>OZ022246.1:5126431-5233931 GCA_963978895.1 Erpobdella octoculata
ATTGAGATCTAATCAGAGATTTATACAATGTTACAAAAGCATCATCAGGCAAATATTTTAATGTTCTTCCAACTATACCCAACAAGGAATTGGCTTTTTTGATTCTAGAGAATACATGGTCTCTGAATTTCAATTTTGAATCCAGTACGATTCCTAGATCCGTAACCGAGCTAACTTCAGGAACCACAATAGACAAACCTGATGTATCCTGCATATAGTAATCCGCTGCAAAACGATTACCTCCAACCTTCAAAACACAACATTTAGATGGATTCACTGTCATTTGCCATCTTGTGAACCACTGCTGCAATTTATAAATGTCGGACTGCAGTTCCCGAGTGTCTTTGAAGTCCGCGATCGGTCTAAACAACTTGGCGTCGTCCGCGAAAAGGTAGATGTTTTCGCAAACATCACAAATGTCATTGATATAGATCACAAATAACAATGAACCTAACACGCTTCCCTGAGGAACACCACTCAACACGGGAAAGGAATCAGATAGTCCGCCCCTAAACTGAACTCTGAATGATCTCTCCGTCAAGTAACTTCTGATCCATTCTATCAATATTGGATGAACTCCATACTCCTTCATCTTAAACAAAAGTCTCTTGTGTGGAATTCTGTCAAAGGCTTTTTCTAAGTCGGTGTAGATTGTATGCACCTCCAACCCAGAGTCAACCGAGAGAGTAACTTCGTCCAAGAACTTCAGCAACTGCAGGACCGTAGAGCGTGAAGGAAGAAATCCTCTATGAGTGAAGATATCATATTGCAAAAAGTAGCTCATAATGTGGTCTTTAATTATTGACTCAAGAATTTTGCAACATACTGATGTCAAAGCTATTGGCCTGTAATTCTCGACCTTAGCTTTGCTACCTTTTTTATACAACGGAACCACAACACTTGACTTCCAATCACATGGAACCACCCCCGAAGTCAATGATGATCTGAAAATCCTCAATAAATGTTCATTTAAAACCAGTCTTGTTTTGCTCAAAATTCTTGAATGTATGCCATCCGGTCCCGCAGACATTCCCCTGTTCAAGGCCATCAATTTTTTCTCAACAATGCCACTATCAATTTTCAATTCTGTCATTCCACAAGCCGGCACAATTGGGTGAAATGTATCATCGCCTTCAAAGAGATCTTCCCGTACATAAACCGACGAGAAGAATTTAGCGAGTGCTTCTGTTTTATCTCTGTCACACATTAAGTCAGTACCATCAACATTTAGAACACCAATACTCTCTTTAACCTTGGTAATTTTTTAACACGGCTCCAAAACAACTTCGGACAGGTTCTATACTCTGAGGCAATACGGCTCTGACTCTCGATGTTGAGCTGTTTTGACAACCTTTTGACTTTATCTCTGGTTACTCGGAACTCAGTCATTATGTCATCTCCATATTTGTAAATTCTTCTCCAAAGCTGATGTTTTAATTCAATGAGACATTTCAGCTCAGGTGTCATCCGAAAGGTAAACTTCTTGTAAATCTGCTTTTTAGGCACAAATCGACTTGTGAGTTCATTTAGAGTATTGCGAAAAAACCTCCATTTGGAATCCACAGAGGACTCCTGAGGTCTGTCAGTGTTAGACAAACACTCATCTAGAGCCATGCTAAGACCACCATAATCACCTAGTTCATAACAAAACCTCTTTTCGTCCGGTCTCAAATTCTTTGTGAAACCAACCAATTTAAACCCCAAGATTGAATGATCACCATTCCCCAGCGGAGAGTAATATTGAATGTCAGTGATGTTGTCGCCAGACGTAATCACCAGATCCAGGACACTCGAAGTTTGATTGGCAGCCCTCCTAGTAGGCTCATCAACATGTTGAAGCAAAAAACTGTCATTTAAGAAATTGAGGAATTTATTTTCAATCTTCTCAGCTGAACCGTTGCAACTAAAGGTATTCCAGTTAATGTCCGGGAAGTTGAAATCACCAATAATAACATGTTCACCTCTCAATAAAATGAACTCCTCAAGTAACTGGATCAGAAGGTCATTATTCGCACCACAGGAATTGGGACTTCTGTATACTGACAATAAATTCATCGTCTTGTTGGTTAGGGCCAGCTTTATGCACAAAGCCTCCTTAAATGGTGTACATAATGTCACTTCTGAAATATGGAGTTCTTCCTTGTAATATGCCACAATACCTCTGCAGGACTGACTAGCAAACCCACTCGTTAAGACCTGGTACCCTTCAATCTGAAACTCTGAAATACTCAATGGCTTGGTAAAATGCTTAGGATTGGCCTCCAACAAAACAATTACATCTGGAACTTCAATCAATGACTTTAAAACAAACAAAAACTCCGTAAACTTATTTGTTAAGCAGTCAACATTATTAAAAAGAATTGAAACAATGTCTTTTGGAGCACTTAAACTTGAACAGGACAATTTTATAAATTTTGTCTTCTGTGGGTTACCACATAGAAACCGCCTGGCTGCCCTCTCAATCTGAAAACCTATTTATCAATATCATCTTTTGTACTGATTTCCTTTTTCTTCTCTCCTAACAGCTTCTTGCACTCCTCTCTGTCCTCTTTGGACAAGTCGTGGCTCAAAATAACCTTCCTGTATAATTCAGATTTTTTAAGCTTGAATTTTATAAATAAATAAAGCTTTAAATTTTATAAATTATTTTTCGATTGTACCGTCACCTATGGAACCCTGCATAATAACTATGCAGGTTCCATATGCCACCTCTTTTGATTTTTAGGACTGACAGTGTACAATTGCGTAATAAATTTTATAACACGCCTGTGCGCACTAATTAATTTTACCTGCTGAGTATACTGTTATGCGAAATTGTTAGGATACAGACATAGATTTTGCACGTTCCAAGGACGGATGTTTTAAAAATACGATGTACTTTGGATACATTTTATAAAAAATAGTCAACAAAAACAAACTGACATTTGATAACCATAAACTTTTTTTTTTAATGTAAGCAAATTTAATGAAATTTTTATTGTGTTTAAATTTTCAATTTACTAACGTATTTCATATGAATTCAAAGGATGTGAAAATTAAAGAGTGCAATAATTAGTTATTAAACAATTTGATATACACGACATTTCTTGTGAATTGACGGCCATCGTTGAGAAGTGGCCTTGCTTCTGAGATTTGTTTAAATTTCATTATATAATACTTTTCGATTGCAGCACCACTTCTTTTGATCTCTAGGACTGAAAGTGTATATACATGGACGTCTGTATAATAGCACCTGGACGCAGGGACGTAAATTCAGCATTTTCCAGGGGGGGGCAAAATTTTCCCGCCATTATATAGCTTACTGACAGGGTTACCCGGTGTTGTCCGGGTTTTTTGTGCTTAGTTTTTTTTTCGTTTTTGCCAACGAAACGTCAAAGAAATAACAGATTTTTTTTTAAATTTTTCAAAATTTTCTCATCAATGAAGTTACCTGCATGCCAAATGTTGTTAAAATTGCTCCTGCGGCTTGGATGTGATAAACGAATGCTCTCACACACACATTACCTTTTACATTTATATAAATACGTAGGTACAAGCAGAGAGGGATGGGGAAATGCATCCCCCATCAGAGTATCAATTGAAATTTTTTTGGGTATAATACCTTGTTTTTAGAAGACGACCGTAGCTTTTTTGGGAGGAGAAATTAGAAGTCTTTGAAAAAAAATTTGAAAAATACTTACGACTACCCCTTACCGGTTATCAGCTTTTTGGAAAAGAATATAAAAATTTCTGAAGTAAATCCCCACCAAAAAATTCTATATTCGCCACGCGCCACTGGGTATAAGGGGGATGAATGATTTAATCATATTGCAGGGGCAAGTACAGGATTAGTAAAACAAGTGAAGGAAAAACAAGTTTTTCAACACAAACTTTGATTTCAAATACATTCAATTTAGAAATGCAAAAGATGTTCAAAGTTTTTTTTTTTAAATTGAATCATGTATTTTCATCAAATATAAAGCTGTGCTGAAAGTTTCAACTTCCTAGCTAGTCAAAATGCTGGTTAAATTTCACTTGCAAGATTTGCGTACAGAGAAAGACACACACACACACACACAAACAAACAGAGATTGTAACCTAAATAAAAATTTTTTAAAAAGATGTTCAAAATGGGGTGGGTATAATTTTGTTTTATTTTTGTGTAATAAATAATAACTTTGATGTAGACAGCTGTGAGGGAATCAACATTGTATTAATACCACTAATAGGGTAAAATTCCACGAGTTCTCTTATTGTATTTTGGCACAGAAAACAGCTAATCTTTGGACCAACACTGATACACAAATTATTACTCTGCAGTTATTGGTAAATCTAGCATCGAGCTAAGATATAAAATTGTCTCCAATACGCATTGAATCATCACGAGGTTAAGTAAAGTTAAAATTAACATATTATATAGTAAACTCTAACTAAAAAAAAATTTAATTTTGGAAATCAAGGGGGGCGAATTGTCTATACACGTCGGAAAGATTCCAATACGCATTGCATCATCACTAGGTTAAGTAAAGTTAAAATTAAATAAATATATAGTAAACTCTAGGTAAAAAAAATTCAAAATTTGAAAATCAGGGGGGGGCAAATGCCCCCCCCTGCCCCCCTCAATTTACGTCCCTGCCTGGACGGTCAACCTCGTTTGCGTGCGTACGGTAGTTGTCCGACCGTGCGCTGTACACACAGCGCTTATCGTTGATTATGCACGGTTAAATAACTTTATTTCTGTCGAAAATAGTCAACACAATTAAAACACAACAGTGGTGATTAAATCAAATATTTTATTGATTATAATGAAACATTAATAAGTAATAAAAATTGACACTAAAGCAATAAAAATGTCAAGTATATTAATAATCAGTTCTAGCAGATACTTTGGCTATTTTTCGTTTCTTAGATTGTCTAGACTGTGAGTTGGTGTTTAAATCTTTGAGAAAGTTTTTGGAAACACAATTGAAAAATCGATTAGTGATTAGAGAACTGAGTTTATGCCCATTCACATCAATAGGCAGGTGACCAAATGCTTGAATGCAGCCGACCCTGTCCATAACTTTTCCAAACAACTTTCTCTGGCATGTGCTGTTGAGAAGCTGCTCCATTAATGAAGAGGTTGATTTTATTTCCTCAAACACTCTCCAGCAGTCGATCATCAGTCTAAAGGTGAAGTCTGTTGGTCTGGATTAACCGCCACGATTAATAGACTCCATCAAAGTTGCTGCAGAGTAGTTTAGTATGTTGTCGATACCAATTGGTTCGAGTTTATTTTCTGTCACAAGGGATTCTTTGCAATGATCACATTTTGTGGTTCTTATGATAGATTTTGCAACATAACCATTGATATAAAACAAACACGTTGTTTAGCAGCAGTCAACTTTGACATTGGATAGATTCCAACAAGGTCTTTATACTTTCTGACGACTGACTTGATCATAAAACAGAGCAAGGTTGATGCCACAGATCCATCTAATGTTAGACCCTGAATTATACCACCAGTGTATTCTACCCACTTGGCAACATATACTTCGTCGATCATCAACACAACATTTCTCTGAAATTCATTAAGCTTATCAATAGTTTCAAGTAGCTGGCGTTATTTAATCCATTATTAACATTTAGTCGTCTGGAGACTTTCTTTAGAGTGTTCTCATCTCGTAGAGTTGCATATACTACAGAACTAGATGTATAAATCATATACGATAATATGGTAAGCTGTGGTGAATATTGACGGCCATGTTCAGGTTTAGCCAACAATTCTAACTGTTCTATGATGAATTGTATTTTTTGGAATTTTTCATGGTCATCGCTTAAATTGTTGAAATATTTTTGGAGCCCATGGACAGCCATCTGTCTTTGTATTCTGAAGCTGGAACTTTTTTCTGTCAACAGTAGACACAACTTTATGATCGTTGTGAACTGTAATAGATGCCTTTACTACCAGCACATCATCAGTAATGCCCAATAAATATATTTGCAGAACTTCATCTATATGAGTCACTGAGAAACCAGACGGTGTTGCTGCTTCAGTCGTGAGACGAGACTGGAGGTCTAAAAGGCTGATATTCGATATGTCGTCATTGGCCTTGAATGACTTTTCTTGACAATTTAATTTTGTTATTTCTTGCTCGAAGCGACGACTTGCCGTTGCTTTTGATCGAAATTGGTTGGCTGTAGTTGACAGGTAGCTTGGAGTATTCGGAAAAATTGAAGGAATGACACCATCCTTCAAGCGTTTTCTCGTCAATTTCTCGCCTAGTGATTTTACATCCAAAAGCTGCACACTTAACCATGATATCCAGTAATATAATCCTGTCAAATGAAAACACAATAATGATTATCAGTTGTTGTTGTTGTTGTAATTATTACTTAGTATTACTATTACAGTGATTAAGTTTGTTCTAAAAAATATTATATATGATAGTGATATATATCTATTATTTTTAATGAATCTTTAAATAATCATAGACAAATCAACTATAAATTGCCGTAGAGAGGCAATATAACATAATTAACATAAATAATCCGACCGAGTTCGAGAACGACATAATAACAAAACGCATCAGCGATCCGAGATTGATCAAGTTTATTCTAATTTGTCAATAGAATTATAATAAGAATAAAATCAAGTTCCACAAACCTTAAATAAATAAAAATATCAGGTTGCTTACAAATGAATAAAATTACAACGCAACACAAAACGCAACGATAATCCACACGAGTTAGTGAAAGTTAGTAGTAAGCACTGATCTATTTACAGCATGATCTATATATAGATCAGTGGTGGTAGTTAGTAGTGAGTCTAATCGAATAAAAAAAGATGCGTATTTTTAACTTTTTGATTGTATAATAGATTAAACACAAATTTCCAATGTTCAAAATTTAAATTAACTAATTATTTATTATGCCTGGTCGGTTTAAGAACCTACACGCTACAATAAGAAAGTCGGACAACTACCGTACACATCAGCGCAAGCAAGGCTCAACCTTGACCGTCCAGGTGCTATTATACAGACGTCCATGGTATATAGGAACAATTGCATAATAACTTTTATTATACGCCTGCGCGCAATAAATTCTTACGCTCACATCGATAACGTCTATACAACTAATTACGTAAGCGTGACAGAATCAGTGAGTGAGTCACGTGGGCTACTATAATATAGATTATTACCTTACAGTAATAATAGTTTTGTGCGGGGCAGTTTTGGCCGCGCCAAGTCTCTCTCTTGAAAGGGTGTGCGGGTCTAGTCGGGTTTGGCTAGAAAAAATAATTTTCGAAAATATTACTGCTATTTAAGAAAAACCAAATTACGTTAAAAATAAAATTATTTCAATCAATTGGTTTTTCAATTTCTAATTTGGGCGTCAAAAATTGGCTTCGAAAAAAATTCAAAATTCAAAAAAGAATTCAAAAATAACATTCAATGTGATTGTCACGCTTGATGAAATATTAAAAAAATTTGAAAAAAAAACAACTGAAGTTAGATGTATTTAAAAAATAATAAAATAAATTAAATTAAAAATAAAAAGCAGAAAATATATTCTAAACAAATAAATAAAAAACCAAACAGAGTAAAGTTGGGAGATGGCATTTGTCCGGAAATGGATCAAAGAGACGAGCAGACATGCACAGAGAAGAGAAGCGACTAGAAGGTAAATGCATGGACGTAAATAAAAATTACTGGATTTGTACGCATATAACGTGCACTCTGATGTGCCTGGAAATGTCATAAAAAAGAATGTTGCTTTATTAATTAGAAAATGTTAATAAGTAAAATGTATTTTCAATAATTTATATAATACATTTTACCAATAAAATTGTGTTTATTTATAAAGTGACATTTTTTTGGACATTTTGCGTGGCTCTATAATCCGGAATTGCTCCGGTATAACTCAGTATGACCTTTGCATGCTGGCAAATAGATGCGAGTCATATGCAAAAAATACTGAAAAAAGTAATCTTCCGACTGAGGGCTGGCTATCAATTTACGACTCCAATGAGCCTTAACTGTTCTGTTTGAAGAGCACGCAGGTCTAACTCTCGTTATTGACAAGGTTAGGTCTGAGAATCAAGTTAAAGGACAAAGGTCATGCAAAATGATCTTGATTAAATTCAGAGTTGTTGTATTTTTAATTTCAACCAAACTAGTTGTTTTAATAAATTTTATGTGAAAAAAATAAAATCTGTGTTTTGTTGTGGCCCCACAAAATTTGCATAAAAACTATTTTATTGGTATTTTTTCTGCTACTTCGATACTTGCCGTTTTTACTGAAATAGAGTGACCCGAGCAATTTTGAGGCCTGCCTGGCAAGAAATTACAGAGCTGGAAGTAAAAAAGTGCATTCATCAGGAGCGCAAACTGATGCCGTTGCAATCCGGCTCTATAATCCGGTATTGCTCCGGTATAACTCAGTATGACCTTTGCATGCTGGCAAATATAAAAAAAAACAATGCTCAGACATTCATAAACCATTTTCCACGTAACAATGATGGATTTATATGAGCGCCTACGTAGAATATTTTTCTATTCATTCGGTTCATTTTGGATTTCAGAGATGAACATTTTATAGTGTTTACAAAAATGTGTTGTTTTTAAATGCTTTTTGTTCCAATTTAATTCTCACAAAAATAATTCAAGTTAAAATTTGAATTTATCCTTTTTAGTTTTTTTTCTACACTACATCATCAACATTATTTCAACTCAACTTTTTTTTGTCTCCGTCGATCTTTTGCAATCAGTCTTTTTCCCACATTTTCCTTTCACACTTCAGTTTTCCGCCACATTCCATTTTTGTACACACTGTCACTTATTTAATTGACTTTATTAAAATTTCTGTACATCATCGAGGTTTTAGTGAAAAAAGTTAATCTAAAATAAGTTTCCTTTAAGGTTATAAAATTAAATGATAATAAGTAATAACGTAATAAATAAAAGCCGAATGTATTCTGTGTCAAAATGTTTTTAAAAGTTACTATAATATTCAATAAAAACAATTTTAATTTCCAGAAATAGATGTGAAATTATTGACGCAAATTTGTAAAGAATGCTACGAAAGCCATTTTGCCGACGTGTACATTTTTCCCAACAACTGTAGGCGAAAATTCCCACCTCGAGGCGAGACGGACCAGAGCGCCACAAAACCGCCTTCCTTCTTATAGTAACTTTTCTGTTGCGTACAGACTGTGCGTGCAGCCGTTGAAAGCTCAACCTGAAAATCACACCTCTGATAAACTTAACTGCCTATAATACCACTATGATCTAAATATTAAGTATCTGGCCATTTTTGATTAATTATTAAAGTATATTAAATAGGTAGATTCAACTGCCGCCGCTGAGGTGAAATTTGGAGAAAGAAAATTTTTAAGTACAGAATTATTGGTTTCCAGACGATTCCCCCCCTGGACGGTTCGCCCCCTCCCTAGACGATTCGCTCCCTGGTCGGTTCGCCCCCTTGTCGATTCGCAATCTGGACGGTTCGCACCCTGGATGGTTCACACTCTGGATAATTTGCCCCCGGGTTGACTGTCTATTATATTTAAATATTATTTTTTTGCTATTTTTACCACGTTTTCTTAACTAGCTTCCTGTCTAGCGTTAGTAATGACTAGGCCACAAAATTGTTATCTCATTTTATAATAAATATATGATGATGTTTGAAAACAGATTAACAAATGATAGAAACTGCATTTTTGTTGTAAATTTTATTGTTTTTAAATTTTCAGCTATAGCAATGGGTATCAGCTATAGCAATGGGTATCAGCTATAGCAATGGGTATCAGCTATAGCAATGGGTATCAGCTATAGGAATGGGTATCAGCTATAGCAATGGGTATCAGCTATAGCAATTGGTAATGGGCTAAAAAATACAACATATGTTGTAAGTACGTCGTCAGTTTTACAAAAAAATTAAAAAATTTTATAAAAAATTTGAATTTGAAAATTTTTCTTTAGAGAAAAAAACGATGTTTTTTAATTTCTCTGCTTTAAAATTTATTGCATTTTTGATTTTCTAAAGCTTCGGAAGCAAAACAATTTAAAAACAAAAAATTATTTATAGTTGTATTTATGAAAAAAAACTTAATTTCATATTTATTTATAAGAAATTTTAATCTTTATGAATTTATAAACAAATTTTAAAACAGTTTCTAAGAAACAAAATCAAAATAGATTTATATTATTTTTATTTTTTTCTTAAACAAATAAGCAATCATTTTGTCACATTTGAATAAAAATTTATAAATTATTTTTGTGTGGATTACACTCCATTTGAGTACTTTCCGGTGTTCGAAAAGTACAGACGGGATGCATATTTGTGCTTTCATGTGAACCAGAATTTGCGTTCTTCTGTAGAAAAGGTCAGTCCTTGCAGACATTTGAACTTTATCACGAGTTTTCAAAAAAAATGTACACACCTTTGTGCAAAAATCTTGAAATCGATAGATCTTATAATTTTGGTAATCTAGGCAATTTGTTCAGAAATTCTTGAAATTTTACTTTTTTGCAAGACTTTTACACCATTTCTTAATTTATTTGGCTGTTCGTTTAAGAATTTGCTAACCTATTACCCTGATAGCTGATTCACATTTCACTCACTCACTCCACTCCACTCCACTCCACTCACTCACTCACTCACTCACTCACTCACTCACTCACTCACTCACTCACTCACTCACTCACTCACTCACTCACTCACTCACTCACTCACTCACTCACTCACTCACTCACTCACTCACTCACTCACTCACTCACTCACTCACTCACTCACTCACTCACTCACTCACTCACTCACTCACTCACTCACTCACTCACTCACTCACTCACTCACTCACTCACTCACTCACTCACTCACTCACTCACTCACTCACTCACTCACTCACTCACTCACTCACTCACTCACTCACTCACTCACTCACTCACTCATTCACTCACTCAGCCGTGCTTGTTTTCACATCTATAGGAGTTGTAAACTCTAGAATTTAAATTGTCATTAAAATTCCGCATTCTGAAAAGCCATCGTTTTATTATTTTAAAACCTTTTTTGCTTTACGAAAAACCTTTAAGCTCAATTATTTATTTTTATTTATAAATTAAAATATGAGATTAATGTTACAACAAAACGTTTTAGAAAAATAATTAAATTTTTCTTGTATTATTTCTGCAATATTTTTATAATAATCTTTTTTAAAGCTTAATTTTATAATAAAATTGTATTTTTTAGGATTCTTTATATAATATTAGCAAGTTACCAGGCATTTTTTGTTTTTTTTTCTAGTTTTTTCGTTTTTTGACAATAATACGCTAAGTTATAAAAATGTTTTTTAATTGATTGAAGCTCTCCAAAGTAAACTACCTCCATGATATATATATATATATATATATATATATATATATATATATATATATATATATATATATATATATATATATATATATATATATATATATATATATATAATAACAATAAAATTTTTAAATATAACAATCATAAATGAAAAAAGAATAAAAAACTTGTCCTTCGAAACGAGAAAGCAAAATGAAAAGACTAAGTGTTTGTGCAAAAAGAAAAATTAAGAAAATGTTTACTCAGCGATTTCATTATAAAACTAATTTAAAATTATTGATATTAATAAATATTTACTGCAATATTCAAGCTGTTGTTGTGCTTCAATGAACACGTTTTTTGTTTTTGCAGTTTATGAATTTGTTAGTAAATATAGACCACTTATATTAAAGCACTCTAATTTTTTAGTTTTCAGCTTTGGTTTTGCATTTTTCTATTGTTTTTTAAATGTTTATTTTTGTTGCATTCAATTTGATTTGCATTAATTAATTAAACTTTAGCTGATCAAAGTATGTCAATTTGATGGCTCTAAAATTATTATAAAGATTTTTTTTTAGACCGCATGGTTTACGGTTCAAATCCTGACTGAGCCAGCAACGATTGCAATTGTTGTTAAGTTTATCAGAGCAAATTACTAGAATAAATAATAATATTTTAATAATGACATTTATAAGAAATTTTTAATAAATTAGCATTTTATATTATTTTTGAATTAACTTAAAACCAACAGATATCTTGCCATCTGCCAAGTCCTTGAGTTTCGCATGACTCGCTGCATAGCCAGGGCTACCATTGCCATCATCTGGATTGTTGCGCTGCTCATGGTAGCTCCATGGCTTGTCGTCTACAGCTGCGAGCTCAGCAGTCACTCAACCAGCGAGCTGCAGTTCAACGTCTGCATCCAGCAGTGGTCAAACCCACCCTTGGAGAGATACTTCTTTCTCTGTGTAATGTTTTTATTCTGCTACGCAGCTCCTCTGATGGTCATCTGCACGTTCTACGCCCTGATCGCTAGACGGGTCTGGTTCAGAGTTCCCCCGACTGCTACCAGTTCTTCTGTCAAGTTGATTCATAAATCGAAAGTCAAAGTCGTCAAGATGATCATCGTCGTCGTCGTCCTCTTCGCCCTCTCCTGGCTGCCGCTGTACGCTGTCAACATTCGCAACTACTTCTTCGAGATTCAGGTGGAAGAGAGAACCGTATTGGTCAAGATATCGTTCTTCTTCAAGTGGCTTGCCAACTCGAACAGCTGCGTCAACCCGATAATTTACTGTCTCTTCAGTAAGAAGTTCCGCCAAGGTCTCTCATGTCTTATTTTTCTTATTGTTTTTTAGAAATTAAAATAATAATATAAATTTTTGCTATTATTTTATTTTTTCCATAACGTGTAACATGAAAAAATGTTCTTTATAAGCCGCTTGGGATGGGAATTCATTTTTTCAAGTTCTTGCTCTATTTGAGACGTTAATTGAGTTTCTTTTATTTTTTTATTTATATTGCAAAATAAAATAATTTAATACAAACTACAAAATGAAATATTAAATATTTTGCTGCAAATGTAATAAAACGCAGAAAGAAACGAGTTGACCGTCACAAGACAATCCGTCAAGGAAACAAACAGAACAAAAATAAGTGTTCGTTCGTTTGTTTTGCTCTATTAGCAAGCATTCTGCTGAACCTTAGAAATTTATTGCGACGCAAAGTGCCAACCAACCAGCCAACCAACCAACCAACCAGCCAACCAACGCGATGCTAAATAACAACAAAAGAATCATATAAGCCAGTCTTCTCTTCCTGTCTGCTTCCGGCCTGCGCTTATTTCATAATAAATCTCACTTTAACGATACGCAAAATATTTTTAATACTTTCTAGCAATAACATTTTAATCTCGATGAAAAACTGCAGATTCAAAAACAAAATAGTTTCAATTTTTTAATATTTCTTGTTGTTAAAAAAATCTGAATGTGCCTACAAGTAGCAACAAGAAACCGTAGAGTCGTTCAACACCGGAAAATAGCAAAGTCCAGGAATTCTTTTCTCAACCCCATCCGGAAAAATCCAATTTAGCAGCTTGTTTCAATTTCAAGCATGAGTTCACTTTCTAGGAGAATTTTCTTCTTTTTCTTAAATGCAAAAAATTTGTCTTTAGTCAAATAATTTTTTAAAAACAAAACCCGACTGTTGGACACAGGTTGAGAACATTCTTTGAGAGTTTCTTCTATTATTTTTTTTAATTCCTTGAACAATAAATTGATGTTTTAAACATAGTTTTCTACTTTCAGTTTGTTGGTTTGCAGAGTTTCATCGCGTCATCTATGATAAATGCAAATGGTTTTACTTTTGAAAATTTTTCACAGCTCAATTTTTGAAGTAGATCACAGTATAAAAACGCGCATATGTTTGTGTGCGTGTCAGAATTGACCCGATCCGTCACCCGACCCGATTCAACCCGCCCCCCTTTGGACAGACCGACCCGACTCCTTTTTTTTTAGCTATAATAATTTTATATTCCTTAAACCCTATCAAACATCAAAACGTTTTTAATTCAGTTAAATCAAATTTGATTTCAAAGAGCAGAATAATTTTAATTTAGATAATTTAAAAATTATCTAAATTTTTAAATGTCAAAAAATATTGTAAATTAATTAGTCAAACAACCTATTTTGTTTGATAATTTATTAGCCATTGTATCCAAAATATATTCCATTATTGGTGTTGAATATCTATGCAAATACAAAAAAGATAAACCGGTTCTCTGATGAAATATTTCTGAAACAATTTTTTCTACCAAATATTTATATGAAAACTCTCAAATATTTTTATGAAAGCATTAGTAGGAATGTACTAGAACATATATAATGGCTAATTACTACATATAATTTTACATCAATTTTTCTGTGATTTTATTATTAGTTAAACAGTTTATTTAGATATTTTCACAGAGTACAATTTTTTGGATTGTTTTATTAGGTGTGGGGATAAATTTCTTTTTTGATGGTAAACAAACATAAATATTGTTAAAATATGTTTTTTAATTTACGCTCATTCAAATCCCTGGCCAGACATACACATAAGCACGCGAATATTACGTTTTCATGCATTAAAATTTTTTTGAGAATAATTTCGGAGGGTTCAAATCCCAGGAACCCTCGTGTGGGTGCGCCAATAACCGAACCCATTCTTTTTTCTTCATAAGGCATCGTATTAACACGATAAACATGTGTGCGGAAGCTTACCTGTTGGTTATTGTGAACACAATAGACATGCATGTATGTATATATGTGTGTGTATATGTGTGTGTATGTGTGTGTATGTATCTTGAAGCTTACCTGTTGATTATTAGGTAGATTCATAGAGACAGCTTGGGTGTTATTTATTTTATAATTACGTAGTCTAGATGTTAAAAAAACAGGTGCTTGCGCTGATAAAAATCTAGTTAACAAATAATAATATAAGTGATAATAACAATCACATTAATATTAATAATATCACAGTAAAACAAAAATAAGAACCAAGAAAATTATATCTTCAAAAAAAAAGATTTAACGCACAATAGTAAGTTTTCAAAATAAAACTTCTTCCAGACAAGATTTAAACTTGCAAATAAATCAGAACAGGCTGTGTGAGGAATTTTCAATCTCTCACTAAATTCAATTTCTCAGACTCACTTAGTATGCCATGCTGGTACCAGCATTCAAAAAATATCCTTAAGAAGGACCATTACTTTTATAAGCCACATAAGCAAAAACCACTACTTCTAAAACTACATAAACAACGACTCTTACTTTTAAAACTACACAACAACGAACATTACTTTTACAAGCCACTTAAACAAAAACAAAAACTTATATAAATCACATAAATAAATCAAAAATTAAAAAAAAACTAAAAGATGGCTGAAAAAAAAATTATGATATAAATATTTATGATTAAATATATTTAACTTTCAAATAGTTTGCGTGTTTTTCGACAAATATAATTTTAGAGCAATTAATTAGATAAAATAAACAAACTGAAAAATTAAGTTTTAAAGCAAATTTTGGAGTTTTTTTGCTTCTAACTACAATCGATGGATGAGTGAATTAATGATCATTCAAATTTGCCTATGGTGCAAAATAGTTGATTGTATCGATATCAATAATAGAATCCGGTCGAGATTAGAAACACTTACACGTACACAAACAACACACGCACGCACACACAAACAAATGAATACATGAAGGTCAGTAAAGGTCAAAGGTGAAGGCCAATAAAACGTACGAAACGTTTGATTGACAGCAGACTTATTTCGCGCCGTTTTCTTAAAACATATGTTATGAAAACGGCTGCTTATCCGCCATTTTGTTTTAATCTACGCCTTGCTGATTGCTCTGGATAGAAATACATTCCGGTCTCCGGTCTTTAATTATACAAAATAGCAGTATAATTTGTAGAAGTAATAAAGAAGATGAAAGCTGTGATTTGACTACGGGAATGGAGCGGAAGTTGTGCAAGTATGGAGACGAATCCCATGGAGACAAGATGGAGATGGTATTGCATTGAAATTTGCTCGTAAGGATGGAATGAGAGACAAAATATCCGTGGGATAGATATGGAGAAAGCTTGCTGTAGAAGAGTAGAGTGTGAAAACTTCCTCTTAACACTCACACACAGACACACATACACATCAGGTCACACCTACCATACGTAGTTTCATACTCGCACAAAAACTTGTGAGTAGCGTTTCTAATTCTGGAACAGGAATTCATTGACGGATGCTTTCAAGGGCTTTTTCGAAGTTGCTCTTTTTCGAGCGCATCACTTAATTGGTTGATTGAGAAGACTATGAAGAGGTGCTGTCAATAAGGAAACTGTCAGAAACTGTTTTTCTCTTAAAAAATTAATAAACTTTGAGTCTATAAAAATAATTTCAGTTAAAAATATTTTTTGTCTTTACTTGTTTATTTTTAGCTTTATTAAATTTTTTTTGTTTCATGGTTTTCAACTTTTTTTTAATGCTTACATTTTTAAATAACTCACCTTTTTTGTTCACCCGACTCTCTTTTTAAAGTTTATTTTCTATAGATATCTCAAATAACTTTTCCTATTAGTTCTAAATCACTCACGGCAAGGCGCTTAACCAGAGGGGGGAGACATTCATTCATATGCCCCCCCGTCAAAAATGTCTACTCTTTTTCTAGGTAACTGGTAGCTGATCTAGGCAATACTCCTCCGTCTGTAAAAAAAACCGTTATATAAATTTAAAATTCTCTGCATCTATATGCTTAAATTCTTTTTGTAAGCTTTTCTTTAAAATCTTTAAAATCATTTTGTAGTTTTGTTTTAATTTATTTGTTCAACAAATATTTTAGAAACCACTATACAATTCCCTTTTCTTGACGCAAATGTTGATAATTGTTGAAAATGAAGAACATCAAACAACAACAACATAAATAAAACTGCAAATAATAAAAAAAAGTCTCAAATGAAACATTGAAGGAAAAGCGTGGAAAATGAAAGTATGAATGTCCTTAAGAATGCGTAATTGAAAGCACGCTGGACGCAGCCTTATTGTCCTCGGGCGTCGCTAGCTAGTTCAGTTAGTCTCATCTAATCAGACCCTCTTTGAAAAACGAAGAAGAATTTTTGATAGGAGAAAATACCTTTTTTATTGGTTACTGATGTTGTTTCTGACGCTGTTCTCGCTATAAGAGGTTTTGGACATAACGACGTGTCTGTCTGGAACAGTCTGAATCAGTCTGGAACAGTCTGAATTAGTCTGGATAAGTCTGTTAAAATATGGTAAAGTCTGGTAAAATTTGGTAAAGTCTGGAACAATCTGTATAAGTCTGGATCAGTCTGGATAAATCTGGATAAGTCTGGTTAAATCTGGAACAGTATGGATTAGTCTGGAGCAGTCTACCCACTTGCATGAATACTCACTTGCTTACTTGCTTGATTTTTTTACTCGATTTTTGTTAACTAGGATTGCTAGCATGTTTGTCACGTGACTTACAACCCAACTGTTCTTGTCCTTCCAGCTAGTACTTGAAGTTTAGTCTAGTCAAATAATTGAACACTTGTGGTGATTGTTGTAGGCGAAAATTCGTTATATACGTTGTTATATTCGAAGTTGTTAAACAGAAATTCTTCGTACAGTGCGGAACTTTTGATGTAAAAGCATATTTATTGCAACTGGTTTGTTAGCTGTAAATAGTCGGAACTGAGCATCATAAGAAATAAAAAAAGTTTCAAACTCAATAAATATTCAATTAAAATGTCTTTTTTGAATTTCAAGTTTTAAAGTCAAAATTTAAATAATTTTTATTCAGTTTTTTTTTAACTCAAGCAGACGTTAAACATTTTATTCAGCTGAAACACTATTTCTCTTTCTTTATCTCAATCTGTCTATCTGTCTGTTTTTCTCTCTCTGTTTATCTGTCTCTTTATGTTCGACTCTTTTTCTGTCTGTGTGTCGGTCTCTCTATTTTCTCTGTCTCTTTAATTTTTTTAAACATTTAGTTACTTTTAAAACATGCGATTTTTTCATTAAATCTACTTCAATCACTTTTAACTCTAAGGATTCAAAGATGTCATGCCGTGCTCAAAGTGCTGCTTCAAGAGCACCAGCGACGTTCCGGGAAGCACGACGGCTCGCGACCGCATCGACGTCCGCTACAGATACCAGTCGGCCGTCACCAAGACCACAAACGCTGTCGGCTCCCGCAAGTGTGGATGCGACGCCGAGTGTAGTTCCGGCGGCGGAGGAACGGAAGAAATCAAAATGCACTGCATGCTCAGACCGGATGGTCCCAGTTCGCGCGTGTAGGCCGTGTGTAGTCTCACGTGCATGTTCGCGTTCAAGTCCGTTTAAATGCGTAGGTAGTGAAAGAGTCGTTTTGCATGTGTTTGTAAATAATTACTAACTTGACTGTGAATTTTAATTGTAAAGTTTATCCGTTTGCGAGTGCATAATTCTACAGTGGCGTAGCGAGGGTATCTGGCGCCCGGGGACAAGATATAAAAAATGCGCCCCCATTTCCCACTTATCCCATTTGGACGACCAAAACGGAGGGAACCGAAGGCGCCCGAACGATATCTGGGCTCGGTGAGCCTCCTCTCCAAGAAAATGTTGGAAATCACTTGTGTGAAATAGTGCAAGAATACAGTTTCTTAATTTTACATGTTCAAAAACGAATAAACTTTGGAAAAATTGATGTTTTTCTTTCTGCTTTTTAGCGCCCTCAAGGCCTGACACCCGGGGGAGGATGCCCCTTCCTGCCCCCATTCGCTACGCCACTTTAATTCAATGCACGTGTAGTCAGTCGACAGAAATTACACGTTTTGTACATTTCATCAAAGCTTTCCAAGAGTATGATGATTTTATCCGGATGGAGTATACTTTTAAGCGATGTCAATCGTATCATTCAAGATTGTATTCCTAATGAAAAATTTATCTTATTTTGCTTATTGACTTGTAATTATTTCTTTCAATATAAAAATATGAAATTTCTGCCAATTCAGATCACCATTGTGTTTTTTCTTCTGGTCGAAATATAAAGAGTATTTAAGCCACACACACACACACAAACACACACACACACGCGCGCGCGCGCACGCACACACACGCACACACACAAATATGAAAGCTGTTTAATATTTGATTTACGAAATTCTTAAAGGTTTTTGATTTTTTTAAACATTTTGGCGTTTGCGAAAAAAACTTCTTGAATAAAAATAAAATTTTCTGTTTAATTATTCAAAAATTGGCGTTTCGTTTTATAGGTTTTTCAGTCATTTAATGTGAATAAAATTAAAATATTGAAGAATTTAATAAAACTTCTGATAAATTTTCAGAAAACTGTATAAAATAACATGTATATTATTTCATAAAAAATTTGCTTAGTAAATATTTATTAACAAGCAATATTTCGTTTTTTTTTATTTTTGGTTTTTTTATATCTTTAAGTTCCACAGTGATTTATTATCAATTTTGCTACAATCTTGCCACCAAAGACGTATGATCTTCCATAAATAAGATGATGATGATGATGGTGATGATGATGATTATGGTGATGATGATGGTGATGATGATGATGATTATGGTGATGATGATGATGGTGATGATGATGATGATGATGATGATGATGATGATGATGATGATGATGATGGTGATGAAGAGGATGGTGATGATGATGATGATGATAATTTTGGTGATGATGATGATGATGATGAAGATGACGAAGATGACGGTGATGACGGTGATGACGATGAAGATGATGATGATGATGATGATGATGGTGATGAAGAGGATGGTGATGATGATGATGATGATAATTTTGGTGATGATGATGATGATGTTGATGATTATGATAATGATGGTAGTGTGCTGGTTGTCTCCCGTGAGAATCGTTTATACGATAATATTCAGATTGGCACGGTAGAGAGGTCTGTGACCAAGTATTCCAAAAGCCCCGCAGGCGTTTATCACTATTTTCTATAACTTTCATTATCTTTTCCTACGTTGTCTTCGCCATACGATCATCATTATTACCACCATTTTTCTTTTCCTCATTATTTGCATTATCATCATTATCACTTTTTCTAACAATCAACGCTATGTTGTTTTGTCAGTATTCCTGTTATATTTTTGTTGTTTAGATCGATAGCAGTATTAACAACGATGTCATCATAGTCATCATAATAATAATAATCACCATCATCATCATCATCATCATCATCGTTGTCGTCGTTGTCGTCGTCATCGTCATCGTCATCATCATCATCAACCATTACCATCACCATCATCATCATCATCATCATCATCATCATCATCACCATCATCATCATCACATCATCATCATCATCATCACCATCATCATCATCACCAGTTTATCAACTTGATGTCGTAAAATAGAAATGTCAATTTTTTGTATTCTGTTTTGGTCAGAAAAGTTATTTTTTGAATCAAAATTTTGTGTTTTTGTATTGTTCTTGATTTATAAACGTTTTTCAAAAAAATCAAGCAAGAAACAAAATAATAAAAATAAATAAAGCGAAATGAAAATTAAAACTAAATGAAAACAAAAATGAAAGCAAAATAAAAGAGAAATAAAAATAAAACTGAGAAAAATATAAAATAGAAAACGTTTCCTGAGGAGATTCATGACACGTGAAATTGATACATATTTACCGTCATTGCTTGGCGTCTTTTTTTTCTTTTTTTTTCTTTTTTGTTTCTGTTTTTCTTGTTTTTTGGTCACAACCGGACGTGTTTTTTAGGAAGAAAAAAATCCTTTGTTACCAATTTAAAAAAAAAATTGTTTTGCTACTGCTCGTCTCAACAGATCTTCTGCGCAAATAGTTGATGGAAAGATCTCCAGTGGAAAAGTGGAAGAAAAAGGAAAAAGATGCGAATGGAAGTGTATGTATGTATGTATGTATGTATGTATGTATGTATGTATGTATGTATGTATGTATGTATGTATGTATGTATGTATGTATGTATGTATGTATGTATGTATGTATGTATGTATGTATGTATGTATGTATGTATGTATGTATGTATGTATGTATGTATGTATGTATGTATGTATGTATGTATGTATGTATGTATGTATGTATGTATGTATGTATGTATGTATGTATGTATGTATGTATGTATGTATGTATGTATGTATGTATGTATGTATGTATGTATGTATGTATGCATGTATGTATTTATGTATGTATGTATGTATGTATGTATGTATGTATGTATGTATGTATGTATGTATGTATGTATGTATGTATGTATGTATGTATGTATGTATGTATGTATGTATGTATGTATGTATGTATGTATGTATGTATGTATGTATGTATGTATGTATGTATGTATGTATGTATGTATGTATGTATGTATGTATGTATGTATGTATGTATGTATGTATGTATGTATGTATGTATGTATGTATGTATGTATGTATGTATGTATGTATGTATGTATGTATGTATGTATGTATGTATGTATGTATGTATGTATGTATGTATGTATGTATGTATGTATGTATGTATGTATGTATGTATGTATGTATGTATGTATGTATGTATGTATGTATGTATGTATGTATGTATGTATGTATGTATGTATGTATGTATGTATGTATGTATGTATGTATGTATGTATGTATGTATGTATGTATGTATGTATGTATGTGAGCATGTGTCAGATAGTCATGTTGTTTCTAGACACAGACAGTTATTTTTTAGATAAAATGCTGACCACGTGAAATGAAGAAGAAGAAGAGCATCTGTGTGAAAGATGAGAGCATCAAATGTCCTCGTGATCATCTTTGCTCTCCGGTTACTTTTATTATCGTGTTTTTTCTTTTTTTCTCTCTTTTCCACTTTTTATTTCCTTCTTTTTTTTGCTTTTTATTTCATTTTTATTTTTTTATTTTTCTCTTTTTTATTTTTCTGTTTTTATCTGTTTTTGTTTTTTTTTAATTTTAATAATTGTGGTAAAGTGGACTAAATAAAAGACAATCAGATAACAGAGAGAATGAACGTACGTGTATAATTATGCTAAGAATGCCGACTTCTAATTAAAATCACAAATTTTCTTGCTGAAATACAATACGAACGATAGAAGCGAAATTTAACGCTTTGAAATTAGAGAAAGAAATTTATCTTTGATTTCAATTAACATTAGAAACCATCATAATTTATCCACCAATTTACAAGTTTCATTTTTTTTTTCAAAATACCTTTTTCCTCTTCAGTTTCTGTTGAACAATTTTCAGAATTATCAAAAATATTAATTTCAAAATATAATTGTGATTGATACCTTATTATGAAAATGCCTTTCCCGCCACATAGCGACTCGTTATATTAAAAATCCTCGGCGCTATGATTCAAACAAACAAATACACCAGTCGTAAGCAAACTTTTATGTCTGAGTGTGTACGTGTGTGTTCGTATGTGTGTGTTTGTGTGTTCGTGTGTACGTGTGTGTTTGTATGTGTGTGTTTGTGTGTTCGTGTGTGTGTACGTGTGTGTTTGTGTGTGTGTGTTCGTGTGTGTGTGTTCGTGTGTGTTCGTGTATGTGTTTGTACGTGTGTGTTCGTGTGTGTGTGTACGTGTGTGTTCGTATGTGTGTGTGTGTGTGTGCGTGGGTGTTTGCGAGCGAGTTCGTATATTTGTGTTAACGATATTTTTTGTTTTTTTTTTGCATTTTGTTGACTATTGTTGTAAATGTCGACACTTTTGTAGCACAAATAACGTTAATGTAGCACGCATCACTTCTTGTGGAAAAGATTTTAGCAGAAGATATTGTTATGAGGCAAACCATATCGTCGTCCTATTAGGTGTATCAAGTCATCACGTAAGAAGAATTTGTTATTCTTCACTTTTTCTATTTTTGCTTTTTCTTTTCTTTCTTTTTTCTGTTTTTCTTTTCTTTTTCTGTTTTTCCTTTTCCTTTTTTCCCACTCTTTTTCTCTCAATTACTATTTTTTGTATTCTCTCGCAAACACGCTCCCACAACTTCTTCTTGCTAAGTGCTTTCTGATTTCATTGAAAACTTTTTTCATTTGTTAGGCCTTCATTTGAAAAATTTTTAGTCGACTTTTTTTAAATTTTTATTTTTACCTCTTTTAGTTTTTTGATTTTTTATATTTTTTTCTTTAAAGTTTTCTATCTTTTTGCACAATTGTAAACAGAAATCCTAAACCTGACAAATTTCCAGAGTAAATCCCGCTCAACTGTCTACATAATGCTCTAGTAACTTCTACGAGAAAAAAAAACTATCTCCAATAAGCTTTTCTAATATTTCAGCATCACGTTTGGATATTTGAAAGTTCAAGGTTGCAAAAAAAAAAGGATTGACGACGGAGGTTGTTGACATAAAAAACTGACGGAAACACAAACAATCAGTTTTTTAAGAACATTATATTCAAATATTTTTAATAAAATTTTACAATGCATTTCTCGTATTATAGAACAATATCAATAAATTATACGGAAACGGGAAAATGTAGAAGGAAAAGAAAAACGTTTAACGGAGTTTGATGGAATGAGGTTTGAAATGAGAATGTGAATGTGAATGTGAATTAGAATGTAAATAAGAGTGGGAGTGAAAATGGGAATGAATGTGGAAATAGAAATAGAGATGTGAATGTCATGTTAATGAAAATGTGAATGTGTATGAGAATGTGAATGTGTATGAGAATGTGAATGTGAATGTGAATGTGAATGTGAATGTGAATGTGAATGTGAATGTGAATGTGAATGCGAATGCGACTGTGAATGTGAATGCGAATGTGAATGTGAATGCAAATGCAACTGTGAATGCGAATGTGAATGCGAATGTCAATGTGAATGCGAATGCGAATGCAACTGTGAATGCGAAAGTTAATGCGAATGCGAATGCGAATGTGAATGTTAATGCGAAAATGAATGTGAATGCGAATGCGACTGTGAATGCAAAAGTGAATGTTATCATGGCAGTTTCTTCCGCTCCCTTCCGAACGCCCCCCGAAAAATCAGTTTGTTTTTTTTTGGTTTTCGAAAGTTCGAAATAAAATTATGTCCGAACCTAAATGAGACCGAAAGTTTGTAAATTTGTTTCGGAAATGTCGGTTTTTCGGAATTCTGAAAAAATTAAATGTCAGAACTTTGTAAGTGAAAATTAACAAACTTTCAATCATACGATCAAGTTGAAACTTAAAATGTAAAAATTGCTACGCATGACAGTGCATTATTAGTTTAAATTTTATCTCTTAAGTTTACAAAATTGTTTATCTATGTATTAAAAAACAACTTATCCTAATTAAACAAAAATAATCAAATAAAATTGCTTTTTTTCTTCTGTAAATTATTTTTATATTTAGATGGAAAATAAAATTGGACAAATGTTCAATATTATTTTTATTTTAATGCATGATATTGTGTTATTTTTAATCTAATACGTAAAATTTTCAGTTTTACGTTGTTCAAATGTAATTTTTAATTTAATGCGTGAGGTTCCGTTAGTTTTAATCAAAAATTTTTTCAATCGTAACATTTCCGCAAAACAGAATTTTCGAAAGTGTTGCGAATATTCAGAAAAATTTCCCAATCGATTTTCAAAAGTTCGGAACGAAATTTTTTCCGAAACATATAAAAATCAAACGTGAAACTTATGTGATTAAGAATATGAATGTGAATGTGAATTTGACTGAGAATCTGAATGTGATTGAAAATGTTAAGGATAATGTGATTGAGAATGTCTCTGAGAGTGTGAATGTGATTGAAAGTGTGAATGTGAATTTGATTGAAAATGTGAATGAGAATGGGAATGTGAATGTGATTAAGAATGTGATTGAAAATGTGATTGAGAATGTGATTGAGAATGTGATTGAGAATGTGATTGAGAATGTGACTGAAACTGTGAATGTGATTGATAATGTGAATTTGATTGAGAATGTGAATTTGATTGAGAATGTGAATTTGATTGAGAAAGTGAATATGATTGAGAATGTGAATTTGATTGAGAATGTGAATTTGATTGAGAATGTGAATTTGATTGAGAATGTGAATTTGATTGAGAATGTGAATTTGATTGAGAATGTGAATTTGATTGAGAATGTGAATTTGATTGAGAATGTGAATTTGATTGAGAATGTGAATTTGATTGAGAAAGTTAATATGATTGAGAATGTGAATTTGATTGAGAAAGTGAATTTGATTGAGAATGTGAATTTGATTGAGAATGTGAATTTGATTGAGAATGTGAATTTGATTGAGAATGTGAATAAATGAGAATAGAGAGGTGTGGCGTCTATCGTAGTGATTTAATCAAAAAAAAATCTAATTACCGATCGTTAGTCATTCGTTCGGTCCGCAGTGAATCTTCGAAATCACAAAAAAGGTTTGAGAAAATGAATGAGACAATGTGAAAAAAAAGAAAAAAAGTAGTAGTAAGTGTTTTGATGAAAATTGTGAAGTGGTTCGAATGGAAATTAGCCAGGAGTCATATGAAAAGTGGAATGCAAGAATAGACATGTATAATATCGCACAACAATGAAAGCGTAGAGAAGCATAAATAATGTATGTAGAGTAAAGTAAGTAAAAGGTGTCGACTATTGTAGAGTAGGGTTGGAATAAAATGTAAAATATGTAGAATAGGGTAGAAATAAAGTTTGAAATATACAGATTAAGGTAGGAATAAGGTGTTGATTATGAGAATGAGGTGAGAAATATGTAAAATAGGGTAGGAATAAAATGTGGAATATATAGAGTAGGGTGGGAATAAGTCATTGAATATGTAGAATAGGATAGGAATAATGGGCGTAGCCAGGTTTTAGTTTCGGAGAAAGTTCAGGAAAAAAAACAAAAAAATATTAAATATTTATTTTGATTGTTTGCCTTCATAAAAATAAAGTTACTATTTTACTGGAAACAAGTAAAGGAAAAAACGAGTTTCTTAACACAAACTTTAATTTCAAATACACTCGATTTAGAAATTCGAAAGATGTTCAAATTAAATTTTTTTTTAATTGAATTATGTATTGTCATCCAATATAAAGCTATGCTGAAAGTTTCAGCTTACTAGCTAGTCAAAAAGCTGGTTAAATTTTATTTGCAAGATTTGCGTACAGAGAAAGCCACACACACACACACACACATACACATACACATACACACACAAACAGAATTGTAACCTAAATAAAAGTTTGTTAAAAGGACAAAGCCAAAAAACTAAAAAATATTCTTCTATTTATAAAAGATATTTAACTTTTTTCTAAGAATGGCTGATGACCTACTTTATTTGCAAACTTTTTTTAAATGCTTGTCAACTTTCTTCCCCAGAAAACATTCAACAAGAAATTTGAAAAAATTAACTAACTTTTTGTTTTAAGGAGGGTTAGGACCTCCAAAACCTTCTCGCTGGCTACGACCGTGGTAGGAATAAAGTCTGGAATATGTAAAGTAGGGTAAGAATAAAGTGTGAATATGTATAGTAGAGTAGGAATAAAGTGTGAATATGTAGAGTAGAGTAGGAACAAGATGTGAAATATTTAAAGTGAGAACAAAATTCAAAATATGCAAAATCGCTCAGGAATCAGTCTATCCGGACAATATTCCCGCCTAAACATTTTCACATGTGTATAATTTTAACTGCATATGTGTAAAATAATAACTAAAATATCTCTTCAATTATAACTTCAAATGAGTAAAATAATTACTAATTACTACATATGTAATAATAACTACAGTTCTTCAGCTGCCCGGCTGGTCTCCCGTATCAGATCTCATGCGGACGCAACTTCACTGGCTTCCTTTCCCGCAGAGAATTCAGTTCAAGTTGGGTCTGATGGTATACAAGTGCCTCCACCACACGGCTCCGGTCTACCTGCAGCAATTGTGTGTACCGATCTCAACGCTTGCTGGTCGGTCCCACCTTCGATCGGCGGCTGCTGGCGACTTGTTCGTTCCATCGTCAAAGACAACGACTCTCGGCAGGCGCGGATTCTCCACTGCTGGTCCAGTTGTTTGGAACAGCCTATCTGCTGACCTGAGGAATCCAGCTTTGGACCTCGGCGGTTTCAGGAAGCTGCTTAAGACCGAACTTTATTATTAAATTTATGATTTGACGCGACGCGCTTTTGTGACTTTTTAAAAAAAGCGCATTATAAATTTACATTTAATAATAATAATAATAATTACAAAACCTGTATTATAATTTAGCAAGTATAAATCAATAATATAGTTTATTGACGTCTGAGCAAATTTGTTTCTTTGTAAAAGCCTAAATTGATTTTATTTCATAGATGATAGTCTAATGTGTTACGATTTTTATAAGTCGCATTTTCAAATTCAAGTTATTATAAATTCAAAGTTAAATAATTTTTTTCTCGGTTGAGGTGCTGAAACCTAAGTTAAATAGACTTGTTAAAGCTGTGGTTCACGTTTAATAAATTTGATAAAACTTCAAAGGCTTAGATGTTGGCTCTCGACATTTTGCTGGAGACTTTTGTGGCATTCTTTAAAAAATTATGTGTTTTACAAGGTTTTTTTGGTTGTATTTATTTTCACAAATAAAATTATTTTAATCTTAACACGTGGTTATTTTTATGGACGTACGCAGTTAATATTGTTTCGCATATTAGAATGTATAAAATATTACATGGTATTACATACAGTAGCGAGTTACTTCCCAACACTGCTAACAAGTAAGCCGTAAAAAACAGGTTTTGTAGCAGATTCCTTTATATTTTTGAATTTGCCGGTTTTTCGTTTATTGCAATTTTTACAAACTTTTATTTAGGTTACAATCTCTGTTTGTGTGTGGCTTTCTCTGTACACACATCTTGCAAGTGAAATTTAACCAGCTTTTTGAATAGCTAGGAAGCTGAAACTTTCAGCATAACTTCATATTGGATGACAATACATGATTCAATTAAAAAAAAATTAATTTGAACATTTTTCGTATTTCTAAATCGAGTGTATTTGAAATATTTGAAATTGAAGTTTGTGTTAAAAAACTCGTTTTTTCCTTTACTTGTTTTTATTAATTACAAATTTTATGTAGAGAAAAAAACATCTTTCGTATACATACACACAGACACACATACACACATACACACATACACACATACACACATTGAGTGTATTTGAAATCAAAGTTTGTGTAAAAAAACTCGTTTTTTCCTTCACTTGTTTTAAATGACATTTTTTGGAAGTTATATATATGTAAACATGTATTTAATTGTATTTGATTTGTTTTCAAACATAATTATTATTTTTAACTAAATTTGTTTTTAATTTTAAATTTTAATAAAATGCATTGACATAAGGAACAAAACTATATTTAAAATTTCAGCTTGATTGAATGACGAGAAGTTAGTTAATTTGTACTTTCAAGGTTTGCAAACATTCAGGCCAGCAAAACCGGCGGTCAATTTAATAAAAGGGAATTAAATTGTATACATTATTACACACATATTGTTGTTAATATTACACACATATTGTTGTTAATATTATACACACATGTATTTAAAATTATATTTTTGTTAAAATTTATGGGCATATGTGTAAAATAATAACTAAAATATCTCTCAAATAATAACTAAAATATTTCTCCAATTATAACTTAAAATAAGTAATTGTCTGAGGAGATATTTATGAGGAAAATATTGTTCGGGAAAATATTGTCAGTAACGCGTTACTGTATTGTCCTAGCCACAAATTTTGCAAAATGTGGTAAGAATAAAGCGTGAAATATCTAAAATAGGGTAGGAATAAGATGTGGAATATGTATGTAGAATAGAGTTAGAATAAAGTGTGAAATATGTAGAATAGAGTAAGAATAAAGAATGAAATATGTAGAGTCAGGTAAGAATAAAGTGTGGAATATGCAAAACAGGGCATGATTGGAACAATGTAAAGTTGCAACAAGGTGTGAATTATCTTCGAAAAAAGTCTGGAATTAAATTAAACAAATAATATTTAAACTTAAGTTAAAGAATAGATTTATAAAAATTGATTATAACGTGAAAAAAACAGATTTTGTTACGTTCAAAACATAAAATAACCATCTTTGATAGTTTTTTTGGTTTTGAATTAGTTAAAGCTATTTTGTTTCTTTATTTTTTACAAACTTTTACTTAGGTTATAATCTTTGTTTGTTTGTTTGTGTGTTTGTGGGATGTGTGTGTGTATTTCTCTGTACGCAAATCTTGCAAGTGAAATTTAACCAGCTTTTTGACCAGCTAGGAAGCTGAAACTTTCCGCATAGCTTTATATTGGATGACAATACATGATTCAATTAAAAAAACAAGTAAAAATCGAGTTTTTCAACACAAACTTTGATTTCAAATACACTCGATTTAGAAATACGAAAGATGTTCAAATTAGGTTTTCTTCAAAATCGAGTATATTTGAAATCAAAGTTTGTGTTGAAAAACTCGTTTTTCCTTTACTTGTTAAACAATAGCACTGTTTGTAAAATGTATATTTAAGTGCATTCAAAAGTTTATCAAATTTAATTAGGGAACAAAAATTATTTATAATTAAAGCCAATGTTTGATTTTTATTTGCTGTAAATTTTATCGTCTGCATTTTTATATCTTGGTTTTGAAAGCAGCTGTAACAAAACCAAACAGATCCGCAACGTGAAGAAATTTGCAAATAAATTAATAAAATATATCTTTATATTTTTTATTTCCGTTAGTATACAAATAAAAATAAAAAATTTACTAGCCGAACACACATACGCAAACTCATATATATATATATATATATATATATATATATATATATATATATATATATATATATATATATATATATATATATATATATATATATATATAATATATATATATATAAATTTATAGATATATATATATATATATATATATATATATATATATATATATATATATATATATATATATATATATATCACTGGACTTTTATTCTATGTTTTATTGTGTTATATCGAGGCTTATTCAACTCACTGGAATCAAAAACTTCAAAATCGCATAGCAGAAGAAAGATTCCAGTGTTCCTACGGTAAGGTTGAAAATTTGAACAAATTAAAATTCTAATAAGTTTTTTTAAAATGCATTTTAATTATTTAATTTTACAACGTTTTTATTAGGCCAATTTCTAGTCTGTCTGTCCCATATATATAGAATAAATATATCGGCCCGCCTCTCGTTTAGGAAGGCTTTTAGCGAGGCAGCCTAGTAGACCGGAGATCCGAAACGAAGAACTGAGACTTACAACCGTATAGTAACTTAATCAAGTATTTTTTAATAGAAAAAAAGAATTTTTTATGTACAAAATAAATTTTTAACTTTATAAAAATTAACAAATTTTTTTTTATAAAAATTTTAGTTGACATTGAATTTTATTTGCGTAGTCTCTAGTTCGATGGTCTATTTATGTCTATTTAACGTCGCTTGTGTTATCGGTATATTAGAATTGTATAATTTTTATGTCGGATATCGCGTTAAATTAAAATAAAGCTCATATCAACTACTTTTAGCTATAAGAAATCGACGTTTCTGTTTCTTACAAACCAGAGTTTAGTCTCCGCTGTCGTACCAAAAATAGATTAATACAAATAATGAATATTCATGAAACCTAAAGACTCTAAATCGTTTTTCGGAGGCCATCTTGGCATCTCACTCAAAACCTGCTCATCTCCGATATACTTATTCTATATATATGGTCTGTCCGCGGAAATAAATGTATATATATATATATATATATATATATATATATATATATATATATATATATATATATATATATATATATATATATATATACGTGTGTCTGTGTTTATGTATATTTATTGTTTAGTCACCGTAATTTTCCAAAGTAAGCAACGAACTGCGCTGTTTTAACGCAAATAATTTTGAAATAAGGAAAAGCCGTTTTAAAATGTGTAGACATCGCCGCAATACATTTAATCTAAAAGATCAAATGCTTACAAAATTTCACCCATCAAAAACAAAAAAATAAAAAATAATTTTCACATCATAAAAATAAATTACATTTGTAAAAAAAACAACTTTTTCCTCGCGCCCTAAAAAGTATAAAATAATATTTCTATGAGCCTGGCAGAATTTTTGAATTACTTGGTCACATTATGGTAACATACTTTATAACATTTTCTAATTCATATACAACAATGAAAAACATTGGGCGGATACACAACATCAAAACCTCTGTAAATCAAACATTTATAAAAAAAAAATAATGTGACCATGTTATTCAGAAATTTTGCCAGGCTCATGGGAATATTATTTTATACTTTTTAGGGCGCAAAAAAACATTGGTTTTTAAAAAATGTATTTTTTTAAAATATTATTTGAAATAACTTTTATAACTTACGCATAAAAGTTTCATTTAACTATAAATATTAAGTTATTTTTTTCTTTCAAACTTCAGGTCTGAAAGCATGCAAGTACCTCCAAAATTTAAAAACTTCCAATTAAGTAGACAGCCAGTAAGGCTCCCTGCTGCTGTTCCTGCTCCTGTTCCTAAACCATCAATGACAACAATGCCGGTCAAAGGAAAATCGATTGCCATTATTTCTTTGAATGGAGAAGGGCAGCCATCAGTCGAAACAAACGGTGTAACGATTCAGCTTGCGCAAGAACAACCCACAAACAGAAACGTCTTTCAAGCTCAACCTCAACAACAGGCAGCAGAAAGGGTTTTGTCGCAACATCCGCATTTGCAGCCGCATTGCCATCAATTTCAGCAGCGACCGCCACAAAACCAACAGGTGCAGCATTCCTATCAACAAGTGTTACCGCAAGCACAATCTCAGTATCTAAGAACTTTCCAACCATTTCAACAACATTCACAACAAACGCAGCCTGATATTCCTTATGTGCATCAAACTTTACAACGTCACTTGCAACAACCTTCTCAGGTTTCATTTCAACAGTCACAGTTCAACCAACCAGCTCGAAATGTACTCCAACCGTGGCATGGGGCTGGAACACAATGCCAAAATTACTTTAATCCAGTATATCCACATATGCAGTCCGCTCAACAGGTCTTGCATCAACCGCAGATGCCGCCGCAACATCAGGAACCAAACCGGGTGGTTAATATCGCGCAACAGGGACCCTTGGCATCCAGAAACTCGACACCATTTAACTCACAAGCAGTCGCACCACAGCAATGCACACCAGTACAGCAACTTCCACAACGCAATTCTCTACCATACATACAACATCCAACGCTCGAACAGCTGAAAAACAGAATCAATGCCTTTACACGACAAAACAAGCCAATAGCACAAAACAGCAACGCAGCCACACCCAACTTATCAACTGTTAACCCTCAACAGACGTTAATGTCAGGTTCACAGTTGATACTGAACCATTCACCAGATTTAGCTACCCAGCCATCGACTTCGGCATCTTTTCCATTAAACGGCCAGTTCATTCAAGAAAAATCCACGGTTACTGAAGTTGTGTCAAGTAATACAGAAGCTAACAACAAACCCGCAATTGAGATCGACGACCAAACGACACAAATACAAAATAAAGACACAAGGGTGTGCCAAAATCTAACTGACATAGAACAAGAGGCCCGTGAAAAGGATCGAATAATCAATGTTCAAAATATCAGCAACAAGTTAAAGTTTAAAGGCAAGTCTAATCGTTTATTATTGTTCTAGCAAACCTGTTTTACAAGCAGTTGATGTAATTGCTATGATTATATTGAAAAACAATTAAATAATGTCATATAACTTTCTTTTGTAGCATTCGCAGCAGGGTTGAAATCCGTAGAAGCCAATGCCGCAGAGCTTGTTGCCTTGGCGGTTGAAGAGAAGCTGAAATCTCTTATAAAGAGTATCAGCAGTGAAGCTACTTTACGTCTGCAACAGGTAGTTGACAATATACTGGTGTTGTTTGAATAACAATCACTGTAAGAAAAGTTTTTATAAAAATCTATCGATATTTAAATGTATTTTTGACCGCTGGAATACACTTAACGTCAGTAATAAAAGTAAAACTAACTAGTTTTTTAGTTATGGTTTAAACAGTCATAACTTAGATTCAATTTAATTTTGTTTAATTCAAGGACATTAAGAAAACATTCGTTGGAGAGCGAAAAAAGCACAGGGAACTGGAACGGAAGTTGGAAGAAAAGAAAGTAAAACGTCCCAGAGATGAAGGTGACATTGTGCTGACTTTGGCAGCCAAGGTTAGCAATAAGTTTCTCTTATGTTCCGTAAGGTACCGAGGAAAGTGCAAAATTATCATTGCGATTGTTGTATTTGTAATGCAAAGCAATATAAAATAGAATATAAATATTTTCTATATACAATGATGATAACAAACGTTTGAGTTATATCAAAATAATTAAAATATTCTTTTAAAAACTTAATTATTTAACAAATTCAATATAGCGCCAAAAACGGGTGGAAGAAGAAAGACACAATGAGATGTCTGAAACCCTTTTGAAGGCTCTCGGAAAGCCGACCAAGTCATCGCTGGCGTCCCCGAGTCATGAGAAAGTGGCTTCAAAAAAAGCATCGGAAAACCAAGAGTCTTCCAAACCTTTGGTAACTGCTAATATCAAAGATTTATTGGTGGCCATGAAAAAAGACCGGCATTTGAAGTACTCCCATCTTACTCAACAGTACCACTGGAAGTACAATATAGAATGAACCTTCCTTAACAGACGGCAATAGAGAAGCAAAATCTTCTTAAATGTTAAAATAGCGAAAAGTTTAAAACTTCGGATTGTAGGTCAAAATTGTTTGTAACGGACGATTTTTAATCTCATTCAGACGCTTAGACAGCTCTAAAGAGTACGAACAAACGTGAAGTGACTTGTAAACGCAGCCAATCAGTTGTTTTTCTTGCACTTACAACCCATACAATCACTGCCATCGGCACCAGAGTGATGTTTCAATATTTAAAATCCCGAAAATATGAATAATATTCATTGAATACCGAAACTCCGATGCGACGGTTGTCAGCGCCATCTAAATTTCAGAAGTTGAAGGATCTCGTTTGGCCACTGATTGAGAAGACTCCCGACTGAAATGCCTACAATTATTTGTCAGAAATGAATAAGAAATCCGATTATGAGGTTAATAATAATAAAACAGAATCCTTTGGAAATCAATTTATGGGGAAAAAATTTGCCTATGAGACCTCTGGGACAGCTGTAATCTTTGTAATATTTTGTTCTAAATGTATCCGTACAATGAAATAATTGCTGTAAAGTTTTTATTTTTTAAATGGCTAATCATATCTAATTGGCATTATTCTACTGTTATTTGTAATTATTTAGCAGATGTAGAAATTTTAATTATTCTACTGTTATTCATATTTATTTAATAAATGTAAACATTTTTACCATCCTGGTGTTATTTGTATTTAATCAATAAAGATAAACCCTTATATAAATGCATACAATTGAAAGTCCCTCTATTAATTTATTTGTGAATGCTTTATTGTGACCTAGTTCGTCGTGGTTGTAGTATAAACTTCATCCCGTTTGTTTGTTGCGATTGGGAAAAATTCAAGTAAAAAAATTAATTTGAACATCTTTCGTATTTCTAAATCGAGTGTATTTGAAATATTTGAAATTGAAGTTTGTGTTAAAAAACTCGTTTTTTTCCTTTACTTGTTTTTATTAATTACAAATTTTATATAGAAACAAGTAAATTAAAAACGAATTTTTAAAACCAATGCTCTTATATGTAATTAAAACACAAATTTTGCAATCAATTTTTTCTTATATTACTCTTTTATTTTATGTTAAAGTCGAAATATCTTAATTATATCGAAATATCGAAATTAATTAAAATTATCTAAATTAATTGACTTATTGTAAAACTAATAATTGAATATTGCATTGTCTTCTATTTTAAGCATGTATGCAAAATTTGAAAAAATCTATCATCAGGAAGTGACTCAAAAATTGATTGCAAGATTTGAAACAGACAGAGAAACAAACAGACAGACAGAGAAACAGAGACGACGAGTTAATAAAAACATTGGTAATAATAATAAAAATATCATCAAAAAGCATAAAATTTAAATATCTCAACTATTTTCATGAAAATTTCGTACACGCTTGAGAATCGCGGTCAGTGAGTGTGGTTCGTGTTAACTTGGTAAAATAGTCTGCCAGTCGGTTAGCGTTTTGTGGTCAAGAAAACCCTCAAGAAAACCCTCAAGAAAACCCTCAAGAAACCCCTCGATAAAATCTTCAAGAAAATTAACTAAATTAATTGACTTATTGTAAAACTAATAATTGAATATTGCATTGTCTTCTATCTTGAGCATGTATGCAAAATTTAAAAAAAATCTACCATCAGGAAGTGACTCAAAAATTGATTGCAAGATTTGAAACAGACAGAGAAACAGACAGAGAAACAGAGCCGACGAGTTAATAAAAGCATTGGTAAAAAAATCAAATTTTAGTTTATTTAAAGAAAGCGAAATTTAATTTTCAAGTTAAAAATTAAAAAACAATGTTTGTTCGATTTTACCGATTTTTTTTCTGTTTGCTTTTATCAAAAATTTTTTTTTGTTAATTTTTCATATTACCTTCAGCGTGATTTGGTCCCTTTACCCCTTAAAAAATCAATTTTCCGTTATCCAATTAAATGACTTGTTGAACATTAACCCTGCTACTACTGGTGGGATCAAAAACGACCCCAGAAGTACTTTGAGGAGCTGCCCCTGCTACACCCGTGATTAACATTTGGTGAAATTTTGTGACTTTGTACAAATGTACCCCCCCCCCACAAGACCTTCAAATTTGATTTCGTAAATTTTGTTGCTAAGTAGCAGTTCGGAATAAACTAGAGATAACTACCATCGGGGTTAAAAACGACCCCAATGTAAAAAAGTGCTATTAGTTCCGATGATGATGATGTGAACGATGCAAATTCGAAAATTACGGCTGCAGAGTCAGATGAAGATAATGGTGGTGATGCAGCTAATGACAATCACAATGGCATGAGCGATAGCGGAGAGAGGTCTGGTGATGAAACAGAAGATTACAGCAACAACGGTGGTGATTCTAGCGACGCTGATGTGGTGCATCCGCTGCTGTCGAAGAATAAGAAAACGATCCAGAATGCAGAACCAGTCCGAGCAGCAGAGGGTTGACGTTCAGCAGTAAACGTTAATCGTGACAATTCTAAACCGACGCGCTACAACAAAAGGAATGTTGACAGTCTGTCGTCTGCCTCTCAGCTGTTTATGAGAGATACTGTATTGGATGAAATTCAGCGCTGGGGCAACAAAAAGGTGCACTGGTATTTGGCGTCAAATGGAAGAATTTCGAGATGAAGGAGCTGTTACATTAGTGTGCTAATGCTGGCAGGTTTATACAAATAAATTGCAAACAATCGCAGTTGTCGCGGTATACGAATTACATTTAAAAAGCCTGTGGTCGCTTTTGACCCCACTGGTGCTTAACGCTATAAAGAGTTCCAGTAGTAACAGGGTTGAAGAACTTATCCTGTTTAATGATCATATTAAATTCCCACAAATAGCTTGGAGAATATTTTTAAAGAAATAATTTTATACTTACTAAACGAATTTTTTTAATTTTACAAAATAAATTTAAAACACCACAGGTAATAACATATTCAAACTTTATTGAAACTACTAAACTAAAAATGACAAAATATGAATCAAAGCTACAAAATAACCCCTTTATTATTTTAAATATGTTCAACCTTATTAGTCTACAAATATAGTTTTAAGTTGATTAACACAAGCAAAACAAACAAGAACAAAATTTAAATTGATTCAAAAGTCATTAAATCATGGTTGGTAAGAAACATCTGAGCCGACGACCAGGTGACCATTGTTGTAATTAATATAAGCATTTGAAAATTTAACACCATAAACGCTTGGTAGTGGCAATCCTTGTTGCAGGTAATTATTGGAAGCTTCCAGAATTGTTGCTTTCATTTGAACTAGGAGATCTGAAAAAACGTCTGGGTTAGCAGCTGGAATAGAAATACTGGTGAGATTTGCAGTGAAATCAGAAACAAATCCGGTTAGTTTTTCTGCAGAGAGAGCAGCTCTTCCTTGAAGCGTTACCGACAGACCGACAGTTATATTGCTAACTGTCGAACCATTAGTAGATATAAAATCAAATTTTCCTTCAACATTTGTCGTCAACATGACTCCATACAGTCCAGGAGTAATAGAAACCAATGGAGTTGTGGTTGACTTGACGTTAAGTCGTAATTTCAATCCAGGATAAAAATCAGAAGATGATCCGATCAGATTGCTAAAAAGACTCTGCAATTGTATAATTTCAATTTTAAAATCTAACTAATAATTTTCCTGTTTAAAAACATAGTATGAATGTCAACATTTTATGTCATAACAAGTTTCATAAGGTTATTCACTCATTGCAGAGTTTTGAGAAAGATAAAAAACATATTTTTGAGTCTACAGATGCTGAAGCCACAGTGAGAAAAAGCAAAAACCGATTTTAATAGACAGAACTGACAAGGGCTCACAGTATTAACAGTAGGTATTAATTAAGTTTGGCAATCTAGATGAAAAAGTTTACTTGAACGGCAGCAGGAGAGAACTCTCGTGAGTATGTCAGCCGATTATTTTTCTGGAGCACCCGACTTGCACTGTTGAATGCTGACTCTGAAATGGAAACGCTTGCCATGCGATCCGTGCCAATTGACATCAAACGTGGCTGTTGACAATAATTTTTTTTATTTAGTATCTTTATTCTAAAAATGTAAAATCAAACAACTTATTTCTACTTGATCTGCAACAGTATCACCGATGAATCTTCCAACGTGATTTGATTCAATATAGTTTGATGCAAAAGTTGGTGAGGAAATCAAACTGTAGTCCAGTGTCAGGTAGTCATTAATTCTCGCTTGCATATTTAAGGTGGCAAGCTGCCTGGCACCGTTGATATTGATGGCGTTCTGGGCCTCTCTGCATACCATGTCTTCGAGCGCTGATTGAATTGAATTTTTGTGTCTTCTTTGGAAAATAAAATTTATTTAAATATGAATTACACAATTGAAATAAAAGCATTTTTATAAACAAACAAACAAAATTTTTATTCAAAAGAGTAAATCGACCAATCTCCGTTGTATTCCTCTAGACTCACCGCGGCTCATTTTATAAGCTCAAAATCCCAGGCTCGGACTCATTCTTATATTATAATTTACACAATTATATAACATGGAGTTATAAAAAAAAAATTTCCTTGCTTTTTATTTGGAATTAATTTTTTATTGTTTTGGTTTGTATTAAAGTTGTTTATATTTTTAATAACCTATTATTACAAGATACTGAGAAAAAAATGTTTAAATATTTCTAATCCAAGAATATAATTTTGCCGTGTTAAAATATCTAATGCATTTACCATTGTTAATAGTTTCGATTATGGTTTCTTACTTTAATATTAGCTCGTAGAGCCAACTCCAAAAGCCTTTTATGTTGAAGCTCAAACTCGAAGCTGAACACTTGCAACCGGTGGCGCTGATGGTTGGGGAGCCTCGATCGTTTTTGCCAAGAGTGACGAATAGGGATATCGAAATGCCATCGGCGGAAGCCGTAAAAGTATTGCTATCTCTGATTTTAATAAACCCCAACTTGTAGAGATATCGCCAATTTCCTGATACAGAAATGTAACCTTTTGAAAGAGATGCGGTTACCCCTTGATCTTGCTTTATTGTCACGCTTGAAGTTGGATTTCTAAACTGAGTTATCTGTATGAAAATCCTAAGTATTAATTAATAACGATTTAACGAAGAAAAAGATGACAAGATTCTTAAAAACTCCAATACCAACCTTCATGTCAGACAGCCAATATTCAGTTCTGCCAGATTTTCCTTCTATGTTGTCAAATGTAGCACTAGATACTTTTCTGGCCAAAATGTTTACCGCTTGCGATGCTGCGTAGTCCATCCCTTTCTGCGTTACTACCACTTTAACCTGTCCACAGATTGCTTGAAAGTAAAAACGAATTATTAATATAAAAACATGTATGCATTAACGATTATTTTACACATCATACCTGGTATCAAAACCAGCAGCGCATACGTAAAACACAACAGAACTTTCTCCTCCATGTTGAAGTTGATGAGGTATTCAATAAAGTGCTTGAACAAGGAGCTTGAAGAACGGTCTTTAAATAGTTGTCAAAACAATGGAGCCATGATAAGTGGGCGATGAATTTGTGACAAGATGATAGACGTAAATTTTGATTAATACTTTGGTTGACAATAGTTTTTTTTTTATATTTCAAGTAATAATGTTATCCGGTCAGTTATTGTTATTACACGTAACTATTTTATTATTTTAGTTATATTTATTTCAAGCAACAATATTAGTTTAGCTTATTTTTGCTGAAACCTTTTATTCTGTTTCATTTATTAGGTAATCAAAATAGAATCTATCTGTCCAAAAAAATAAATTATAAGCATGTTGATTATTAGAAACATATGCTGACCAACAGAATTCACCATCTTTTACTATTTTACCATTTCAAACTGTGACGTCTTAAAGTTCTTCTGGTTTTTTAATGATGCAACTACTAGCAATTATTTTCTTTTGAATTTTACAAACTGAAAATAACTGTTCATCGTGACTGAGATGATTTAAGGGCTAAATAATCGACGCCCAGTCAAAGCGTTCAAATTAGAGAACGTAAATTCTGTTGGTTTTACTATTTTCATATCGAAAACACCCACTAAAAATTTCGAACCTAAAAAAATACGACACGGGAGTTGAAACTTGTTATTGGAAAACCAATATATTTTCAACCATCAAAAATTTTAAAAGTGTGGGGTGAAAAAGTGGTTATTGGTTTTTAGTTTATGTGTCGCATAGAAACTTAAAGTTTTATAATAAAAAACGTTTTTTCTAAAATCTATCGAAAAAATCGAAAAAAAGCGTTTGATATTTTTTAGTTATAGTGTCAAAATTGTGGAATAAAAACAAAAAGGAGCGCTCACCTTTCTATTTCAGGCTAAACAAATTTCAATATTTTTAAACAGCAGGAAAAATATTTTTAGTGCACATAAAAATATAGAAAATATTTAAAATTGTTTAAGAAAAAATTGTCTTAATTTTTTTAATGCTATAAAAAAGTATTTTATTTTAATTTTTGTTATTCGGATTATATTTTTAGCTAAATTATTATAGCTAATAAATTCAAAATGTATTTCAATTTCAATAGTTTTAAGAATTTAAATAAAAAAGATTGAAATTTTGGTGTAGAAAAGTTATTTGTTTTAACTTTCTTTTGAATTTTTTGTCAAGTCTATGAAAAGGTCCTAAAAGCAGATATCTTTATATATAAAAGAACATGTCCTGACTGACTGACTGACTGACTGACTGATTGTCTGACTGACTGACTGACTGACTGACTGACTGATAATCAACGCCGAGCTAAAACCCCTCATCCTAGGAACGTGAAATATGAAACTTATATTACTTTTAGCGTAAGCAGCCGCTAAGAAAAAGTTTATAAAAATTTTGCTCCTGCGGAAATGAAACAGGAAAGCAAACATTATCTTAAACAACGGATATCACAAAAACCAAAAATAAAAAAGCTTTGAAACTTGGTATCTAAATTCTTCTTAAAAAATAAAAAACACGTGGCTCACAATTTTTTTTAAATTTAGTTTTCAGGACCTCAAATGTGGGGTGGAAAATAAGATTAATTGTTTTTAGAATAACTGCTACTCAAAAACTGTAAGTGCTACAGATGTAAAAATTAATATTTACTGAGAAATAAAGATATAGGGGAAACCTGGCACCCTTATAGCAAAGCACCCTTGATGCTATAAAGGTTTTTCATTACTTACTTATTGAATCAAATCCTGTGGGTTTTTTTCAATTTTTGAGTTGTGGTTTCGATTTTATCAATATAATTCCGTTTTTAAGGTAAAAAGTAATTTTTTTGCTGTTTTTATGAATGCTCTAGCTAAAAAATAATGCAGTGTTTGTGATGTTTTATATACCATTTTGTAGAAAATTCATTCTAATTTAAAGCGGTTTTTTTCAGCAACAAGGATGTCTTAACTATTTAGATTTGACTTAATTTTTGAAAAATAGTAATTTTGGCACCCTTGATAGCAACTCACACAGGCACTAGTATCAAAGGTCCCTAGAATTTCTTATCAAGGGTATCCCCAAAAGCAGAATAACAGAATTTTTGATTGGCTTCAATTATTTATATCCAGGAGGAAAGAGCACGAGCAACCACCTTCAATCGTCACAGTCAAGGAATTTTTTGATAATCTGCGAGAAGTGCGGGCTCGACATGCATATGCGCCACAGAACATCTACAATTTAGATGAAACAGGCCTAATAACTGTTCAGAAACCAGTTAAAATAATAGCTGGTCATGGTGACAAGCAAGTCGGCAGAATAACGCAATCGGAAATTCCATTCCGCCGTTTTTTATTTTTCCTCGAGTCTATTATAAAGACTCATCAGGATGGATGAATGCTGCATACAATGGTTGAACCGTTTCATTTTCCACAGAAAATGTTCTGTTGTCAATCCAGTGTTGCTACTGCTTAATAACCATAAAAGCCATATACCTGTGGATAGTCTAAATTTGGCAAAACAGAATGGCATCACACTGCTTACTTTTCCACCTCATTGAAACGATTTTACAACGTTGCATGCGATGACTGGGTTGTTTCAAATCCAAGGCCTATGACGATATTTGATATTGTTGGAATTGTAAGCAAAGCTTATAAAAAAGCGTTCACTCTATCAAACATCATAGCAAGATTCAAGGTGGCTGGAATCAAGCTTCAAGGCAAGTATATTTATTGAAGATGAGTTCTTAGCATCATGGGCTACAGATCGTCCAAAACCTGTTGTTGGTGAAGATTTTGGCAAAAATGATTCACTGTTGATCAAACGTCTGGCAAAAATAATTCAACTAGTCAGTCAACCATAAGTCCACAATCCAATCTTGAAAAACTGAAACTATTTCCAAAAGCTGCAGCTAGGAAAACTGTTCGAAAACATCGGGAGCAACGCCCAAGAATCCTAACTGACAAGAAGTGATGAATGCAATTCGCATGCAACAAGATAATAAAATAAAAAAAGCATCCACTGCAGAAAAAAAACACAGATTGCAAAACTCAACAAGTCTGATAAAACGAATAAGCAGAGTGAAGCAAACGCAATTTCAGTTAGTCAGTCATCCATTCCAGACGCTAGTCTTGATGCTTCAAGTGACTTCCAGCCATTTGCGACAGAGATTGGTGTTCATAGCAAAACGAAAAAAAAGTTTCTCTTTCAATTGGAAAAAAAACACTGCCAATAACATTTTTTACACGTGTTTTACCAATTTTTTTACGTTTTGGTTTTCAGGATTGCAAATGTAGGGTGGAGAAAAAGATTATTTGCTTGAAAACTCAATAACTGAAAATGTAAAAACAATAAAATTCAGTATTTAGGTTTTTTTTAAATAATAAGATACTGTTTCATTATTTTTGTGCCGGTTAAAACTGACTGAGTCCAGTTCATCACGGGCCAGGCCTTGGCCTCAACTTTTGTGCCTATGAATCGTTCGGGCCTAAATAACAAGCCAGGTCTGGTATTTGCTGCATATAAAATTACCCGGTCCGGGTCCAAAAATATCCGTGTATGGCACTATAGATTAGAGTACTGCACGGGCCGGTCCAGGCCGTGATTTTATAATCTTCAGTATGGGCCTGGCCAAACTTCAGGGTGGGACGGGCCGAAATTTTCTGCCATGTATATAAAAGTTTTAGGCTTGTAAAAACGGAACGGGCCGGGAGCCGGGCCTGCTATTTTGGATTATGAAACGACCCCGGGCAAAGTTGTCGACGGTCCGGAATGATCCGGGCTGTAAAAAATCTGCCCGTGCAGTACGCTACTGTGAATGCACGGTTCCATTTTTTTTAATTTTAAGCAAGCGAAGCCGCAACGAGCACTACTAGTTTTTTTTTTATATTTTAGCTTGCGGGACTACAAATGTAGAGTGGAAAAAAACTATTTGCTTGAAAACTCAATAACTAGGAAATGTGAAAACATTAAAACTCAGTATTTTGTACTCAGAAGTTTTGCCCCCGGCTTTATGCCCCTGGAAAATTTTGCCCCCATTTTTCCACCCTCGGGTTCCGCTCTCAATTTTTCACTTTTGGAAAAATTTGGTCCCAATTTTTTGTCTCCGGTTTTTGCTCCCGGTTTTTTTCTCCGGGTTTTTGTTCTCCCGTTTTTCACCCCCGATTTTTGCTTCGGCGTTTTGCTCATGATTTTTTATTTCAGTGGTTTGCTCCTGAAAAAGTTTGATTTCGGTTTTCGGTCTCTGTAAAAGTTAGATTTTGGGTTTTTGCTTCTGACTTTTTATCGACAACTTGGTCCAGAAAATGTTAGCTTTTTAATCTTGGGAAAGTTTGTTCCTACGACTTTTGTCCCAGACATTTTACACCCAACTTTTGTAACTAGGAAAACGTTCTCTTGTTTTTTCCTTTTACTTTTTTCCAGTATTTACCCTTAATCTGATCTTATTAACATTATAACCAGTCATTGGCTGCAGGCTCATTTTTACGCAGATGACACTCAGGTTTGCGGTCACTGCAAACCCAATCGTGCTGCTAAGCTCTCGTCTCTAGTGTCAAACTGTGTAGACGACGTCGATCGGTGGATGAAGTCGAGTCTTGACCGTTTGCTCTTGTAAAAAATCATTCCCAGTTTCACGCTCTATGGAAGATTTTGTGGAAAAAATGTAAGAAGTTTTTATAAAATTTTAGAGAAAATTACCTACGACTACCCGCCCTGGTCATTAGGCTATTCTAGAAAAAATATTTTAAACAATATTGGAGAAGTTTTTCAAAATTAATGCATACCCCCTTTCCTCTGGTCATCAACTATTTTAAAAAAAAAGAAATGTATCAGAGTTTTGGAGAAGTTTTGGAAGAAGTATCTAAATTTAACTGTCAAAGTCAAGTGGTCTGGATGAAACACTGTTGGCAATATTTATCAGAGGTTATTATAATTTTCCCGACGACAAAAGATTGTAGGAAGAATTAAGTCAAGAATCCCAAGGAACTAAAGTCTCATGAGGAAAACGTGCAAAATCCAGCACTATAAAACGGCGACATACTTTCCCAGATAAAAAAGCAGGTGTGAAAATCGGGGCAAAAAAGCGGAGGAAGAAAGCCCGGGGCGAAAACCGGAAACGAATTTTCTCAGAGACAAAAAACTGGAAGCAAAAACTAGGAACGACAATTAGGACAAAAAAACGGGGACACAAAATCGGGGCCAAAAAACCAGGGAGAAAAAGCGTAGGGGCGAACTTTCCCGAGGACAAAAAACCGTAGACGAATCTTCCCATGAGCGAGCTTTCCCGGAGGCAAAAAACCAGGAGCGAAAAGACGGGGAAGAAAAGACGGGGCAAAAAGCCGGGGGCGAACTTTCCGTAAACCAGAAACGTGTTTCATTATTTTTCGAAAAATTAGTTTCCGAGCTTTGAGGTTGCGTGGGCCGTTAAAACTGGCTGGGTTCAGTTGATCACGGACCGGTCCAGGCTTTGACTTTTGTGCTTATGAAACGGGCCGGTTCGGACCTAAAATTGTGTGCCTAAATAATAAGCCAGGCCTGGAATTTTTTGCTTATAAAATGAGCTGGATCGGGTCTCAAAAAACTGTGTAAGGCTCTGTAGATTAGAGAACTCCAAACCGTAATTTTATGGTCTTCGAACCAAACTGGATCTGGAATCAAGCCAGCCGGGCCAAGATTTTTTGCCAAGTATATAGCATTTTTAAGCCTGTAAAAACGAGCCCGACCAGATCTGGAATTTTGGCTTATGAAGTGTGCCGTATCGAGCTGAAGAGAAATCAGCCTGTGCAGTACTCTACTATGGATGCACGGTTCAAATACTCTACTATGGATGCACGGTTCAAATTCTCTACTATGGATGCACGGTTCAAATACTCTACTATGGATGCACGGTTCAAATACTCTACTATGGATGCACGGTTCAAATACTCTACTATGGATGCACGGTTCAAATACTCTACTATGGATGCACGGTTCAAATACTCTACTATGGATGCACGGTTCAAATTCTCTAATTTCAAGCCGAGACGGGCACTGCTGGTCAATGATATTTTTAATTTGTAATAGATATAAAACAAAAATTTTTATGGGTATATTTTTTTAGACCCTGACCAATTTTCAAGAGTTTACCCGGTGCATTACTAGTCAATTGATGCGTGAGATGTAAATTACGTAAAGTTTACGACCCATCACACCTCTATTATTAGTCAATTCATGCGTGGGATATACTTCCTTAAAAATTACGTGAGCTTTACGATGATGCGTGGGATTTACATTCTTAAAATGTATCCCTTCGGGCAACACATAGTCAAGCAACAAATACGCTGTTATTTTTATATATCGTTATTTTGCTAAACCTACTATTGAAAATAATTCGTAATCTTATTGTTGTCGAAATTTTGACATCTGATCATATGCACGTTTCAATCATAAAAGTTCACGAGCACTATAAACGCTTAAATTATGTGTGTTCTGAATAATACATAACCAGTTTTTAAACCTTTAAAAAATTGTAAAAAAAATGAGTATTCTACCAAAGAAAAACATTTTGACAATTAAATTCAAAATATGCAAATGGCTTTTGAACAAACGAAAACCGTGAAATTTAGAATTTTTAGAACTGATTCAGTTTTGAATAGTAATAGAGAATGATTGATAAGTGCTTCTAAAGATTCTTTGCATCACCAGAAATAGACTGACAATTAAAAAATAGCTCTGTAGAATCAAATCAAATCAAATCAAAGAATCATTAGTTCTTTAGAAACCTTTAGAAAACTCAAACTATTCATTCTTAGCAGTTCAATTTAAGCGTTGTAACAAAACAAGTGTGCCGTGATCAGGGTTCGAAACTAGGTTGTCTCGGCCACAACTAGAAGAGCTAAACACTATATGATCATGACATTAGATCCACAAAGCTTACTTGCTAATGGATTTTCAAAGCAGCTATTCTGAAACTATGAAAAAATCCTACGACCGGCTCTATTATTCTAATAAAAAGTACTAAGCGGAACATATTTGCACCTTTTTGTTTTTCCAAAATAACTTTTCAAATAATTTAAAAAAAAAATTTTAAATAGCCATGGACCTATCCTCAGATCTACCAAATGTACTCAAAACATTTCATAAAAATCGGTTCAGCCGTTTCGGAGGAGTTCAATTTCAAACACTAACTGGCCAGTCAGCTGGAAAAAATAAAAATGTTAACACGTTGCTTGGTGTAGTTTCAGAAAGGAAAGATATTGTTGTTTTGCAAGGTTTATACAAAAAACTGTTGAATGCAAAATGGGCTACAAAGTTCAATGAAACTTGCTTCCGTCCGTTTCCACATGGTGAGGTGTAAAATTACATTGGTCATACTAGAACCACTCTGTCTCGTAGATTGACTATGCATTGTCAAAGTGGTGCCATATACCAACATATGTCAACACAACATTCAATCAAACCATCACATAAATTTCTAATTGATAACCCCAGTATACTAATGAAAGAAAATCAACCCATTAAGTTAAAATTAAAAGAAGCTTTAGCCATTAATAAATGTAAGCCTTTAATTGGCTTTAATTAATAAACAATGGTATTCTTTTGATTTAACTCTTAAACTTTTTGGTTCTCTAAATAGTAATAAAACTAATAATAATAATAATAATAATAATAATAATAATAATAATAATAATAATAATAATAATAATAATAATAATAATAATAATAATAATAATAATAATAATAATAATAATAATAATAATAATAATAATAATAATAATAATAATAATAATAATAATAATAATAATAATAATAATAATAATAATAATAATAATAATAATAATAATAATAATAATAATAATAATAATAATAATAATAATAATAATAATAATAATAATAATAATAATAATAATAATAATAATAATAATAATAATAATAATAATAATAATAATAATAATAATAATAATAATAATAATAATAATAATAATAATAATAATAATAATAATAATAATAAAAAATGTTTTAACTCATCTACAACTTCTGTTAAAAATATGCATGTTAATAGTGCCAATGTTTCTTAAGGTATTTCTTCGTTGAATGAATGTTTTGTACCTGACGTTTGTGTTTCAAAGGTTATAGATAATGTATGTGATTCTTCTTCCAGTCACGTCCTTGAAGTTGACTGTAATTCCGTTGTTAAAGGCTTTGCTAACTGATCTTAATTATTTAGTTATTACTGTTATTATTATAATTATTTTAATTTAAATATTTTTTATTTTGTTACATTTGTACTTAATGAATTTAAATTTTATTTAAATTGTATTTTAATTCCTTTTAATTAGTTGTACCTTTTACCATTTAGTCACTGCATTTTATTTTTAAAAAAGTTAAACGGCTCTGAAGATGGCAAAATTTGCCGAAATAGATCTATAAGTCTATAAGATTATGGAGTTTGTGTTTGATAATAAATTATTTTTAAACCGATTTAGACTATTGGAAAAAATTAAAAATAAAATCGATTCAGCCAAGTGTGCCACTTTTTTCAATCGAGTTTGCTTAAAAGAATATATATATATATATATATATATATATATATATATATGAAAAATGACTTTAAACTAGCATGATTTAACCGAAATAAACTTAATGCATCGAATGACAGTTGTTTTTGCGGACAACTTTGCGTTTTAATAGTGTTTTAGCGTCGTTTAAACAAAAAAACAAAACAAAAAAATTAAATTATCACCATGGATACAAATACGCTATTGCTTACGGCGTTTTTTGCGACGTTCAAAATGACTTTAAACTGGCACGTCTTACTGATTAAACTCACTGTATCTAGTCACAGTTGTCTTTACGAGCAATTTTGCGTTTTTTTAATATTGTGAAATTGAGTTCCATTGCCGCTTGACTTGACTACTACTCAATTATTCATGAGCAATGCACACACGAGTTGTCAGGCCATGAGTCAACGAACTACTTTCACACGTGATGCTCTTCTCGAATTCCGACAAGCAGCCCCTCCCATTCATCGTCAACTGCGCAAAATCTTGTTCTCCTTGCAACTATGGCTACCAATATGTAAACGGTGGTCACCTCGCCGCAGTGATCACAACTGGGAAACCAGTAATACCAGGCAAGAAACCAAGGACCTAAAACGAACGAATCTATCGATAAATGCTACCTCAACTGGGGCAGCCGATGTGTCAGCATTGGGGACCCATGGTGTGGACAAAAAATGGACTACTGGCCGAACGACTAAATTTATTAAACCAAAGAATGAAATACGAATTGCCGTGTGGAACGTACGAACGGGTCATCACGTCGGCCAAAAGGAGATTATCGCCACCGAAATTACCAACTACAAAATATCGATCGCCGCCATATCGGAACTACGACTCACGGGATCCGGGACGATGATGATTAGCCCACCGACGACCGACGAGACTATTACGCTCTTCTACTCCGGTGGTGACAAGCGAGAGGCGGGTGTTGGATTTATGGTCGGCCAGCGGGCTGCCCACAGTGTCGTCGCCTTCCAACCAATTTCTGAACGTCTGGCAGTCCTTTCCATCGATGGCACAATCAAGACACACATCCTATCCGTCTACGCGCCGACCGAAACAAGCTCAGATGTTGCAAAAGACGCTTTCTCCGCCGATCTACAAGCTGCGACTGATTCTATACCGCAAACCGAGGTTACCATATTGGCAGGCGACTTTAACGCTCACGTCGGCGACAACCGTAGTGGCTGGGAAGAAACGCTTGGACGATTCGGCCACGGAAAAATCAACGACAATGGGCAGCGACTGTTGTCGTTTGCGTCAGTAAACAACCTCGTCATTGACAACAGCCTCTTCCAACACCCGAAGAAGCATCGGCTCACGTGGAGAAACCCGTCGGGGAAAGATTCGGCCATGCTCGACTACGTTCTGATCAACAAGCGTTTTCGATCGACGCTCAACGACGTTCGAGCAATGCGTGGCCCTGATTGCGGATCTGATCACTACCTCGTGCGGGCCAAAATACAACTTCGACTCCAAAAAGCAAAGAAGAAGACGCCGGCGGCTGTAAAGAGATCCGGCAGTTTGACACAAATTCCAGCTTGCTTTATCGAACAAGTTTGCGATCCTCAATACATTGGACGATGTCAACGATGAAGAAAAACAAATAACCAAATCCGTCATCGAATGTGCGGCGTCGTTATGTCCACCGATCCGTCGACGAACGCAGCCATGGATTTCGGATGAGTGTCTGGATTTGGTAGCTGAGCGGAAAAGAATCAAGCACGTCGATTTCGAACAATACCGGCGACTTAATCAAGAGGTAAGGCGGAAAATGGAGATCGAGCGAGAGGTGTATTGGAACGATGTTGCAGCCGAAATGGAAGAAGCCGCATCACGACATGAATATCGAACATTGTATCAGACACTACAACGTTTAGGCGGAAAAACGAAATCGATCAACGATAACATCAGGAAAACGGATGGAAAGTTTGTTAGTTCGTCCTCCGATCGATTACAGAGGTGGCGGGAATTCTTCCACTAACTATACAACCACGATCCGCCTGCAGGACCAGCCGCGGACCCGCCACAAATCGATCAACCGCAGATCCCATTTCCCGTCGACGTACCAACAATCGCCGAAGTGAAAGCGGCCGTCAAATCGCTCAAGAACGGAAAAGCGCCGGGCATTGATCAAATTACAGCCGAGATGATCAAAGCTGGTGGTGACATTCTATTGCAACGTCTACACGTCCTATTGACATGCATCTGGGACACGGAGTACGTACCATCAGCGTGGAAGAAAGCGATCGTCGTTCCCATTTTGAAGAAAGGAGACAGTCGAGACTGCAAAAACTACCGCGGCATTAGTCTCCTTTCAATCGTTGGAAAAGTATTCACGAAAATCATTCAGTCACGACTACAAAAACATTGTGAACAATCGTGCCGTGAGGAACAGGCCGGATTTCGACCGAATCGTGGATGCATCGATCAAATGTTCGCACTACGCCAACTCGTAGAAAAGAGGGTTCGATGTGGCCGGCGGACTGTTGTTGTCTTCATCGACTTCAAATCGGCTTTCGACTGCATCCATTGGCCATCATTGTGGACGGCATTGGAAAGAGAAAACATACCACCGAAAGTCATCCGTTTGTTACAAGCGTCGTATAGTAGTTCGACCAGCTGCATCCGAATTCGAAACGACCTATCGGACGAGTTTACCATTCAAACCGGTGTCCGACAGGGAGACGTCGCCTCTCCGCTTTTATTTAACGTCGTGATCGATGCGATCATGAGGAAATCGTTCGAAGGAAGGCGTGGTGTTCAATACGACAAAAACAACTTTGTCACTAATCTGATGTTCGCGGACGATAGCGCCGTATTCGCCGACACCGACGTGGAAGCTACAGATTGCCTAAACGACATCGGCGATATTGCCAAGTCATACGGCCTAAAGATCAACGCCGAGAAGACCAAGGTATTAACAACGGACGGGTCGCCAGCTCATGTCCACCTAAATGATGTCCAGATCGAGCAGTTGACGAAAATTAAATACCTTGGATCGATCGTGCAGGAAAAGAAGGCGTCGTCGTCGGCCGACGTCCACAGCCGCGTTGGCCAGGCGACTGCGGCATTTGCAGCGCTCAGATGGTGCGTTTGGAAGAGAACGAACATTGCAATCAAGACAAAAATTCGTCTTTACCGAACATTGATTCTTCCGATCCTCCTATATGGCTCGGAGACATGGACATTGTTTAAATCCGATGTGAATTGACTTGAAGTATTCCAAATGCAATGCCTGCGGCGAATACTGGGAGTCTCCATCCGCGACCGCATTCGAAACGAGACGATCCGTGAACGGTGTGATCGACAACCACTGATCGACGAACACATCCAAAAACGGCGACTACGGTGGTTCGGGCACGTCTGCCGAATGGATGATAAACGGCTTCCCAATAGTTTACTTTGGCGGGAGCGACCGCCTGGCTGGCGCATCCAACGTTCGGCGCCAAAGAAAACATGGCTGAAAATTATTGATGGGGACCTCAAGAGGAAGCGACTGACCGCCGATGGGGCGAGAAGGGTTGCAGCCGATCGAGGAAAATGGAAGATTATCGTGGAAGACGTTCATGGTCCCGTGGCACCGACAGCAGCGTATTGGCTTCGAGGACATCCTCCTCCCCAAGCGCCGGCTACGGACTAAATAATAATAATATATATATATATATATATATATATATATATATATATATATATATATATATATATATATATATATATATATATATATATATATATATATATATATATATATATATATATATATATATATATATATATATATATATACCTATCCATAAACATATATAACGGCATTTAAATTATTATCGCTGTTGAAATATTGTTTATAAACCAATTAAGTAAAAATTGATTTTAAAATTACGCATAGAATATTATTTTCATTAAATTCTAACAAATATAAAAATGAATTATTACATATGTTATCCACTCTCATTAAAAGTTGCATGCCAAGATTTCGTCTTATTAAACTTTGAGGAAACTTTTTTTGAAAAGCCATTTACTGAAATAGAATGTCTTCCTTACAAGATTAAAGACAGCGTTAATTTGTCTTCATTTTTATTTGAAGAAATAATTTCAAGAGGTCAAAAACAGGAATGGATCCATATCCCGGATATATAACTGAATTTTTTTCAAAGTTTGGCTCTTATAGTAACTTAATACTTAAAAATGTTAATATTAAAACAGTTTTTCAACCATTAAAAACTATCCTAAGCACAGGAAAACTTACTCGGTTTTCTTTTTACGAGAATTCACTCTTTTATTATGCCGATAAAAAATTCAGGCAAACACTAAATTGTTATTGTGAAATTTTTATAAATCCATTTTTGTTGTTGAACTTGCAAGAATTAGAATTAAGGGTCAATTGTCGTTTTTTCACAAATAATAGCAACAAATGTGGGTGGGTGTGCCCTAAATTAGTAAAACTAGTTTTGCGCTGTCATTGTCAGGGTTTAAACAAAACCAACAAAGATCTAATTGATTGTCTCGATATTAATTTTCCTTACGAAAACTTAAAAACTTTAGGCCTTTCAGGTTGTGGACATGCAAACACAACTAAAAACAAGTTTTCCCGTTTAATTAATCTTCAAAAGTTGAAAATAAGTATGTATTTTGGAAAATTGTTAGAAGTATTAGTTGACTCAATATCGTGTCTTTCTAATTTAACGTGGCTTGATATGTATGAAAGTAAAGTCTCAATAAATGCTGATCCTGCGAGTCTACAATTAATATACAAAATGCTAGACAAGTTACCTAAATTAGTTCATTTGGACATACGTAGTTTAAATATTTCCTCTGAAATTATTGCTAAATGGAAATACTCAAGATGTTTTCAGTACCTAGGACTAACATTTGCTAGTCAGATTCAAAGTCATTTGAGCGTAAAATCTGTCATAGTCGATGATACATTAGCTTCAAGAAAATATGTTTTAAGAAAAAGAAAAATGATTGAAAAATCCTTCGAATCATTAACACTTTTGGCAAAAAATGAAGAGCATTATTCAAGTATAAGAAACAGTATGCCACTCATTGTTCAACTCTTATTTAGAGAAATAAATTACTATGCTCAGGGCTTAGGAAGTACATATCTAGATTTATTTTTGTCTGTAATTAAAATTGGGTTAAAGAAAAGAGATATTAAAAACTTCGTAACTGTGATATTGAATTCTAAATTCAAATTTAATTGGATAAAAAAAATTATCTCAAAACCATTAGATGATGTTTTATGGAAAGAGTTATTTAGACCAAGTCATGAATGGATTTTAACCCTTTTGTCACTCAATTCAGAAAGATACTTTCCAGCTTTGCACAAACATTTAGTAAGAGCATATGTGAGATATTACAATTTTACAGGCCAGTTAATTCCTGAAGCTGATTTGATTGTAGACATTGTTAAATTTAAATCAATGGATAAATACCTTGTAAATGACTTTGTTGCAATGCATGACAAACTAAAAAAAACAGATAAAACTAGACAATTAATTAAAATCAATTAAGATCTGTCAAAACATGAAAAAAACTTAGTTACGGAAATTTTTAATTATTTTATAGTATAATATTATATTACTGTTTTTCTTTTATAATAAAAATGTTTTGTGTACATTAGATGACTAGAAGATCACGAGCCGTGATTTTATGGTCTTCAGCCGTTCGTGCCAAGATTTTTCGCAAAGTTTATAGGGATTTTAGTCTTAATAAACAGGCCGGATCGGACTTGAAATTTTGGCTTATTAAACATGTCGGACCAATAAAATATGAAAACAAATGTTTGATGAAATGGATTAGATTTAAAAACAACTTTTTCATATTTATTTATGTATTAGCGGCGTACCCGCCTTGCCCAGGGTTTTAAAGGTTTTTCTATCGTTTTTTTTTGTCTCTTGCTCCCCTTTCCTTCCCGACCGGGAACGGAACGGGAAAGCAAGCAAAAACGTGAAAGCGACCGGGAGCGGGAGATCGTGCGAGAAAGGGAGAGGAAGCGGGAGAGCGAAAATGAGCAAGAGAAAGAGCGGGAGCATGAAAGCAAGCGTGGAAGGAAACGGGAGCAAAAGAGAAAAATAGTAGAAAAACTTCTAAAAACCCCGAGTAACTCCCGCTAGTGATTTATAATTTTATAGTAATAACTTCACCTACGGTCTTGCTTGTGGACAAATCTCGGAAGTAATTAGTAAGCCGTAAAAAACGATATTTTTTACGAAATCCTTATATTTCAAGATTCGCCGGATTTTCATTTATTGCAATTTTTTAAACAAATTTTTTGATCTAATTGTAGGAATTTAATTGTATCTTATTTTTTTTTTTTTTTAAAAACATAAATAATTAACATTTTTAATTAATACAATTTTTTTCAAAAAATTTTTAAACGTCAAAAGTACATTAGGAGTAAGCCTATATTTCAAATTTCAGCTTGATTGGATGACGGGAAGTTAGTTAATTTCACTTTCAAGGTTTACAAACATTCAAGCAAGCAAGCAATCAAATCCGGCGGTGAAGTTAATATTTAAAAATTAACATACTTCTCGTCATCCAATCAAGATGAGACTTGAAATATAGTATATTCGTTATGACAATGCATTTATTAAAATTTTAAAAAATTTTAAGCAAATTAATTTTACTTTGTAATTTTTAAGACTTGTTTTATCTATGTTCTATAAAACAAAGTTAAATTATACGGATTTCTTCTAAAAATTTGTTTTTTTTTTTTCAGTTCTATTTTTTAAATATACAGTTGGTTACATTAAAATAATAATTTTTTGTTGGATATATTAAAATAAAAGTTTTTTTTCAAAGATCAGTTATTGGACACCAACAAAAATAAAATACATATCTATTTTTAGCGCAAAAATTAGTTGGTTCTGTGATCTATGTTTGACTAACTGATTTTAGTCTCACTTAATTGGCGCGTATTTGAACAACGTGCCGGCTCAACGAGGACTTTTGTTGCGTAAATATTTTTATAGCTTTTAATAAATAATAAATAATATAATAAAATTGTCATAAAAAACTCATGCCAGTTTTTGATATTTTGTGACTAATAGAATCATAAACAAAACGTGACGGCATTGATAAAGTAACTAAACAGTGATTTTATAAATGTTTATAAGAATTAGGAAAAAAATAATTTTCTATTAACACAATTTGAATTTAATTAAAAAATTATATATGTATACATATATCACAGGCTTTTTCAAGTGTCCAAAGATCTTATCCAAAATGCAGCCATCTTCTATCACAGGGCCTTTTCAGCGTCCACAAAATTCGTTAATCATTAGAAATCCTTTGCCAGGTTCTGGAACTCAGAGAACTTTTCCGCTTTCTTTTTCTCAACAGAACAGCGTCCCAAATTCATCCGAAAACATGACGCAAAACACTCAAACACCACGCTTTATTCTGCAAGGTCCCCAAACACAATTCTTGGTGCCCCGACAGGTTGGTTTGGCTCAAAACACAAATGTAAGACATATAACACATTCTTAAAATATTTTAAAGTAATGTACTGTTAATTTGTTTCTTAATAGCAGGTGGCAAATAATGTACTTGCGGAAACTCAACAGATTCGACTACCTGTACTTTCAAACCAGGTGAGAATGCCGGAATTTCATTCCTCACAGAGCGTAACTCCTTCAAGCCACCAGCAATTACAATGGCCTGCAGCGCCCATACAGCAACAAGTCACTCAACAGCGTCCGGTTGTTTATCAACAACCTCAAACGCAAGGGCAGGTCGTTCTAACAGCTGAATCTCTGGCGCAGCTCCAGCTACAAGTGAGACATCACCGTCCTGTTCAACAACAACAAAATGCTCCTCAACAGTCTCAGCCGCAAAGACATCTTGTTCCAACTGATGGAGCTGGTTAGAAACGTATTTTATTTTTATCAGTATTTAATGGGCTTTCTACATACTTGCTTAAAAAAGGAAAGCTGCCAACAAAATATTATTTTTTGTGCATTTAAAGTTGCGGCTAAAACTGGCTAAATTTGCCAAGAACTTGTTTTCAAATTAAGATATTACAGAATATAATTATTAGTCGATTTTATAACTGTTTTTTTTTCATTTATTTGTTTTCTAAATTTATCAAATACTAAACTTTTTTATTTAACAGGAACTGAAGTAAAAAAAGAAAATGCAAATAAACTGACTCTAATTTTCCAGGCATTACTTGGCCAAGCTAAAGTGAAATGCCCACAAAAATACTCGGAGCTTAGTTGTAACATTCAAAAGTTAATTGTAAGTTTATTCAAAGTCATTAGTTTTGAATCGAAATTTTCAATTAAATTTATTTAAGTTTTTAATCAAATAAAAATTAATTTATCAATTTTTTAATAATTATAATAAACAGCTGGCTGAAATAACAGAAGAGCAATTTTTCAGTTGGTTCCAACTTAATGTGGGCCAATTACCTCTCAAATTTCAAGAATTCTTTCGAGTTAGTAATTGAGTTTTTATTTTTAGGTAATTATTTAGATGACAGTTTCGAATTTTTATATAATGGTTTTTTTGCTAGAATTATTGACAAAATGTACAAAACTTTGCAGGCTCAACTACCTCACTTTCGTAATCTCGTGAAAAGCAACGAAATAAATCTACATGGAATAACTAACTTTCAAGTATCAAACAATAACAACAATGTTTTGAACACCCCGCAAGGACAAAACAGGCTGCCGCCTATCAACGTACGTGGAAACACCCCGTCTTTGAGACCTCTTCTACCCAAACTGACACCCACACAGGTAATTCATTGAGATTTTTTGTAACTTTTATTAAGATTTATTTATTTATTTATTTATTTATTTATTTATTTATTTATTTATTTATTTATTCATTTATTTATTCATTTATTTATTCATTTATTTATTTATTTATTTATTTATTTATTTATTTATTTATTTATTTATTTATTTATTTATTTATTTATTTATTTATTTATTTATTTATTTATTCATTTAAAAAAATTAATTTTAGGTACTGCCTCAGTCACAAACGGGTGGTGTCCAATCTTTATTAATTTCAAGAATAAGTCAACCACCTCAGGCAGATTTAAGAAAAAATGAAGAAAATGAAATTTCACAGACATATAAGGTGAAACAACATCAGGCAAATGTGCCTTTTGTAATGAACATAGGCTCACAGCCACAACTAGGTCCACCTATTCAGCTTCCGCAACAGTTGTTGTTGCAACTGCTGGCTAACAAGCAGCAGAAAATAACCTCAGAAGCCAAGAATGTCACAAATTGTCAAGAATTGCTAACAAACAATCAAATTGTAATTCAGCCAACACCTAATCTGAAAATTGAAAAAAAAGAAAGCCAAGAAGGGTAACTGTTTTAGAAATTTTTTTTTCATAGAAAAACTCAATAACAATTCGTTGTTTCATTTGGCTCATACTTTTGAGAATGCTCAAACTTAAAAGAAAATGATTTCGTTTACTTTCAGCGTTAACGCAAACGACCTTAATGACCTCGTCTCCACGTACGGGGTTGATTTAAAAAAAGAAGAATCGATAATGACCTCGATCGCCATTGATCGTGGTGGTACAGGGCAGATAAGATCTTGTAAAGAAGAAGCTTTCCTTGACGCAGAGGCTCTTAAAAGTCTGATCACGAAAATCGGTGAGCGTTAAATTTTGAATTATTATTCGATATTTGCAATAATAAAGTTATTGATGGAAATAATAAGATTAATAATAGTCAATTAGAGGCACGATTAGCATAGTTTCAGAAGCGCCAGGAAACAGCGCGTTGGGATAGCACCTGTGAATTTACCGGTCATAAGTAACCCGCCATCCAAACGCTTTCTATAGGCTGCACTTTGTTATTACCCAGCTCAAACAATTACAATCATTTGTCAACCACAAGTACATGAAGTTTTAAATTGACCTGAGCCATAAGAGTCAACTCCTTGCCCAATGGAGTTTTGCGATGATATGAGATTGCACACGAGAATTAAACCCGGATGAACCTCGAATGTAGAAGTCCAATATTTTACCGCTATATGGCTACCAACGCGCCCTAAACAGTAACATTGTAACTTTAGAGAAATCATAAGTGAAGTCATGATACAACGGCTTCATACCTGTGTCAGATGAGTAAATTTCGAAGGTAATTCTAACAAGAGACAATGACCCACACAATTTGTTTTCTTTTTAATTAATGATATTTTAAATAGCAGTGAATAGTTTGGCTCAAGTTTTCGTATTTCGGATTCTTAAGTTTTCTGATTGAAAGTAAGCTTATAAATTAACATTGTGGTCGCAAAAAAACACTATTTTATGCAAAATCTTCTGATTACAATTTGTACACAACTTTTTATTTAATTACTGACAGCTGAAAAAGTTGGTATTACTAAAGTCGAACCAGAAGTTCTGGCGATTTTATCCCAGGCTGCTAAGGAGAGAATGATTTTACTGGTTGAAAGACTTTTTGAAATAACTGATCGTAGGCTGACTCCGGTAAGAATTTCTCTTTTGTTGGATTAAAATAACTAGATAGTCGACAGGTTAGTAAAACGAAAACTTGATATAAAAATAACTTTTGAATCAACATACATAATTTCCTATGTATGTATGTATGTATGTATGTATGTATGTATGTATGTATGTATGTATGTATGTATGTATGTATGTATGTATGTATGTATGTATGTATTCCGGACATCCAATGGCGGACAAGTGAAAGCTAATAAAAGGATGTAAAAAGTTTACCATGATGAGGAAAAGTTTTTGAAAGTGTGGGTTTTTTAACGTCCCCCCCCCTACCCTCATGATTTTTTTGAAATTATCTCCCTGGGAAACAAAGGTTTTAATTACGCTCCCAGACAAATGTGATCCATTATTTGGCGCCTAATACAATTATTTCGAACTATCGCTGACGAAAAAACATGGCTTTTGTCGCTAATTTTAATTTCGATGTTATTCAGTAGACTGAGTCAGTAGACATAGCGAGAGTTTTTGGTACCAGGAGACAAGGTACACAAAATACGTCTCTGGATGTGCCCATCTAGAAACCTTTCCTTCAAAAATAACTGATGACCGGTACTTATCATGAAAAATACACTTTTTCTTCTTAAAAAAACTTAATGACCTAAGTTTTAAATAAATATAATTAAATTACTTAACATGTTTATTTTAGCCCAGTGAAAAGAGCTCAATGGTTTATGCCAAGAAACTCCATGCCCAGCTCGTACAAGAAAGAGAAAGAGGCGTTTGCCTTCCGAGACAGAGACTGGGCGAAGAAGGAGCAAAATCACTTGTATCAAAGGTCAGAAACATTTGTTATGAGTCAGAAATCAACTACTGGTGTTGACTTAACTTTAAACAGCTGGTAACCGGCAATTGTTACAGTCTTTTTTTTTGTTTCGTTAAGTTAATGAAACATACAATGTTTACAGAAACTGGTCACAAGTGGCATTGATGTTAATGACATAGTTAGCTCTATGATAGGAAATACGAAGAAAAATGCCAACTCTCAAATGAAAACAGAAAAAGTAAGTAAATCGCAAGTCTTTTTTTTTTTGGTTATTTTCGACCCTCTTTAAGCTATTTTCCATCTCTTTAAATGTTTCCGGAACATTTGAAAGACAGCATTCAGACATCTTGTCGAAACTTGATTGGGCAGTTGAGAAAAAATTAGCCAGTCAAAAACGGCGTTTGTCAATTGAACAACCGAATTCGGGGGGCTAGAGCAAAGATGAGGCATATGATCTCTGGTCAAGGAACATTTTAAATTTTGAGGTTTTAAGCATTGGAGAGCCTGATTTATAAAATACAAAATGTACAAATTTCCAAGCTAAGCTTTTTAAAAATTTATAATACCTTTCCCCCGCTGCTTGCTGCTTGCTCCTTGCCTTCCCATCTGGAAACATAAAAACTCTACGTTTTTGTATTCTGGTACTTTCAACATAGGCACTACAAATACACACAATACCAATAATTTTTTATAGAAACAGGAAACAGGCTATCTGTTCCTTAAATCAACCCGGTAAAAGCTTGCGGACCGAATCATTATATTTCTGGGTTAAGCTCTCAATGGCATCATTATGTTATATTTTAGTTAAAATGAGACTAGCTCAGAGGCGGCGAATGGGTGGTTGGGGACGACAGCCCCCCCCCCCCCCAAGATTTTTTTCACAAAAGAGAAAAAATATCTTTATCAGCTCACTCACGATTGAGTATTTAGATTAGTTAATGATTGTAGTATTTTCATACATTTTGAATTATATCTACTTAATTATATCATATATCTCTGCTAATGTTTTTCAATCTTTTAGATACCCTTTGTTACATTCATAATTTAAAAATTTTTTGTCTGCGTTCAATATTAAATAAGAGTTAATATTTTTGTATACTGTTTTTTTTAATTAATATGATGTTTTACAGGAAAATACAACATACTAGTGTATATTGGCATGGTCATTTGAGTTTGAAGATTCTCTAGGTTAAATTTAAAAATCTTCGCCCTCCCCCAGATTTCGCTGAATCGCCGCCTCTGGACTAGCTGTTACGTAGAGTAAAATGTTTAAATTTGATTGGTTGATTTTATTCTTAAACTGTACGTACATCTGGTTCACAGATAGTAAGAAAGAAAAAGCCGACACTTGAGGATATGGCTCACGTCTTGAAGGAAGATGAGCACCTGAGACGAAGACAAGACCTCATCTTTCGCTGCCTCTATGGCCCATTGCCAGTTACGATATAAATTGTTGATGATGTTGTAGTTATTTTGGTTATTTAAGTTTCTGGCACTTGTTCAACGTTCAAGATAAAGTGACATAAAAAGGATAAGCGAGATTCTAGGAAAGTGTGACGGTGGCTTGTGAATATTTTATAATAACTGCTTTTGTAATAAAGATAGTCAAGACTTCTAAACATTTTAATTGAGTATTTGATTTTTAAGCAGCTTACGTCTCTTCAGCAAACAAAAAATTCAATAATCAGTGTAAATAAATATAGAAGCTTTGGTTACATGGCGCCTACGTTCAGTCAATATGCCAAGCTGGTTTTAAATATTTTCTTCGAAACCAACTCTGTTAAAGAGGATAGATGTACATTTATAAAAAAAATTGTGGTCCTATAAAGCTTTCATTTTTCTAAACAATGGATGAAATAATTGACTCTTTGGCTAATTTGGCATACGCCCTGTACCAGATGAAAAGGTCGCGGCTGACAGCAATCGTTCATTACATTGTAATGTGTCATTTATTCAGAGCATGTGATGAATTTGAATCAGGTTTTTGCTTACTTTGCCAGTTAGTTGTAGTTAGGCTGTTTTCTAAAATTGATGTGCTGATCTTTGTTCTCTCATTAATTAAGTCTAAAAATAGTCATAATCAGTCTAAAAAAAATAGAACCTAAGTTTATTTATTTTATTATTGACAGTGTGCAGCACTGCCCATTTTTTGGTGCTGCAATTAGTGAAATCTATGTTATGCAACTGTGAAAACAAGGGAACCATATTCATAACTTAATCTAGTTCTTCTGTCATGTATCTATTTTAATTGTAATACTTTAATTATTTTTGAAGATAGGGAGTTTACCAGAAAGCACATATTTGGCAGCTGGTTTTGCAGTTTATTGCTGTGTTTCTCTGGCAACATAGTGTTTTCTTTTCTGGTTGGAGAACCAGTCATTTATCAATTCAAGAATTATGAAAATGTCTTATTTGTCACTGCAGTCTGGTGATTATGTTGAGATCTCTTTTGAAATTTTGTTTCAACAATTAGTTATAACATTTTAAATTATGTAAAATGCTGCAATTACACCTTAAAAATGATTTTCTAAAATAAACATTGCAATATATATATTGTTGTTTTCTGGCAAAGCATCTTCAAGCTTTAGTAAAAGGCAATAATAATTACAGAAGTGGTTATTGTTAATTAAATATGATGCCAGTTACTTTGTTATGTTTTTGAATATGTTTGCTGAAACAAAGCATTAAGAAGAGAATTTAACACAAAATAAAGAATAAACATTTGGTCAGTTTTACAAATTGCCCTTTCTTTAATAGGTACCTCATAAACTTTTGCTCCTGTGACCTGGTTTTTAACCTGCTTGATGCCACCCCAGTGAAGTTGATCATCAAATCAATTTGGTACATTTACACTCTCCAGCAAATCGAAATCGGCATAGACTATGGCAAAAAGCATTATCCCGATAATCTTCACATTATTGCTCTACTGGGTACGGCAAAAGGTTAAATGAATTAATGTAGTTTGTTTAGTTTAGTTAGTTGTCACCGAAAACGTTTAGCATAAATTAAGCTAAATTGATTTCTAGTTTTAAAAAAATAAACATTGTTAACACTTAAAAAATTGATAATTTTGGCTTGTATAGAGAATCAGATTTTTGTTAAGTCACACCAAGGAAAGTCACAGATGCATTCGTCGAGAAAATGTGGTTGATAGAGCTCTGTTTATTTCTATATACATAAATAATCAATTATCTTTGCTGAACCGTGACTGTACAGTTGAAATTGACTGTTACTCAAAACAATAAGTGTAATTCTTATTTTATAAATATATACTTTTTCCACCTACAGCTGTCGGTCATGTATACATGAAAGTTCTTATCAAATGTCTCAAGGGGACTTTCCAGCATGAAGATAATGTGGCTCTTTATTGGTCCACGTCTGTTGTTTTTTTTATTGAAATGAAGATCATGATTTTAATTATCTAGATAGATATTTATTATTGTATAAAAATAAATTAATCGATCTTATATCATGTCATCACAACAGATTCACGAAAAGGTGTTTCGTCTGTTCCTGTTTCTTAACCCTATCGGCCAACGAATATATTGAACTTGGCAGCTCGGATGTGCGTTTCATTCTGGTGCTGTTGTTATTCCTTGCCATCGGCTCTGTGGAGTTTTCCTTGCTCCGGAAGGAAACTTACATAAATTTGGATGATCGCTCGGCTCACTCGGATACAAGGACTTCCATTTTTCGACATTTCTTCAAGACATCTTCAGTTTAGAAGCTGAGAGCTTTCGGCATCGGAGCCCCGCAACTTCAGATTTCTCTAAACAGTCTCAAGCAGCATAACAATGGTTACTGCCTTCATATGGATAACTTATAAAAAAAAATAGCTGTTGAGAAAAATACAATTATCTAAAATGACAATAAAGTTGATGGAGGATAAACAGTTTAGTGTGTCTTGCTGAACAATTTATTATTGACGGAGAATAAATTGTACTTAAAAAAATACTGTTCAAATATGAAACAGGTCTAAATTATTTGTTTTCTAACTTTTTTTTTAAAACTTTACATAATGCATTTGTTCATTTGTTATACTAATTAGATTCCAAATCTTAATTTGACCCAGTTAGAATATTGTTGATTTTTTTGTCATGGTTCATTTAACTGCTACAGCCAAATGCTGAAATTTCCAAAGTTCCATTTTTCTCGATATTTTAACAGGCACAGACAAATCTTTGAAAAATAAAATATAAAGTAACAAAATTTGAGTATCAGGTAAAATGTTATGAAAAAAAAGTACATTAAAATGCTGCAAACATTATTTGAGCTTGATGTTTTCTTAATAGTTTTACCCTGTCCCCTTCTTCTATTCAGCAAACATAATAATGAACAAGTTTCTTCATGCCTTGTCCCTTCTCTGTGAAAATAAGTGCACTATGCCATTCGGCAACAATGGATTGCTGGAAAGAATTTTATTTTAAAAAAATGGCTTGAAACTCACTAAAGAATTTTTTTCTTATTTATAAGCATGTTAATAGTGGATAATAATCTATATACATGAAACACGTATGTGTGTGTGTTTGCTTATCACACAGAAACTGCTGAAACAAATCTAAAAATTTGAGTTTTAAGTGGTCGCTGTCACAAGTGTTATACTTGTTCAGGTTCCAACAGTCGCATACAATTTTTTTTTATAATGCTAAAGTTTATAACGAAAGAAAAAAGAATTTACAAAAACTTTATTGAACAAAATTGCTTTTAAAAAAATATAGCGATTTAAATAGTGGAAGTAAGTGGACAGTGGTCACACATCTAGAGCTGTAAAGCTATAAAAACGGGGATCAACGAGAACACAGCAGATTGATTTCCACTCAGTATTTTCTGGTCAATCCAATTTTTAGTTTTAAGGTTGGACTTTTTTGCTGCTGTTTCTGTAAATCAAGGTCTTCCCAAGGCTAAATTTTAATCTTTCTAACCAGAACTAAAGCTTGAAGTTGGATCATAACCCCAGCTTGGTTGATACTTTCACAAAAGGATTTCGTTATTGATGATTTAGATATAAAATAAATATATGTATTATAGTAATCGATGTTGTCATGATTGTAGGCTGAACAAAAAATAATAAATTATCACTATTTCCAAAATTCACCACAATAACATATGGATTATGTTCTGCATGTTTTATAACAACTCCTGTTATATGAAGCATTAAGTGGTCAATTTCTTACATGGCGAAGGAAGGTGCCGGAAACTACCCTGATATCCGTTAAGAGTTCACCTGGATGTCCTTTGTAACTGCCGACCAATATCAATATATTTAACAACGTAGATTTAATATTTAGTTTTGAAATTTTATATGCTTTATTTATTAACCTTAGCTTCGAAAGATTTTACAAAAACGATACTGCTGTACCATTTTTACCAGAGCTGCACTTCAGTCCAAAATTTCAGTCAAACTCTGCCAGATTGATTTCATAGATGTTCATTGCTGTAGAGTTGGAAAAGCTTGAATTCACAGACAGACATTTGATGGATGTGATTATCTATGCGTGCTCAATCAAAAATACATGATTTTAACTTTCCTAGTAATTGTGTTTGTACGTGAGCAAGTGGTAGCCGACAGAACTTTGAGTAGGTGCGTCTGTGACATTCTTCAAAGAAGCAATGATGTGGCCGGCATAATCTAATGCCTTACCACTTCAAAGTCTAGAAGTGAAGGTGTTGAACGAATTCTGCTACAAAACAAAACTCATTTCCAATTCCACCAAATTGTTTGTCTCCCAAAGTATCCGTTTCACAAAACGTCATCAACTTGCAGCAGGGCAAGCGGAAACCATCCTTGTTGAATATTGAAGTACATTTTCCAAAAACTTCATGTGCACTGTTTCACTAAGGTATTAAAGAGCTGGTTCAATACCTTTGAAATATAAATGTAGAACAGATTTGTTAAGCACCCATTAACCGAGTAACTTAGGCGCTTTGAGCTCTACTAACCATAAGCTTGATGAAACAGGTGGGTTTTTAATTCAATCTTGAACCCTTCCAATGTCAGTACTGGATTTTTTTATGTTATGGGGAAGAGAGGTCCACACTACAGGTCCAGAGAAACAAAAGATTCTCGGCCTGAAGTGAAACGCCCCGTCCTGGTTCGAGGTGTCCCGACGAAAGTGGATTCTTGCTATGATTTCGGAGATGGAGATGCAGAATCGACCGAGATATGCCGGGCCACAATCGTGGTGCGAGTTTCGAACAAAGGTAGCAATTTTGAAGATAATGTGTTAGGAGATGGAAAGCCAATAAAGCTTATCTCTGAGCACAGGCGTGATGTGGTCAAATTTTCTTGTATTCTTAATAAGCTTAACCGCCACATTGAGAATGGAAGCATCTCATGGAGATGAGAGACATCTACTGGAAATGAAACATAGAACCTCATCTTTCTCAAGAAGTAAATCTGTTAAGTAAAAAATAAAGACTTGTTAAACTCAATAGATTTTTCCCTTAGGATGAACCGTATAGTAACTATAGTAAATCCTTACGTGAGGCTTACTCTTACTCCTTTATCCTAAACTTAATCTTGACCAAAAACTCAGTCAAAGCTTTTTAAGAATGGCTCTTTTTGAGTTTGGCTTGATTTTGATAAGTCAGTCAAGGCTACATATATGAGTCAAGGAGGGTAAAGTGGCGTGAAAATCCTTAGCATTTTTAGATTTTACTGATTTTAGCAATTTTAGGTCAGGACTAGACTTAGAGACTTAGACTGACTTAGAGTCTAGCTAGTTCTCCTAGTGAGGTCCTAGTCACTAATCAGGAAGAAGCATAGAAATAAATAAAATAAAGATTAAGATATTTAAAAATTAATATTTCAACCGATATGTAAAAACACCGAAAACATCTCTTTTTACGTAAACAAATAGATTTCTAGATATCTCTATGCAAAACTAAACATTCCAATGATTAATAATAATACATTTTTAAAAACAACAATTTAAAAAATACAAATTTCACACAAAAACCAAACAGAGCATTAAAGTTTACAATTATCGAAGTGCGTGAAAGAATTAAAAGTTATATATTGGGTGTTTTTGGTGACGTAAAAACTCAACCTAAGTTCTATTGGCCGACCCGTAGCCAATCGCGGTGAATCAAAATTCTCTCTTATAAGATGGCGAAGGCTAGTATTTTTTCTTCAATCGAGTTTTGCACTTTGCAGAGGAAAGGGGAGGAGGTGTCGCCTAAATTCGTCTCTGTATGTTCCGTATGAGGCTGGTGACTTAATGACGACACGATTGCCGGGGCAAAACTCGATTTTTAAGGGGATTTTATCGAACATCTCATATATTACGTCTCGCATCACGAGCGATGATGAAAATTGTCGAAATATTGAAGTAATCGCCGATTTTTCGGCCTTAAAAATAATTTTAATCCCAGTTCACGAATTTTCGTTTTTCTTTTATATTTATTAGATAAGCCTTTTTTGTCCTCTAAAGTACATATCTCGATTTTGAGTGTCTGTAGTTATTATTATTGTTTCATGTTCGTAATTTATTCTTAATTTTTTACTTAGCCAACCGTTTAGTAAACAAGTTCCACTATCTCTGATTTAATTAATGGCAGCCGCTTGTGTTTTGTATGTCTTTTTTGATTTATTATATGTAAACGGTTTGTTGCATTCCCTCACATGTTCACTTTTTTTTCATCCAGGTCTTGTCATGTTTTAAGTCATAAAAAAGTCAAAGTCATATGTCTGTCAAGTGATCTGCGTGTCAGAAACATCCAGCTTAAGTTGGGATATGTGAAATTTTGCTTGTGTTATTGCAAAGTACAGCATTTTAGTCGACCGGAAAAAATCAAATTTTACATTTTCCTTGGGTTTTTAAACTATAAATGTGTTATCTAGATACTGTCGCTGTTTGATATTACAAGAAATTTGCTTTAAATCAAGAAAGCTAGAAAAAAATGAATAGGCCATCCTTGGTAACAGTTAAGAATATTGCCCCAAACAACTCCCAAATTCAGAATGCTCAGTTCATTAGGGCTGCTCAACAGCAGCCAATAATCAGAACACAGACCACTGCATTTCCCATCTCGTTGACTCCTAATGCCGGAGTTAATTCCTCTTTTGTGGTCCCGAGGAATGATCAAGTACAGATGTTCGTAATGCCACAGACTGGTCAACCCTCTATCCTCCAGCTGCAAACTCAACAGCCTTTACAGCAAGCTCAACAACAGCTCGCACAGCAGACACAGGCTCAGAACCGACCAATACAAGCTGTAAAGGTATCTTTTAATGTTTCCGTGTATGTGTTCAGACTGTTTGTTATTGTAATGTTTGTAGTTACCTTTCGTGTGAGCTGTTTGGTTATCAGCAATCAATGGAGTGGTGTTTGAACAAGTTGATTTTTTAGGTTTTTAATGTTTCGGTTTTGTATGTGCTTATTTAATAATGTTTATAAGAATACTCGAAAAGTATTACATGTAAATTTTCTTGATGCCTCGTCTTATGATTTAGCTCGGAAACCCTTTTCGGAGCATCCAGGGGGTGTTAATATAAATAATTTCAGTTCAGTTTTTCTGTGACTCTAGGATAACACATGTCTCGAATAAATGTATTCATCATAACAGCCTATTAATGCTATCATGGGTGGCCAAATGATCATCCTATCCTCAAACTCGACCGTTCTAAATTCAACGAGACCAACTTATGTGCAGGATCAATTGCAACAACAGTTACAACTTACGCCGACCTCGACCCCTACTCAACGACTGCCGGCTTTGGCGCCGTCGCCCGTCCAGGGTAATATGGCGGCGCTGTCGTCCTCACAGCAGCAAGCACAGCAACTGGCAGCGAAATCACAGTCGCTGCTGGTGTTACAGACTCAACAACAGCTTCAGCAACAACAACAAATTACAAACCTACAAAATAAACCTCAACAACAATTTCAGCCTACGGTCATTGCGACGTCGATAACGAACAACCAATCTTCGGGTCAGCCTGTCACCAATGGTGAGGACTGTTAGTGATCAGTGTTTTCTGTTTTTTTTCTCTCTTTTGTTTTGTTTTATTTTGATTTTATTTTATTTTGTGTGTTTGTATGACTTTGCTTATTTTTGCTTAATTACGAAGCTTTTTGTTTTGCATGATAATAATGTTCGTTTATTTTACTAATCTCAGTTTTTGTGGTCCAAAATGTAGTTTCTTTAAAAAAAAAAAGATATCGCCACATGACATGATTTAAAGTTGCACTTTCATATCATCTATTTTCTTAACAGCCAGCGTTATGAGCAATGTAAGGAAGTGCAAGAACTTTCTTTCAACGTTGCTCAAATTGGCTACGAAGCAATCGCAAGAAGGAACGTCAAAAAACGTCTACGAGCTTATTCAAAAATTAGTTGTAAGTTTGCAGCTTGCTGTCCTTTTATGCCAGTTTCATTTGTTTTAACATTTTTTGAACTTAACTGTGGACTTTGTTTTTATAACAAGGTTAATAATAATAATATAGTATTGAGCAAGTCTCAAGAATTAAAAGTAAGAATAAATGTAATTTTTTTTTTAAATTTTACTGGATCAAATTTCAAATCAGTTCAATTACCTAAAGTTGAAAGAAATCGGAATCAATTTTTTTTTAATCTTTAATGTAAGCTCATAATTATTATCGATCAAAAGGATGGCCTTGTGAATCCAGAACAGTTTACAGTTCAACTCCAGAAGGAGCTCAAGTCAAACCCGCAGCCGGAATTGATTCCATTTCTTGAAGTTCGTCCGTTATTTGTTGATTCTATTGTTATTTATTTGTTAATTCTATTGTTATTTATTTTTTGATTCTATTGTTATTTATTTGTTGATTCTATTGTTATTTATTTGTTGATTCTATTGTTATTTATTTGTTGATTCTATTGTTATTTATTTGTTGATTCTATTGTTATTTATTTGTTGATTCTATTGTTTCTTATTCCACGTGCAATGTGTGTTTTACTCTTACTTAAGGTATATTATCGTTCACTCTATTAATTTAATATTTAAGTTTGCTCTTAATCTATAAAAACTTGTTTTTTCTCCATTTCATCAATAAAACATCTGTTTTGTTTTACAAACAATAATTGTGTTAATGCTGTATATAAAGGTTTTTGTTGAAGTTACATTCTAGCCAACTTAGTAAAATACTACCAAATGCACTCTAAAAACTGCTAATACGCTGAAATTTTTTTGTTTTTCAGAAAACCCTTCCATATTTGCGCCAATGCATGATCTTGAACAGAATGCAAATCGATGGCATAAGGCCCCCTCCAACAACCCTCAGGTCCGCCATCGGCATTGCCAGTGGCACGGTCACTGCCCCGGCGAATGTCTCCTTGAGCATAGCTGGCATCAGCAACGCCGCCAGTTTTGTCACCAACAGCAATGCCACAGCTTCGTTACTGCTCGTCAATCCATCCACTGCTCCTGTCCACGGTGGTGCCATTGCGTCGCAGGTAGTGTTTAAGATTTGAAATGTTTCTAGATTAAAGTCTTTGTATATCAGAATTAAGAAGAAATATTTTGTTGACATCATTTTGATTAAATGTTATTTCAACTATTCGACACTTGATACCTGAGTCTAATATTCAATTTAATAACTACTGGTTTTCAGTTCAGTATAAAATGTAAAGTTTGTTTTAATAAAAAAAACAGCAAAAATTTAAATAACATTTATTAAATTATTTGCAGACGACCAACTCACTGCAGACACAAATCCGGCCTATGGCTCCTGTAACGGCTCAACAACAACAACAACAGCAACAGCAGCAGACACAAATTCGATTGCAACAGCAACTAGCCATGCTGAGTAATAGCAACAACAATTTAACTTCGCAAACTAACGACAACAAGCAGCAACAACAACAACGCTTCATTGCTCCAAGCAATGCAGCCAGCATCATTCGCAATAATCTTCGAAACAACCAGCAAATACAGCTACCGCAGCAATCATTAAATAGAATGCTATCGCAGCAGCTGATTCAGCAGCAGCAACAACAACAACCACAACAGCTACTGGCAGCAATGCATACCAACAACAACTTCATTGCTCCGACTGCTCCGCTGCCTTCGTCGCTACCGAGGTTAATAATTTCAGCTAATTCCAACCTACTACCCAGTAACCAGGCATCGTCTTCAGATGCTTCGTCCTCAAATCTCACTCAGAATAATCTGACGTCCATAAGCGCCAGTGCTCAAGTCGCCTCCTCTTCTGTGCCCACTGCCCAAACGCACAGAGGAGAAAAGAGGAAGTACGAAACAATGAGGTCAGTTGATGATGCTTTTTGCTCATATTTCATATTCGAAACGAGTTTACTCTACAGAAACATGATCAGTCTAGGCTGAGAAGCTTAGAAAGGGCTTTCGTTAGATAGATGTGGGATGTGTACTGTAACCATCGCGTACACATAGTGGATTTTCACAGCTTCTGGATGTTCTTTGTGCTGCTCGTGTGGGGAGGTTTGGGGGGATGAAAGGGGAGGTATAAGTAAGAAAACTTGGTGAGAATATGTTTAAGGGGTCATTCATTAATTACGTAAGGATGATTTTAGTCATTTTTGACCCCCTACTCCAATGTAAGGATACGTATGGTTTTTTGGAATATCTTCCTTCTTTTTATGTAAGATTTTACCTAGTTTTCTTTTATAGTTAAATGTTGTTAGTAGATGATCAGCTGTATTAAAACTCATATTTCAACATAAATGAAGGATTTTTATTTCATAACAGATAATTATTAAATTTTTAAAAGTCAGTATTATAAATAATAATGTGTTAATAAATATTCAAGTATTGAGATAATTGGAAAACACCACGTAAAATGACTTTACCCCTCCCCTTAATAAGGTCACATGGAGGTTTGGTGCCCTTACATTATTAATGAATCACCCCTTAATTATATGGGGCTATCATGGTCTTGTGCAACAGTCTGCTCGGAACCGTGATTATTAGAGGAACTTGTTATGAGAAAAATGTGGCGTGCAAAAGTGAACTTTTAAAAATAAAAGGTGATGATGTAGATTTTAAGTTTAAGTAAACAAAAAAGAAACAATGAAATCTTGAAATTTTTCATCTTAATTTGTTTGAACTTCATGAAAGAAAAGTAATTTGTTTTACAGAGATGATGACGACATAAACGACCTCGCCACGATGGGCGGAGTCAACTTGAACGAAGAGACGCGCATCATCCTTGCCGACACCTCTCAGTTGAGTTCAGGTCAGATGAGGTCGTGCAAAGAAGAAATGTTTCTCGATCCTCAGCTTCTCATGGCCAAGGTCCAGAGCATAGGTAGGTAGTTCAATATCTATGACTGTGTTTGATCATTAAAACTCATACATCATGTGGAATGTGAGTAGCTTACATATTTAAGTTAAGCATGGTTGGTTAGTCTAAAATCTGAGCAAACAAGAATATCATAGTTAAATAAACAATCGCTATAACTTTTTAGTTATTCATATCTATGGAGTTAAAACAAAGTATTTCTATTGTTTGTAGACAATGTATCTTAAAGTAATCTAGCAGTTTTGTAATAATCATTTGAATTGGGTTGTATTTCTGATGCCTGTTGAAAACCTTATCAGCTCACAAGAAAGGTTTAACATCTGTCAATTCTGATGTACTGAGTATACTGTCCCATGCTGCACGCGAAAGACTTTCAAATTTACTTGAAAGACTATCTCTGCTTGCAGGCCACAGGCTTCAATTATATAAGGTGACCAGCTGATTTTGCCATCTTTTTTGTGGTTGCTTATTATTAGGTATAAATAATGTTAATTTCCATACGATTTGAAAGAAGTGTTTTAATATTATTCACCTTTTTTTTCTATTATTGAAATAGTGACATTTTTTTATGAATCGCTCCATGAAATATAACAATAAAAATGATAATTTGTTTTGCTTTCATATTCTTATTCAAGAATGACAGCAACTTCATTGTGACAAATGAGGTGAAAAGGCAGATGAAGTTCCGTCAAGACCTGGCTCGTCTGGAAGGAGAGCGGGTTAAAGAGATAGAAAGTAAAGCCATGATCAAGGCAGCTAAGGTCAGCAGTTTGATGACATCACTAGATTTGATTGATTACATTAAAATATCAATAATTTCACAATGCTTGAAGTCTTAAAGATATAGATGAAAATTCCATAAATATCTGTTTGTTCACCTCTGATCATTTCATTATGAGGAATCAAATATGCATTGCCCCTACCTCTGCACTATAAACAAGAGCCGTGTGTTGCTCCTTCAGTCACCCTGCTATAACTGAGCCGTGTATTGCTTCTCTATTTCCCACACTATAGCAGAGATGGGACCAAGGCATTTTTTCCAAGACCATGACATTGACTTCACACACCTAGACAGGGAAATTGATTTTTATCCCGAGATCAGACAAGACTCTCATCTCTGCACTGTAATCACCAAGCAGTATACTCCCCCCTCTAAGCTCTGCCATGTGGACCACAATCTTTGGAAATTGAGTTCCCAGCTGTGATCTTGTTGAATTCAATTAATAATAAAAAGTTAATTTTTGCACTGCAGAGCAGAACAAAATCAGACGACCCTGAACAGATGAAAAAGAAAGAATTAGCTAAAAAAGTACATTTCTATTTTTATTTAATCATTTTTAATGTCAATACTTGTTCGTATTCATTAAGCGATAGAATGACTTGTAGTATTTACATTTGTAGTCCAAACTATTCTTGTAGTTTCTTTACAGCAGAGTATTTTTTATTAGATAGATCTATACTTTACTGGCATATTTTATTAAATAACCACTTTTAAAGACATGAGATTCCTTTGTTATGTATTTGCTTCCATGTTCCAGCTCAATTTTATTTGAATTGTACTTCAGAAATTAATTACAAAATAAAAATTATTATTCGCAAAATATTCGGTTATCGTGTGTATATCGTTTGTGGTCATTTTTTGCAACTAATAAATACAAAATATCTAAGTGATAATTGTAACTAATAAATACAAAATATCTAAGTGATAATTGCAACTAATCAACTAATAAATTGCTTCTTAAAACACCAGCAACAATTACAAGAACAAGAAGACCGGTACAAAGAGCAGTCCAACATAACCGCATTGGCAGCCATCGGTAACCGGCGGAAGTTGAACGTTTTTTCATCCAATTCATCGTCTTCGAATCTCGGTCTCTTAAATGTCACGGGTGGTTCCAGCAACAGTCTACTCCACAATTCTGGACAGGTCAGTCAGTAGATTTGTTGGTTTCTGACTGTGTTTTACCCCTGTTGGTTTATGTTTGTTTAAGGATGAGCTTCTGTTGATTGAAGATCTTTGGTGATTTAGTTTGGTATATTTTCACGCATATAAATAAACTATTGAATGCTTAAAATAGTTATAAAGTCTCTGTGTGTATTCTTGAGTTTGTTATATTTCTTTGTTTGGTTATGGTTCTTCCTATACAAACCAAAAAATCAGTTCAAGTCAATTATCTCTTTCCTTAATCTAACGTTTGACATTTATTCCTTTACCAGGTTCTTCCGTTACGACCTCGATCCAAACGAGTAACTTTGCGAGACATGATGTACGTGATGCAGACGGACAAACACCTGCGAGGGTCGAGCCTTTTTTGTAAAATCTGTTACAACATATGACCGGGAGCTTTCATTTAAAATCTTCGAAATCAAGAAAACAGCAGAAAAAGCCCGTTGATCTGCATCATCATATGATCAACTTATTCTTTTGTTTCGACATCATCATCATTATCTATGGCCGAGACTAGTTCACTGTTGCGGGTTACCCAGTTAATCTGCACTCAGATCTGGTTCGTGTATTGGAGTGATGAGTGTCTTGTCAATAAGAAAGTAGGTCAGGTCAAATATGGTGTGGGTCGAGTCAGTTGCGGAAGTGTGGAAAGTTTGTGCGACTGGATAACTGTGATGTGCATCATCATGATTGATTTGTTTCAGTCTAGTGTGAAATTGGAAGTCTCAATCTATAGATGTTATTGCTCTGCCATGATCAGCATATTGGAGTAGAGTTGTTTATCCAGTTGGAGAGACTGATGTTCCAAATCTTAATTCCTCTTCATTGTATTGAAAGAATCAGTTTGTAAATATATCTGAGGTGGTGTTGTTATATCTCAAATGTTAGATATAAAGACTTTTCACTGACAGTTTATATATGTATGTTAATAATATAGTAATACAGTTTATATATGTATGTAAATAATATATCATAAAGAATAATACAAAAAATTTGAAATATTTCTATTTATATACAATCATGTTCCAAATGCTCATCCGTATATTGAATGTCGTCAGATTGATCCTTAAAGTTAGTCTGCTCTAATTTCCGTAGCTTACTGAACGCTCAGAAGCTACGGCTGCTGCATGTGCTGCCTGTCTGCAAGCGATTCTTTCCATGTGACTCAATTATTTTCTATGCCTAGATAGGTTTCATCTTCAAAGCAGGTCGTAACTCTGCTGCACGTACGATTGCCCGTTTGTTTTTTTTTAATAATTATTTAAAAGTTTTTTTTGTTAATTGTGTTGTGTCGAAATTTCAACGACGTAGTTGTGCTACGGTTGTGGCAAGGTCGAATTGTGGTAGAAAGTTTCCTGGCCGTACCGTTGTGCTCCTTCGGGTGCGTCGAAGCTGGCCAGCGATTGTTATTCGTGTTCCTTTTTTATTGATCTTATCTTCCTTTTTTTTAAACAAAGCAAAATAAAGAAATGATGATTGTATAAGATGTATAAAACTAAACTTGTTTGTTTTGTTTTATTCTGTTTTGTTTGTGTATTTTTTGGTCCTCAAATGTCGTTTTTTTAATTATTATTTTATCGTTCATGTTCTGAAGTTATAAAAATGAATAAAACGTCTTTTAATCTACCGGATCAAGGGAATTAAATTAAAGTTATTTTTGACCAGTTTTTATTTTTAATTACTTTATCTCAATATTATTAATACAAAAAAAACTGTGATAATACTTACAGAAACTAATTATAGGTAATTCAGTTTTCCATGTTTTTTTACTACATATAAGTGTTTCGAAAATTGTTCTCTACATAACGTACAGCTATGTTTATTCTCATGTCTTGTGGTTATTCTGTTTCCTATTGTATAGTAGCGGACTCCTCCTTCGGGGTTTTTCAACTTCCGTAACCAACCGACCCGGCTCTCGTGGGGAGGGTACGGTTCAAAGTCCTCCCGAACTTCACTCCACTTAAATATGCAATCCACTCGTATGACAGCCGGCTGGGCTTGCAGCACTCTCGGTGTCGTTGTATTTATATGCATATTAATTAATTATATGTCGTTATTTTTTCCGTTTTCATTATTTTGCTTCTCACTTGTTATTCTGAATGCGATATATTTGCCTAGGATAAATAGTAAATTTCTTTGCAGAACGGTCATCACTTGCTTTCCAGTTTCAACTGGACAGAGTCGGTAATTTTAGGGAAACATGTTTTATTAGTTTATGTTATCGGGGCTCAGCGAAATCATCAGATCTGTTGATTTTTATTCGGCCTGAACTTGTAAATTAGTGCACGTTCGCATTGTCTTTACTTTTAGTTTATTGAATGTGAAGTTAAGCAGCGTCTGTGGATAGTGTTTTTTTTATTTTCTGGAAGAATAAGGTGTTACGATCGGTTTCATTTTCGAAAATTAGTTGTAAATTCATTTCCGACGATTGTTTTTTTTTCATTTCGCGATTCCTATAAAACTAGGTTCGTTTTTATTTGTTGTAAAACGTTGGACTGCCCGAACGATCGGTTGAACTTTTATTTGTTGTGCGTTAACTTTCAAAGTGTACTTGCAATATGATTGGACAGGCAAAGTTTGATTACGTATATTATATTCGAAAAAAAACTTAAGAAATAATGACTACAACAAATCAGCAAGAGAATCAGAGGTTTTTCTTTCTTTGTGTCTAAAACATCTAGTATAGGTGTGGTATATAAGTATTTGAACAAACAAATATGTAGCTATCTGGCGCTGTTGGTAATCGAATTCTGTTAATTCATCCTTCAATTGGGGTTTTAATACGTATATGGCACAATAATTGTTTTTTAGTTCTATGCAGTGATAGTGAGAAAACTGTATGCTAATAAGCACAATTTGCAAGACGGGGTTTAATTTTAATATATTAGTACAAAAAGTTTATATATAGAGGAGAACTTGGTTCTGAATATTCTCATTATACTTCTTCTGGTACATTTGTACTTCCTCTTTCACTGTAACACGTTTCTTTCTTCCTGTGTCGCAGTATTCTCCAGAATGGCGAAACCTGCAATGGAAATAATTTGTCTTTTTAAATGCAGTTGGTACTAGAAGATTATTTTCTTGTATTAAGCAGAATGTGATTAGGGTGTGCATGATCTTCCTAGCTAGGATCATAATAAACTCTTAACAGCAATCACCTCTATTTGTTCTTGAGAAATCTTGGAGTGGTTGCGTTCTAACTTGCGTTGCCGTTGATGCATTTTGTCTAAGCGTAGTTGCTTGTAATCCTGCCACAGTCCGTGGATGACAAGGGCGACTTCGACATCACCTACGTTCGCAGCGATGATCCGCACCGCCATGATGCCATCCTTTCCAAGGTAGCTGTAGACGAATCTTCCGACTGCTCTTCTGTCCAATCTTTCCGTTTCTACAACGGACTGCAGCTTTTCTTTTATGTAATTTACCTGTCGTAACAAATAATGCTATTTTCAAAATTATCAGTTAGGTTGTTCGATGTTAAATAAAAGTAAAAGTTGGCGGTTGTAAGGTGAAGTCTGATGAATATTCAATATCATGACATCACACTATAATAAGAGAGTCCTGCTTTTATTTTGTCATTCAGTCGTAGAACATTCGGTAGGACCGCAGAGAAACCATTGCTGGCCCCTGTGCTAAGGTATACGGGTTCCCTTGAGAGCCCGGTAGTGCCGAAAAAAATGGTCATGGTCATTCACTGATTGGCACCTGACGGTGAATCCTTCATATAATTTTCTTAAATTTTATAGAAACTGTACATTGATAATGGAATTTTTAAAATAATAAAAGTATTACTTATTGGAAGTTTATAAATTTCAGACTTTAAAATATTAAAATACGTTTGCCATCTACAAATAACACGTTTATTAAAGAAATGATGTAGAAAATTAACAAATAATTCTTTTGCACAATGATGAATTTGTCTAAATTTTCAAAGTGCTATTTCTTTGCAAGTAAAATTTAACCAGCTTTTTGACTAGCTAGGAAGCTGAAACTTTCAGCATAGCGTTATATTGGATGACAATACATGATTCAATTGAAAAAAAAACTAATTTGAACATCTTTTGTATTTCTAAATCGAGTATATTTGAAATCAAAGTTGGTGTTGAAAAACTCGTTTTTTCTTTACTTGTTTGTTTAAATTTGCTAAAGGACCGTTCAACTTCAGTTTGAGAAATGTGAAACCAAAACTCTAATCTGGTCAATGGTCCGGCTCCCTTACACTGCTCCGTGCCCCTGTGCATTTGCCCCCTGCACCCTATCGCCGCCCCTGACATTCGGTCTTAAGGAATATAAACTATTATATAAAAAAAGCTAAAAAACATTTTTCAATGCTTTTTTTACTCTCACATGTACGGTAAATATCGCGTCAAAATTGTAATCACATTATGACCAACAACCCTTTGCTTTATTGGATCTTAAATTTGGGTTTTTCATTCGTTTTTTCTCTCGCTCCCGTTAACAGTTAACAATAATTTTTACATCCTAAAAAATACATTTCTTTCTTGCTCACTAAAAAGTATAAAATAATATTCCTATGAGCCTGGCAGAATTTCTGAATAACTTGGTCACATTATGGTAACATCCTTTATAACAGTTTCTAATTCTTATTCAACGAAAAACGTTACGCACATTATTTTTATAAATGTTTGTTTTACAGAAGTTTTGATGCTGTATATGTGCCCAACGTTGTTCGTTGTATATGAATTAGAAACTGTTATAAAATATGAGAAAGTCTTAGAAGGTCTGTTTGGCTTTCCAGCACGATCATACAAAAAAGGACTATCAGCACTTGTATCAGAAGTGATGAATCCCTCTGGATTGGCAGTAGGTACATGAAATGTCATAAAATAAGTTTTTCAAAGTTATGCAAATATGGACCAGTTGTCCACGAGATCAATTGTCTTGGGATCAGTTGTCCGGGGATCAGTTGTCCAGAGATCAGTTGTGATAATCTCATCCACGCCAGCACCCATACTAGGGTGAGTAGGTACTGCACGGGCCGATTTTTTTCCGGCCCAACTCGTCGACAGCTTGGCCCGGCCCGTTTCGTAGGACGAAATTTCAGGCCCGGTCCGTTTAATGTGGGCCATGTCCGTTTTTATAGGTCTACAATCTTTATACTTGGCACAAAACTTTAAAAAATAAGACCCGATTCCAACCCACGCACGCGCACCAGGGACGTAAATTAAATTACTATATATTTTGTAAATTTTAACTTTACTCAACCTAGTGATGATTCAATGCATATTGGAATCCTTCTGGCGTGTGTAGACAATTTGCCCCCCTGCTTTCTAAAATTAAAATTTTTTTAACCTAGAGCTTACTATAGAAATTCCTGGTGAGGAAATGCATTCCAGAAATTTTTCAAGTTCTTTTCAAAAAAACTGATGACCGGTGAGGGGTAGTCGTAAGTATTTTTCCAATTTTTTTTCAAAGACTTCCACTTTCTCTTCCCAAAAAAGCTACAACCATTTTCCAAAAAACCAGATATTACCCAAAAAAAATTTAAAAAAATCTGTTATTTATTTGACGTTCCATTGGCAAAAAATAAAAAAAACTAAGCAAAAAACCCGGGCAACACCGGGTAACCCTATCAGTATTAAGGTATAAAATGGCGGAAAAATTTTGCCCTCCCCCCTGGAAAATGCTGAATTTACGTCCCTGACGCGCACACACGACATTCCAATATCGATCACGGGAGTAATTTACCTACTAAAACATATAAGAGCTCAACATTCTTTCTCAAATACATTTCTAATTTTTGTCAGGTTTGATTTATAATTATATTATTTATTTGAAAAGAATCTTTTAAGTGGCGCCACTGTCAAGTGAACTTCTGAGCCACTGAATATTAATGTCATCCAAAAGATTTGGTAAAGAGAAGTGTTTTCAGCCTTCAACGGAACTCCGTTTCTGATGCTGTAAGTCTGAGTGATGTCGGAAGGTCGTTCCAGGTTGTGCGTAAAGAAAAGGAATTTTTATTTAAATCAATACAACCACACGAATTGAATAGAAATAGATAATTTTAATTGAATAGAAATAGATACTTTTAATTGAATAGAAATAGATACTTTTAGGCAACATCAACAAAAATAGATATGTTATATGCCACAAGACATTGATTGAATATTTTAGATATCGAAAACCCCGTTGCTAAAAAGCTTGTGTGTGCGTGTGCGTGCGTGTGTCTGTGTGTACGATGCCTAATGATGTCATAATTGATGCTTCGGGATTGAGGTTGGGAGATTGTATAAGTAAATACTAAATAGGACTATCTACTTATATTATTTAAATTTCTTCAGCTACGTTACTGTCAAATAAACATGAAAACAGAACATACGTATTTTGCTTGTTTTTTTAATCAATCAAAGAGTTTAAGTTCCCCATTGCAACATCACTGACTATACTTAAATGCCCTCCGTTCAATAACAATAGTGCCATTATGCAATTATGCAAGCACTGTTCTTTTTCAAAAATAGCAGATTGTCAATCATTGGATTTTGACGTCAAGCGCAATGACAATGAATAAATAAATAAATAAATAAATAAATAAATAAATACGACTATAATATTTTTTCTTTAATACGAGAACATTCAGATGATGCGTGAAATCAAACCAAACATTACTCTGTTTACTCCTAGACCCCCAATATAATGTAAAAAAAAATGAAAATAAATAAACCAGCCTGTAAAGAGAGAAAAACCATTCTGAAGATCCAGAAGAATGCATTCAACATCGTCACAAGCACCAATACAGCAAACCAAAACCACAGGAGGAGAAATATCTTTTCGTTAAAGAGATTAATCGGTAGAACACACTGGACTGTGTAACGATGAAGATTGATCTGCTGCCTCACGTGAAAATCGCACATTGTTACTTTTGGGAAACGATCTGGATCTAGCTGAAACATCCATAAATTTGCTAGCCATGTCCTCGCTGACGGAAGTGTACTAAGGCTCAGTAAATTATCCAGCGTTGTTTTACTTAAAAATGAATCCAAGGCCAGGAACTGGAAACATACGTTGACCAAGTTCAGCAGCTTTAGCCAAACGTAAAAGCAGTACAGGCAGTTAGTACAGATACCTTTTCCACAAGAGCAACAGAAATAGTTAGTAAACCAACATAAACAACGCTTCGCTGATTTTTTAAAGCCTAAGCTGGTGTGCTTAGCGGCAACGGTGTCATAATGGTTTGCGTGATTGCTGTTGAAGTTCACTCTGCTTTCGTACACGTTTCGCTGCCGAACACTTTTAAATCCTCGTCTGAGGTAAGTCGAAATGTAAAGAGTGGCACGCCTGAGGTTCATTTGACCAGCAGTGTTTCCATCGAAACAAAGTTCGCTGCTGGAAGCGTACAAAGCAGACGTCGTCTTTACTAAACGAACTACAGAAGCCAAATCCAAACCGATCCGTTTTGACGCAAACCGCCACAAACGTCCAGGAAAAGCAAAAATAAAACCTTGCAGCAAGAATAAAAATGGCACCCACTGGTAGTAAAAGATTGCGGACCGAGGCTGGCCTGGCAAAGGGACAGTTTCCTCAAAGGAGACATAATAAGTACCATTGACCCAGCAAATGGAGTTGGCATAATCTACGTGAGATTGCGTAAAATGCGCAGGACACCAGCAGTCGATAGGGGCACCGGCATATTGTTTCAAACTGACCAAGGAGGCAGAAGCCAACAAAAGACAGCAGGTGTAGTGGCGGTGCAGCCGATCAACTGAATCATCGTTGTTGTAAAAGCGTTCTTTCAGCTCTCTCAAGTTAGAAAGAGTTGACAGAATTCTCTCGATCATTCAGACAGAAAAACAACTACAAATAAATAATTTTTTTATTCGATTCGTCTTAGAACTGAAACACTTAACAGAAAACTAACTATGGAACGAAAAGCAACAGAAATCTCAAGCATCGACCACGCTTTTATTCGTCGAGGGCGTCTTTAACCGACGGACCGTGCACGAAGACCCGAGAGACGTTACGAGGCAGCGAGAAGAAGGCACCAGGTGCCGAGGAAATTGCTCCTGGGGTTTTTGCGCATTGCGCTCGCAAGAATTAATAGCTCAATTGATGACTAAGAAAAATCGACACCAAATTCGACTGAATAAGTTTTACATTTTGAAAACTCAGACAGAAAATTAAAATAATATAACTTTTAAGTTTGATCTTTTTCCATTAAGAAATATTTCGAGTTTGCTCCTAGCTAAAAGCATAAAATGTGTTTAGTTGAATGACTGTGGTAACAAGATGTGGACTTGTGGACCTCGCCCTGAAGAATGACGGCTTTTCCTGCTCTAGTCAAGCTGTCTCGGACGCAGTGGCTTCTATCCCCACAGGCAGCCGGTCTTAATTCACCCCTAAAAAACCGACATTTCCCTTCCAAAAAACTCCAGGGCTCTCGGTTTTTTGTTTTGTTTTTTAGTATTTCATCTAACGTGTAGTCTACAGATAAGTTGATTTTCTTTATAACTACATGTTTTATTTTTCATTTTCTGTATACAAGAATATATAACGTATAACGTTAATATTTAATCTAACTATAGTATAAAAATGAACATGAAAATAAAATAAAAATTATTTCTCATAAACCATTTTGAATAAGGTTAATAACTCGCAGGTTTGTTCAAATATAGATAGTTATGTTGCATCTATTGCAGGCATATCAATTAAGGGCGCAGGGAAGCCATTGTTCCCATGATTTTGAAATGGGTTCCGTTTGATTTTTACTTTAATGCTCCATGGACGTGATTGTTGATACAAAATGGGTGGAACAATAAAAATTGACATAATTGAAAAAAAAACATAGATTTGGCTAAACTTTGTGAATTTAATTTAATCTTAATATCTAAAAATCTTGTGTCATAGTGTTTGAAATTGAACTCCTCCGAAACGGCCAAACAGATTTTTATGAAATATTTTGTGTGCATTTGGTAGGTCTGGGTCTGAGGAGAGAGGTCCTAAGCTATTTAAATTATTTTTTTGATTTTTTTTTTAAAAAGTTTATTTGGAAAAACAATGAGGTGCAATTATTTCCTTTTTATAGGAAAATGCAACAGATAGACAGACAATATATATATATATATATATATATATATATATATATATATATATATATATATATATATATATATATATATATATATATATCAGTGATGGGTAGTTACTAACTATAAATAGTTAACTACTAGTTATTAACTACTCTAAAGTAGTTAAGGAATAGTTAATAACTACTTTTTGTGAGACTAGTTATCAACTAGTAGTTAACTATTTTTGAGATAGTTATTAACTACAGTAGTTAACTATTTTTTTTAACTACTTTAATTTTTTTTATTAATTTTTTTAAAACAGTTACGACATCTGCGGTGCTAGGTTAGCTGAGTTGGTAAAGGGTTAGCCTTGAATGTGAGAGCTTCACGGTTCGACTCCCACTCACTGCCTAGTAGCCCATGTCAACGGAAAATTTAGCGGGTAAAATCGTTCTCTCCGTGGGGCATGTAAAAGAACAGCGCCTTTGAACAAAGCGGAAAAGGCGCTCAATAAATTAGCAAAACATTTACATTTTTATTTACATCTGTGTTTTTCAATTTATGTACTGGTACATCACTATCTTATTGGCTTTGTTTCTTCCTTTTCATTCTCCGCTTCGTTGTTTGTTTAAGTTTGTTATTATTTTCGGTTAGGTTCGATTTTCGATTAGGTGACGAGTGTGTCGCGATCTATTACAATGAATAGCAAAATAATTAAAGAATGTTTTACTGAAGTAGTTTTTAAGGACGATGAAAAAAATTTTACGGCATTATGCGATACATGTCATAAAAGAATTTCTGGAAATGTTACCAATTCATTCAACTTTCTTAAACATGTAAAAGTGAGTTTATATTAGTTATCGTTTTATTATGAAAGTTTAATGCATTTAAGTATTTTTAGATAATTTTATCGTGTATCATTTAAACTTTTATTTTTATGCTACACATTTTTAATTTACTTGGTGTTTTACTTTTGGTAAGGTTTGTTAGCTTATTTTTGCCAACTGTGTGCGCCCACCATCATATTTTAATTTTAGCATTTGTTGAACCTAACTATACTGAGCTTAGAATAAGACTTATGGTTAATTTTTGCTATTTATATTTAAATTTTCAAGTATGAGTATAACGAACGAAATCATTTCTTCAGATTATGAAACCAATAGTCACTGCAATGGATATCTTCCAAAGCGAGAAGTCATATATTGGCCACATAATTCCGACCATCATTGGAATACAAAAAAAATTACATTCCTGTTCAGAAAAAACCATCAAACCTCTTATACAAGCACTATCTCGGGGTATAGAGAAACGATTTGGTCCTGTTTTAGGAAATGAAGAGTATCTGCTAGCAACAGCGATAATTCCCCAATTCAAATTGAATTTTTTGTCCGATGAGCAAACAAAATATTTGATTAAAGAAAAATTATTGGCTTACATAAAAGAGATGAATCAAGAGCTTGAAAAATCAGGTTTATTTAACTTGTATTTAATTGCAAATGTTAAAAGGTTTTTTTTTGGTTAACAATTAACAATACACAGCATTATTGTTTAATTATTGTTTTTATAAATATCTTTGCAGGTTGTAAATCTAGAAGCTCTACCTCAAAAACAATCACCTCTGTTGACAATGATCAGTGCAGAGAAAATGACGATTGGTACGACTATATGGATACCATACCAAACTCCTTTGACAATGTATTGGCTGAACAGCTTAATGATTATTTATCAAACCCGTCCAAGAACATCCAAAGTCTCTTCCATTATCCAGATGTTTGTGCAGCATTTATAAAGCTCAATTCAACATTGCCAAGTTCAGCAGCAGTTGAAAGACTTTTTAGTGTAGCAGGACAAATTTTATCTGACAGACGAAGTAAATTGTCTGATAACCATATTGATATGATGATTTTTTTAAGAGATCATCTTAGATATACTGTAAATGCTTTTGATAGTATCATTTTGTAAATGATTGTGTAAATAAAATTGTAAATAATTATATTTTGTTATTGGAAATTACATTTGTTTAAAATTTTAATGTTAAAAAGTAGTTAACTACTAGTTAACTACTAGGCAGTAGTTAAGTAGGTAGTTAATAACTACTGCTTTTAAAAGTAGTTAGGAAATAGTTACTAACTACTTTTTTTGTGAGTAGTTAAATAAAGTAGTTAACTACTTTTAAAGTAGTTAAAAACCATCACTGATATATATATATATATATATATATATATATATATATATATATATATGTGTGTGTGTGTGTGTGTGTGTGTGTGTTTGTGTGTGTGTGTGTGTGTGTGTGTGTGTGTAATGAAAAATATTGTGCCTTACTCCCAGAATTTCGATCAATTAAAAATTTTATCTGAAAGCTCCCACGGGGGTCCGGAACCCTAAAAAAAGCCCGAGCGAAGCCGGGTCAGCCACTAGTCAATTTAAAAAAAGTCGGAAAATGTTGCTAAATCTTCTTAAAAGTTCTGGTAAAGTACACTACGACTTTCTTCCCCGTCATACAGAAGCGTAGCTAGGGTCTTCAGCGCCCGGGAATAAAACACAAAATCTGCGACCCACCTCTTTTCGGTCGTCAGTTGTTTTAGTAGGAAAAAGTTTAGTATTTGTAGGATACAATTCTAGAACGTGAGGTTTTGAACATCTTAACCCAAGGTTTTATTGAAACGAAGTCCTTAACCCCCTTGTTTCTTTAGCGGTTCTGAGAGGGCGAATCTGTTAATGATTTTGCTCATTGTAATTCTTCTCAACTAGTTTTTTTGTTACAAATAGGTACATATTATCGATTTAACCTTTTTTGTGGCAGAAAACTTTATTGTTTTAGTGTTTAAGTTCAATTTATTTGATTGAACAACGCTATTTTACATTGATTTTTCACGCAATATGGTATTTTACGAAACAAATTAAATAAATCGTAAGCAAAACAGAATCACAAGAAAACTGTATAAAACTTTGTTTTTTTTAAATCCTTTATAAATATAAAAATGATATATTTAGCAAAATATTTTTTGATGATAGTAAGTTTATAAATATGAAAATATTGACCAGTCTTCTAAATACTTAATATGTGAAAAGTATGTTAAGATTAAAAATTTAGGATATTCTTGACACAATTTTTTTAATTTGAAAATTAAACGTCGCTTTCCTTAAATCAACTAAGAATTAAAAGTTCGTCATTTGAGTCTTAAAACACCTGGTGTATAAATTATTATAAAAAATCAAATAAAATATTAGTTGCAGTGATGAGAGCTTCCACTAGCAGCCTAGTGCCAGACTTTAGAAGAATATGGCTAGATTTGTCTTAACAAATGTCGTTGTGAGCCGGGGTGTCTACTGCCACTAAACGACCACCAATAAAAATGCTGGTCCCCGGGGCCCAATTTGAAAACATCTTAAAACTTCGTTTGTTTTCTCCTCTAAAACAGCATATGGTCGGGAAGGGTAGCCACAGTCATAGGTACCTTCACACACAAAATTTAGAAAGAGTTCCCAACTTTTTTAAATGTTTTCAGACCCGGGCTACAGAGATTATCCACATCTCCCACTCTTGGTGCCACCTTGTTTAAAACTGGTAAAAGGGCAGAGGAATTTGGTCCTTCATCAAAAGTAATTTATAGAGCCCGCTTATTGTTCTTTGTGGCACTCCGACAAAGACGTATTTATGCCACAGCATAAGATCCTGCTATCGAATGGTCTGAGCCATTTTCGACAAAAATTATTCTTCAACATTTTTTACTGGATTTGCTGGTGCAAACCTACAAGACTTTTAGAGAAGTCATTTTTCCTTATCTCTTGTATGTATTGGGCTGGCAAAAGAAAAAGTCTGATGTTTTTATTTCATTTCATTTGGACGTCTTTTAATGGTCAAGAAGTGAGTTCCGTAGGAATATAACCATAGCCTACAAACAGAAAAAAGTTCCAAGCAAGCAAAAACTAAACTTAATCTTGTTCTTATAAACTTTCTGGATATGACACGAGTATCAGAATAGCGTTATCTTATACATACATTTCTTTTGCTGTATGGATACACATTTCTATACACTTGTTTTGCAAGTCATACTTGACTGAAAATCTCGAGTTTGTCAAGCAAGTAACCCAGTAAACTTTCAAATAAGAAACATTTTGTCGAATAAGTATACTTCAGCAACACTCGGTAATGCCCGTAACTTGTAACATGTCTCACTCATAAAGTTATGATTACGTTTATTCAGGCTGCTAAGTAGTAACCAGATTAAAACTTCGACGCTTTGCAACTTTAGTCGAAACCTTTTACCTACTGAGCCGTCAAACAAGAAGAATGCTTTAGGTTCTGAAATTTTATTTTTTTTTGAGAAACAAAAAACCAACAGAAGAACATATCATGTTCAAAAACTTGTATGAATTAAATTTCACCAGCCCCTAAAGTGACTAATCGCCTCAAAACCAAAGTACGAGCAGTATCTGTTCTCCATCATTGCCCAATACCAACTATCAAAATACACTAATTGAAACAGTCATTACCAACAAATAAAAATAAAAGGAAACCCATCCTTGGCATAATAGGACACCTAAAATAAAAACATTTTTTGAAAAATAACAAAAATTTGAAGGGTAATAATTGAAAAGAATTATATTTACTCCAATTTATGAAAACATATTTTTAGTCAAACAACAATAAAAGTCATTCAACAAATTTCCAACACTCCATAAACCTTCACGGCACGATGAAAGCGTGGAATTAGAAATTTCACATCTCCATTTCTTCTACTTCTGCATTCGGTGCTTTTTGTCCCGACTGGAGTGCACTCTTCAACCTTTCTATCTCTTCCAGAGTTGTGGCAGAAGCAATGGCGGCCTGGAAAAAGAAATAAATTGCAATCTAATTGATGACTGATAATTTAAAGTTTTTACAAACATTTCCGGAATTAAAATACATTACTGACTACATAAAGTGACTGCAAAAAAACATCTTTAAAAGATATCAATGTTTTTACCCTTTAATTTTTCAGTAATAACTCATACAAATTTCTGTCATATTATTAACACAACATGGCACAAAACACAAACAGCTAATGCTTTCAATCATTACAAAAAGCCCAACCTTTATGCTTTCAATCTCTTTGTTGTCCCTCTGAGGTTTAGACTTAGCTGCACCATCTGCATGAAGAACAGCTGGTTCCTGCGATGGAGGCAGTATTCTTGACCTCTTACCTAGCTCCTTAAGAAGATCTTCTCCCCTTTTGCCCTCAAATAAGGTTGCTGTGTGTTGCCTCTCCTTCAACTTGATTCGCTGGAAGTCGAGACGGCTCAGCTGTGGTATCTTGTGGATGACGTACGCCCTGTAGGAACGCTTCTTCGAAACTGGATTTGTAAGAAGACTAAAAACCACAAAAAATTAACAATATTAAAAAAAAAGCTTATAATAGGGTTTCTCTTTGTTAAAAAAAGTATTAAAAAGTTAACAATGGAGCACATTAATCACAAGCAACCGAGATATAAGAATGAAATATCATTCTGATCCAATGCAGCCACCGACAGAGTTCTTTATATAGATAATAAACATCGTACATTCAAAATGTAACAAACCTTAAACTTTTGAGCGTTTTCACTGAAGCCAATGCATCGAGATCACCCAATTCTTGAATTCTATTGTTTATAAGAACTAGAGACTCTAGGTTTGGTAGAGAAGCTTCCAGGTTTTCACCGATATAACTGTTAGTAAAAGATTAAAAAGCTTAAAACAATATCAACTTTAAACTACTCTACATATTAAAATATGCTATGGGAATTCTTACTAATTATCGCACTTTAAAACAAAGTGATTTAAGATTCCTGACTTTAATTGCTTTTAAGGATGCCACAGGTTCGAATTTTCAAGTTTTTACAACGTTTTTATTAGGTCACAATGTTGTTTGTCTGTCCGATTTCTCTCAGCATGTACTTACAGTTATGATTTTTGGATATGTTATAGATTAATGTTGATAGAATATAAATACCAATTCTGAGAATTTAGCGTCAACTAATAAAAAAGTTATGTGCAGACAAATCATAACTAACTACCTCTCCCTCTCTCGCATGGATGCCATGCGCGTGAGTGAGAAGGAGGAAAAGTATAAAATAATATTCATATAATTCATATACAACGGAAAACGTTGCAGGCACATTATAGGCTACGGCTACAACATCAACTTCAATAAAACAAATGGTTATACAAAATAATGCGCCCGCAACGTTTTTAGTTGTATATGAATTATAGGAATATTATTTTATACTTTTTAGGGCGCAAGAAAAACGTTGTTTTTTTTAAATGTATTTTTATTATGTAATTAGAGTTATCAAATTGGGATGGGCCAGATGGAGATTATTGTGCCAAGCCTAGAGATTTAAGCCTTTAAAAACAGGCCAGGAAATCAGTGCCTATGAAACAATTCGCTCCAACTTGATGACAGAATGGGTTGCAAAAAATCACACTGTCCAGGACTCTACCAGGCAGTACCAAACTTCATTCAAGTGCCTATAACGTCTCTACTAGCCAGTACTATTAAATATAAAACTTTGAGATTTAATTTTTTGAAAAATCACATTACAAGAGTTCAAGCATAGTATAACAGAACCAAAAACGTCCCTTGTAATTAAATATTATTCTTAGAACTAGATAAAACATTTTTTGAAATTAAAATTAAGCTAATTTTTCAAAATTTATTAGAATGCATTGTCACAAGGAGCGAATCTATATTACTATATTCCAAGTTTCAGCTTGATTGGATGATGGCAAACAAGCAAGTTATCGAGCAATACAAGTGGTGAAGTTAATATAACGGAGTAACAAATACCGAGCTATATTGATTTTTAGATTCAAGTCAATTACCTGTGACATCCTTTAATTGTTTTAACACTAGAAAAAAAACAAAATTATTTTAAGAGCAGCATACTTTACGTGGTTGTTGCTTATCAGAAGGCATTTGAGCCTCTTCAACAATGGAAAGTTGTCGATCTTTTTAATCTCGTTATCCGTAAAATCGATGGTGTCAAACTGATCCTGAGTGAAATTTCAAAAAAAAATCATTAAAGCATGCAATTAAGAATTATTTTTCTCATTAATAAAGTTTCTAGAAAATCCACACATGATGTTTTAAAAAACAATAATGAAATATAACCAACCAAAGTAGCCCCGAGGTTTTCAATGGCCGGTATCTTGTAACCTAATGATTAGAATAGAATTAAATATAATAAAAACTAAATAAGATAAATTCTCAATAAAACAAACCATAAAATTATAAATAAATAAATTACATTATATATATATATATATATATATATATATATATATATAATCTATTAAACAGCATTGCATATTTCAAATATAAAAATAACCAACTCCTTAAATCCAGCTGCCTATCTTTGACTGGATTTGTGAATTGGGCTGCCTGCTCAATAACTTCTTGTGTTAATTTTACCATGACTGCGAACTGTGAAAAAATAAATCTAAACAATAGAACAATTTATTCTTTTAGATGTATTTTTACAAAATTTCAAAACTTTATTCTTCATTAAAAATCCAATTAATATGAACATAGATAATAAATTTAATATCATAAATACAAATTTTAAAAACATGAATAAGAAAGTTAATATCATATCATAAATAATAAATTTGATAACATAAATAATACATTTAATTACAATAACAAACTTAATAACATTGGAATAAATACATAACACAAAATATAACTCTAATGATCTAAATAGTTTTTTTTATTAATCCATCAAACAGAAAAGTTGCAGAGTAAAAACTGTCTATCAGTCTTGCACCCTATCGCCAGAAATTTAGTAAGGCATCAAAAAATTATGTGAAAATGAATGATGATTTGATGATGTTATGTTTCAGTAGTTCAGTTTCTTTTAACAAGTCCTCAAAGAACCTATTTCTTTTTTTTTAAGAGAGCCTCCCATTTGAGGTTATGCAACTGAGTACGACATTAATAGGTGCTATGTTAGCTGAGTTGGTAGAGCGTTAGCCTTGAATGTGAGAGCTCCACGGTTCGACTCCCACTCACTCCCTAGTAGCCCATGTCAACGAAAAACTTAGCGGGTAAAATCGTTCTCTCCGTGGGCCATGTAAAAGAACAGCACCTTTGAACAACTCTGGAAAAGGCGCTATAAAAATTATCAAACATTTACATTGACTATAAAGCTAACTTTTTTTATGAACATCTGATATAAAGTTAACACTATTATCCTTTTATCACTAGAGTTTAAATTTCATACATGCTTGTTCTACTACTCCATTTTAGTTTGTTTTCTATCTTTGAATTAATGACTATTGCATAGTGTGCAAAATTCAGGCAGTGTCAATTTTTTGCAGGCTGTGCTCCTTGTGTACATGCATGAATTTCTTATCGAGTTGCAAAATTTAGCCTTTCGGCTATAAGTAAGAGATGCAAAAATTTCAGCCTTGCTCAAATTATTTTTCGCGATTGACTGGCAAAGTTTCAATCAATGAATAAAAATGTTTTCATGGACAGAAAAAGGGTGTTGAATGACAACCTTCACTGGCATTGCTTGTACTGTGTTGATGGTTCATGCCATATTTATTCCAAATAGTAATCAGAAAAACCATACAAGCAGACATGGCTGAAGTATTTAACAAAGTGGCTTGATTTTTTTCTTATCTTGTTTGCCAGTTCATGTTCCAATTTTTCAAATGTAGTTGTGACTTCTGTCATAGGAATGAATGCCTGGGCATTGCATGTTTGTGTGAAAATGCAGATCCATAGATTGTATACATAATCGGTGACAAGAACGAACACTTGAACTTTTCACCAAAATCAATGTGCGCAAAGAAAATGATATCCTAAATAAATTCCAGAAGGGAAGATGATGACAACCTTTTCTATTACTCTTTAGTCTTTCATATTTCAAATAAAATGACATTGAAAAAATATGTAAATATATACAGTGTTAATTAAATAAATATTTTCGATTGGCGAGATTTAGTTACACTGACCCATCCACTATTGAGCGCCCTTGAATTATTAACGTAACGAAAAGGCGCTATAATTATTTATGTTCATTTTAATTGATTGATTGACAGTGTTCAAACAAATCTTTAAGAAAAACAAGTAAAGTTGAAAATATTTTTATTTTAATAGTAATAAATAATAAATTATATTGAATTGGATCGACAGTTGTAAAAGGTTTTCGTATATCCGAATCTCAAGGTAAAAAATCGATTGATAAAAATCGCCTGTCTTATTGCTTGTATTGTACACCAAACTCTAAAACTGCAAAATGTTGAATAAAAATGCTAAAACATTATCTTACTTAATAACGCGGAGATAACGCGAAAATTTCGGCACACAATTTGTAATATCGACCGATGTGGTAACCAAAGAAATAAATGCGTCAATACATTTTTATAAAACAAAAACAGAACAGAATTTTATTGAAATGCTACCATGTACAAACAACAATTTCTATTCAGTAATAATATTTAATAAAGAAATCTAAAAAAAACTACTCCACAACTTCACCAGTAAAACAAATTCGACTATGTTATTTGCTGGAACGGGGCTCTGTCAAGTTTAGGTTTTTATAGGTGTCAAGCGAAACTCGCGGCTTCGTTTTTGCGAACATCAGTTAAGTATATGGGTACTGGGTTAAAATCTCCCAGGTTAAAATGTCTCCGGTCAAATGACCCTGGTCAAAATGTCCCCAATCAAAACGAACAGTTCAAGATGTTTCGCTCAAAAATGTCTCTGCAAAACTACAAAAATTAGTAGACAATTTTACCAGGCGTCGTAAGATCAACAACGCACTCTCCAACAAGCATTCAAGCAACACGGTGAAGTTAATACATAGCATTTAATAACAACAATTTCAAAACATAAGGAATTTGTGAAAATGGATTAATTTGGTTTTTCCCAATGCTTTTATTAACTCGTCGTCTCTGGTTGTTTCTCTGTCTGTTTCAAATCTTGCAATCAATTTTTGAGTCACTTCCTGATGATAGATTTTTTTCAAATTTTGCATACATGCTCAAAATAGAAGAAAATGCAATATTCAATTATTAGTTTTAAAATAAACAAGAAACCGCAAATTGAATAAAATTTGTCTCATGGGAAGCTAGCTAAGTTGTTTATTTAACATGATGTGGTAGTCTGGAAGTTTGCCAAGGGAATTGTGAAGCTAGTCAAGTAAAGCGGTTTGTTTATTCAACTCAACATTACTTTAACAGAATTCTTTTCCAACGACACAGATTAAAAATTCGTTTTTAATTTACTTGTTGTATATTGCGACCTTAATATAAAATGAAAGAGTAATATAAGAAAAAATTGATTGCAAAATTTGTGTTTTAATTACATATAAAAGCATTGGGTTTTAAAAATTCGTTTTTAATTTACTTGTTTTTCATTCCCTTTTATCTTGATTTTCGACTGCTCTCCATCAAGTGGAGCACGGTTAAACTTGTTGGTATCGTTATCAAGATTATCCTGTTTACTGTTTTGTGTCCAGAAATAATAGCGAGAGCGTCGTAAATGACGATCTCGCTGCTGTTTCGTTTCACCGAGGAAATTGTTTCTTTTTGTAAACATTCTTATTAAAAGACGTTTAACATTCGCGCCAGTCAGCAGCTTGTTTATCAAGATTTTCATTCGTTCGAAAGAGAATAAAAACTCTATAACCTACTTGTTCTGTCCAGGTCATTCATCTATTAACTAAACATGTTTATTTTAGTTACGCTATGCTAGAAATTAATAAAGAATGAGGTGTTTTTAGATCTTATACCTGACTGTCTCATTGATAACTAACCTTATAGTTAAGAAAAAAGGTTTAAAAAAAATAAATAGCACAACGCAACAAAGTATTTTTTAAAGAATTTCAATTATAAGGAAAAAATAAAATTTAATTTAGGGGATTGAAGAAAAAAGATTATAGGAGAGCGTAATACCGCTCCCGGTCAATTTCTCTCTCCCGCTCGCTCTTTCGCTCTCTGTGGCTTTTTCGTTCCCACTTATTTTCCCGTTTCCGTTCCCGCTCATTCTCCAGTTACCGTTTCCGCTCGCTCTCCGCTCCGCTTATTTTGTGACCGATTTCAATTTTTTCCACAGTAATTGTCTCCCATCGACTCTCAATGTTGTGTGAAAATTACATTACGATCGGCTGAATTGTGTAGCAATGCATAAAGGACATACATACAGACAGACAGTCATTTATGTCTATATATATAAAAATGATTTGCTGCACGATTCATCCGATCATATTGAAATTTTGACACTGCCTTGAGAATCAATGGAGAAAGGTTTTTGTGAAAACAATTAAAATCAGTCAGAGAATGAGCTGAGCGGAAAAGTGAGCGGAAACGGGAACTAGAGAATGAGCGGGAGCGGAAAAGCGACCCTGAACGAGAGAGCAAGTGGGAGCGGGATAGAGATCGGGAAACGGTAGAAATATATATATAGATAGATTTTTGGCAGCTTTTTGGCAAAAAATGGACATTGATTTAAAAAAATAATTAAATAAGATCAGTAATTAGAACATTCAGCTAAAGTAATATAGTTTTATTTAATTTTTATAACGTACATTTCTTACTTATGATCATCTTTCGATCGCGAGACCACACGTCACTGTTGGTCGTATAAATAGATGCATTGTTTACTTCGATCGCTAGAGAATAAACAGCTGTCATTGTTTATTCCAGCGTCTAACCGCCTAGCGTGTATTAGTGTATTGTGGTAATTCGAACTGCTTGTTATTGTGGTTGGGTCTGACTTTGTTGTCAGTTTTAAATTTTAAAACGAAAAGAAGGAATGTCTAACTCACTGAGTGAGAGCTCGTATGAGCACGTCGAAGGTTTGTTGAATTATAGTTGAATTGTTGACGTTGAATATTATATTCAGAATATACAATTTTACAACTTCACATTTTACATTGTGTTGATTTGATTATTTCATTGTTTGTATAAAGTGTATTCTAAAAGTCTAAAAGTGCTCTTATCTTGCCATCATTTTAATTTAAAAAAGTCAACTACACCTCAAATGAAATTCCGAAAGAAATTGGTAATCATGTAATTTTTAGATGTACAAGCTATTTTCTTTATTAAAACTCAAATAGAAAAATAGATTTTACCAAGTTGTCCAAATAAATCATTTGCAGCATTTTTAAAAGTTTTAAATTTAATTTTAGGAGGAACCATTTACATTGAATTTGTGCATAACATGATAAGCTAAAGCTAAAATTAAGCTACAAATTAGACTTTTTTTGTTAAAAGCTTATTCAGATGTAAACTTTTTAGCTGAAACTAGCTTTATTTTAAGCTAAAAACATCTTTCTAAATGGTCATGCCCTATCCATGGCTAGCTTCATGCACCGGTAGATTTTGCTTCACTCGTTATCATTGGTCTGCCTGATCAGAAATTAACAAAGGTATATCAATAACATTAAATATAACAGCATTTAAAATAAGATTTTCAATATTTTTTTTTAATTTTTGATGAGTGGAATTAACTATTCAACTAAAACTAAAGGAAGTGGAACTTGTTTCTAAAAAAAGTCAGCTCATCAATAAAAAAAAAACAATAAATAAATTAAAAGTGCATAGTATACAGAGAAATGTACTGGAAAAAACAAAAGTTTTTTTTCTAAAATTTTGTATTAACAATTTTTATTTAAATTTTTGTTCAGTTATAGTTTGAATTGTTTTTTGAGTGATGTAAACAAGATGAGTATGAATGAATGAATGAATAAGAAATAAGACATATTCAGTATAACACTCTTTTTGTTGAAACAAGCATGTCTTAAAAATTTTAAGGTACATGAATTGCTTTCCTGGTGTAGTCAGGAAATATATTTTGGGGTTGAAGAACAAACAATGAGAAACTTGTGATAAGTGCCTGGTGTGCTTCCATAAATTTGCTGTATTTCTTTGTAAATGATGGTGTCAGCTAGTTGAGCAAATGCTATTTCTAAATTACCATTTTTTATCACAACATTGAAAGTCAATAGAGGAAGGTTTTTGTGAAAAATAATTGAGATCGATCACAAAATAAGAGGGAGAACGAGCAAAAACAGGATTGGGAGCAAGAACTGGAGAATGAACGAGAACGAGAGAGCAGGGGGGAGTGGAAAAGCGACCAGGAGTAGAAGAGGGATTAACTGGGCCGGGTACAGCTAGTTAATATAAATATATTTAATCTTTTATTTATTTATTTACTATGTGGTAACCAAAAATTTATATTTGACTGATTTTTATTTTGTTTTCTGTCATCTCCCTCAATGAATGAGAAATTTTTGTTTTTCAGTAAAAATTTGCATTAATGTTTCACACACATTGTAAACTGTTGGCATTCGAATGTTGGTTTTTAGAAAATATTACCCAGAACTATAAAATTGTCCAGATGTTTGTTTGCAATTTTTTCACACTAGAATTCACTTTTTAATTGAGTTATTATTTTGATTAAACATTTTTATTTTTCTTTAAAGATGTCGTCGTGGTTACAGAAGAGCAGAATTTGTTACATCCAATCAAATCGACCAGTGTTACAAATGCAGCCATGGAAAGACTCCTGTTGGAAGCTCAGAAGGAATCGAACAAATCTTCGAGGATTTCTTCCATTGTCGGAAGGTCGGTGTTTTTTTGTTTTTTGTTTTTATTTTTATCCTAATTTTTTTCTGTTTATTCTCATCTAACTTAATTATTGAAAAATGTTTATTATAAATTTTGCTTTCTAGATGCATACATTATTAGCTGGTCTTTAGTTGCATCTAATTTAGTGTTATTTGATATTTTTTCAGTCCAAAGTTGGAAACAGGATCCGCCAGTCCAGCTTTTTCTAATGACTTGAATCAACCAGTATGTATTTCAGTCAAATAACAAATAAAATTGGCTTTATATGCCATTAATTTTTCAAGCTGTTTACAGAGCTGATAGTCTTAAGGATCTTTAAATAACCTGACCTTTAGAACCTCTCGTGTTGTTTGTCTTCATGATTGACTGACACTTCTCAATTCATACTGCTATTTTCGTTGTTGTTCACCAATCTTTTTAAATCTATATAAATAAAATTTATATAATCTTAATATCCTCCTAATGTTTCGTTTGAAGTTAATTATATATATTTTTTTTATAGGAAAACCCCGACATGGAGTGGGTGTGGAACTGGTCAAGCCGTCCAGAAAGTCAACCTTTGAGGTTTTTGTTGTAATGTTTATTTACTTTTACTAATTCAGTTTATCAACAACTGCAATGAATAATTTAAATTAGTTATTATTTTATTAATTTAATTATGTGAGAAATAATTTTATTTAATGTTCACTAATTGTTCTCATGGTCATTATTTATTTTTTAAATGTTTATTTATCTATGCTGTGCTATGATTAGATGTTTTGTTACTATTAAACTGCTACACAATACCCAGTTCAGTGTTGCTGTTTGTAATAAATTATATGAGTTTTTTTATGAATAATTTAATTTTTTTTCTGTCGTTTGTTCAGTGTGGAACGTTTTGCCATGAAGCACCCATCGAGACGAAGAAACAAGTTGAGCATTCGAAACACTCGCTTTATGAGGAAGGTTACCGACGTCATGGAAGTTTTCCCCTACATTGTTCTATCTCATGCTTGCTCCTTTCTTGTAGGAGCCTCCCTGTGAGTTTTAACTATAAAAAATACATTTTAGAAACTTACTTATGTGCATGTTTGTCACTTTTTGTTAAACGTTTTAGTCAGTGTTTAGTTGCATTTGGTTCTGTCTTAGAAAGGTAGTTATGGATGCAAATAAAACTACTAAGCAATATCTCTAGAGTAAACGTAGAATGTTGTCTTTGTAAGAAGCATGGTGGTGTGGCAGTTGAGTCTTTTACAGTCATTCTTTGGGTCCCGGGTTCAATTCTCGAGGCAGTAAACTTCCCATATCACCTTACTTCCTTAACCAAGTTCTTCATCTTATGTCTCATGTCAACTCAGATTTTCACCAATTTTAATGGCCGTTGCGGCTAAGTATGTATCAGCATGTTCCAATTCTAAACTGTAGTGCAGTTTTCTGGTTAATCTTGCATACATATCAGATCTACTGCAGATCTCTATCATAAGGAATGCTATATCAAATGTCTTTCATTATCGTAATGGATTATATTAGAGACATTTAAAGTTACATTACCATGAAATATTAAAAAAAACTTTTTTAACCAAACCAATGTCCTTATGATTCTCTGAATTTCTAATTAAAACTTTTTCTTAAATTTTAGGATGGCAATTTATTTGAGAAAAATCAACAAGTCACCCAGTAGCATATCCTTTCTTCCAGTTCACTGATGATGATGACGACAAAGATTCTAGTTTATTTATTTAATTCTCATCTTTCTTTTATTACTCGCTATTGAAGATATCATTTAAACAAAGACAGTTGCAACATAAGTGCATGTGTGTGTGTGTGTGTGTGTGTGTCAAGTCAGCTTGGAGCAGAAACGGGTTCATATTTTACGCTAACATGTTGAACCATTTGAAAATTTAGTTTCTGGTAATAAACAGAAGATTTTTTTCTCATTTTCGGTTGAATTTGATTACTTTTGGACTATAACTTTCGGAAGGCCTTTTTGTATATGACTGTTGTACTTGTACATGCATTTTTTTCCAAAAATTATTTTTGCCATCCAATTATTGATATTTTTTGGGTTGGTGTTCATCTTACTTTACAGCGTTAAGAAGAAGTCAATTTCATAACGATATGAACAATAGTTTTTTTTTATGATATTGATCACGAACATGAATAAAATTATATTTTTTTCTCAAAATGGAGTGAAATATGTAGTTCTTCTTGTTTTTATGATTTTAGTAGCGATGTACAACATTTTGCATTTCTGCTAGAAACATCAAGATTTTGCTTCAATCGGGAGATAAAGAAGCTAACTGATTTCCAATAAATAATCCGTCATAAATTCAAGATTCAAAATGAGTTTTCATTTAATAAGATCAATAAAAAATTTTAAAGTGCTTTTTACTGAGTCTCAAAAGACTCGATGCTGGCTTTGCCAATTAACAGCAGAGTATTAAATTGTGTATCTGAAATACAATCAGCAAACTTGTGGTTCTAGTAGTAGTAGTATTTTTGTAGTATCGATACAATTTTGATTCCTCACTCACAGCTGTCTTTTTTTACAATCGTTAAAAATAAGTCCAACTTTGATAACTAATCACAATTTTCAAAGACGCTCGTGTGTCATCTTCCAAACAGTTTTAGTAAGCTTAACCATAACCCTAACCCTTGTTTTGACATTGCTGGTGACTACAAACTGCATGAAGCGAGTTCAAACATAACCTCAAAAACAGATGTGAAAATCAACGAATTGATGATCTACTGACAATTTCATACCAGCTTAAAAAAGCGAAAGAATTTATTTTAGTTTGAAGCCCCCCACCCCCAAGATTTTGTCCACCAAAAAAAAAATCTTTATAAGCTCACTCAAGCTTGTGCATTTAGATTAGTTGATAAACTATTTTTTTTGACTATTTGATATATTTTTCATACATTTTGAATTAAATCTACTTAGTTATATCATATATTTCTGCTAATATTTTTCAATCTTGTAGTGCCTTCGGTCCATCCGATCGAGCTCGTATGAACTTTAGCCTCGTGTGTTTGCAGGGGCGCAACTAGGGGAGTGTGTGTACAGTAGCGGATCCAGGTGGGGCTGGGGGCCCTAACCTCACCCTAACCTTAACAGTTAACCTAACCCAACCATAACCCTTAACTTAAACTTAACCCTAACCCTAACCCTAACACCAACCCTAACCTCAAACTTAACCCTAATCCTAACCCTTATACTATACCATAACTTTAACAACAAACCCTAACCCTAACAGCAACACTAAACCCTAACTTTACCAACAAACCCTAACCCTAACAGCAACAGCAACACCAAACCCTAACTCTAACCTTAACCCTAACCCTAACCCTAACCCTAACCCTAACCCTAACCTTAACCTTAACCATAACCCTAACCCTAATAATAACACTAATACTAACACTAACCCTAACCTAACCTAACCCACTAAAAACCCTAGCCCTAGCCCTAACACCAAATCTTAACCATAACAACAAAACCTAACCTTAACACAAAACCCTAATCTTAGACTTAACCCTAACCCTAACCATAACACCGACCCTAATCCTAACCCTAATCCTAACACCAAACCATAACTTTAACAACAAACCCCAAGCCCTAACATCAAACCTGGCCCTAACCCTTACACCAAACCCTAACCCCAACCCTAATCCTAACACCAAACCATGATTTTACCAACATTTTACCTAACCCTAACCCTAACCCTAACCCTAACAGTATCACCAAACCCTAATATCAAACCTGGCCCTAACCCTAACACAAAACCCTAACCTTAAACTTAACTCTCACCCTAACACAAACCCTCGCCCTAACCTTAAACTAAACCCTAACACCAAACCATAACTTTATCAACAAACCCTAACCCTAACCCTAACAACAAAACCTAACCTTAACACAAAACCCTAACTCTAACAACAAAACCTAACCTTAACACAAAACCCTAACCCTAATCTTAAACTTAACCCTAACCCTAACCCTAACACCGACCCTAATCCTAACCCTAACCCTAACCCTAACAGCGACCCTAACCCTAACCCTAACCCTAACTTTATCAACAAACCCTAACCCTAACAGCAACACCAAATCCTAACTTTAACTATAACCTTACCATAACCTTAACCCTAACCCTAATAATAACACTAATACTAACACTAACCCTAACCTAACCTAACCCACCAAACCCTAGCCCTAGCCCTAACACCAAATCCTAACCATAACAACAAAACCTAACCTTAACACAAAACCCTAACCCTAATCTTAGACTTAACACTAACCCTAACCCTAACACCGACCCTAATCCTAACCCCAACCCTAATCCTAACACCAAACCATGATTTTACCAACAAACCCTAACCCTAACAGTATCACCAAACCCTAATATCAAACCTGGCCCTAACCCTAACACAAAACCCTAACCTTAAACTTAACTCTCACCCTAACACACTCCCTCGCCCTAACCTTAAACTTAACCCTAACACCAAACCATAACTTTATCAACAAACCCTTACCCTAATTGTAACACCAAACCCTAACTTTAACCTTAACCCCAACCCTAACATCAAATCTGGCCCTAACCCTTTCACCAAACCCTAACACAAACCCTAGCCTCAACTGTAACCTTAACCATAACACCAAACCCTAGCCCTAGCCATAACCCTAACACCAACTCCGCCAATGAATTCTATTCTTGCCAGTCCCAAGCCTGGAGAAAGGAGGAGGGATTAGTGATAGCAAGCTAACCCTCGTAGGAAATTAATTTTTAACATTAATTTTTAAACTTCATTTCTTCAAGGAATCACCATGGATCTGTAAAAATTCGTAAAAATCAGAAAAATTACATAATTTTTGAAATAAGGCTGTCTTATTATTAGCAATTTTTCATAATTTTTCAACTTGTATTTAGGTAACTGGAGGATTTTCTATCAGGTAGTGCTGGTCCCCTAAAAATTTTTTTCTAAAAATCGTTAAAAATACAGAAAAAAAATCAGAAAAAAATAAATTGCACATTATTTGGCATGAGTCCAACTTAATTTTAGTAATTTTTTCATAATTTTCTCAATTTTAGGCTTGGAACAGAAAAAATTAAAAACTTACCGATTATTCGGTTAATTCGGAAAATTCCGGAAAAATTATTTATTTCTTAAAAAAAGAAATTCAGAAAAATTACAAATTAATTTATTTCTTGAAAAAGAATTTGTTAATCGATTTTTCGATATTTTTATCTAAGCATTTTCCTAATTTAGTGACGTCTACGGCTATAGAATTCGAATCTAACATTTTAAATTTCAAAGCGGTTGTTAACAAAGCTCCATGTTGAAGATTCTGTTAGGAGTTGATACTGTGAGCCCATTCACACAGTTAAGATTTGTATCAGCGAACCTGTAATGTTTGTTTAGTTGCTTGAAAAGGCTCTTACCTATTTTACCTAACCCTAACCCTAACCCTAACCTTAACCCTTACCCTAACCCTAACCCTTAACCATAACACCAAACCCTAGCCCTAGCCACAACCCTAACACCAAATCGTAACCCTAACAACTAAACCTAACCCTAACACAAAACCCTAACCCTAACCCTAACCTTAAACTTAACCTTAACCCTAACCCTAACACCAACCCTAACACTAACCATAACCTTAAACTTAACCCTAACCCCTAACACCAAACCATAACTTCATCAACAAATCCTAACCCTAACAGTAACACCAAACCCTAACTCTAACCTTACCTTAACCCTAACCCTAACCAGAGGCGAATTTAAGAATTTGAAGCCCATAGGCTGAATTACTAAATTGTCGATGGCCCCCCATCACAGCATCCCTTCCCCGGGCCCCTATATACTGATTGTTACCCCGGACCCCGGTTCATGCACCGCGGTACTGGGTAGGAGACCAAAGTTGATACAAAAATTTATTTGACCAATTATTGATGGATAGCCTATGAATATAATTATACTTTGTAATTTACCATAACTTTAACAACAAACCCTAACACCAATAGTAGCACCAAACCCTAACTCTAACTTTAACCCTAACATCAAACCTGGCCCTAACCCTTACACCAAACCCTAACCCTACCAATAAATTTAACCCTAACCACAACACTAACCCTAACCTCAACTGTAACTCTAACCATAACAATAACACTAATACTAACACTAACCCTAACCTCACCTGTAACCATAACCATAACACCAAACCCTAGCCCTAGCCCTAACTCTAACACCAAATCCTAACCCTAACCACAAAACCTAACCCTAACACAAAACCCTAAGCCTAACCTTAACCCAAATAATAACACCAAACCTTAACATCAACCCTAACCCTAACCCTAACACCAAACCCAAACCCTAACCCTAACACCAAACCCTAACACCAAACCCAAACTCTAACCCTAACAACAAACCTTTACCCTAACACCAAACCCTAACCCTAACCTAACCTTAAACTAAACCCCTAACCAAATTTACGTAATTATTTATGTTGTTATTTATTGTTAAATATAACATTAAGTATTAAAAGGTATTTATTATAATAGTTAGAGTAAGCGTTCGAGTTTTTAGAAATAATAACTCGTAATTTTATGACACGAGAAGTCGTCCTCTTAAATTAAAAGCAAAAACAGAGTTATTAGAAGAGAAATTTGGAAAGCTAAAACAGAAATAGCCCAATTCATGCTCTTTGTAGAAGAAAAGTAAATCAGACGATTCGGAAAAACTTCAGAGACAAATGACAAATTGTAGATATATGCTTTTTTAGAGAGAACCAGGGAACTACGAGAATTCCAATTAAGCTATTTTATTACGTTTGTATGGTGACGTCATTTAGTCAACCTCGTCCTTGTACTTCATGTTTTGATCAGAAACATCAGGAGTTTTATTAATGGCGAAACCTTAATAAACGGGGTTGAGGAGAGAAGAGGCTTGGCCGAAAGCGCCAGGTGGAGCAATACCATGACCTATGAGGTTCATCCGAGGTTAGTTAAATTGCTAGCTGAAGTGGAAATCGATTTTCCGGCTCTGTCCAATCTGTTGCACGTTAGTAATAATTTTGCGGACTGGGATTACCCGAGCCATGTGCCCACGAAAGCCTTGTGTTTCCGGCGGCCTCTGCCCCAAAGCCAGCACGCGGACACTCGTTTTGCACCTTGCACCACGTCACAGAACACTCAAACATACATGCCATCTAAATTGTCTAATTGACAGATACAGACGTTAATTAAACCACACACACCAAATTAACGTATGAGCAAAAGTTTACTGTTAAGCCAGGGCTGCATGCTTGTCCAAGTTTAGAGGCATGCACGGGTTTGGTATCTAGTTTAAGTAACAAGACTGAGTTTGCATGAGTAGTCAGGGACATCATTTCAGCAAAACCTTGGGTGAAACGGCATGTTCAAAGAGCCCACACGTTCCAAAATAGCTGATGACCGGAGGAGGTAGACGTAGGTACTTTATTTTAAAACTTCAAAACTTTTTCCTCCCACAAATAGCTGACGGCTGGTGGGTAGTCGTAGATAATTTTCAAATCAAATATTTTTCAAAGAGGCCCACTTCACGTGAGCAGAGGTTCGCTTTAAAATCAGGGAGTCCCACTTCAACGTCAGATTTTTTCAGCTTTCTCCTACCTCCAAATTAATGCCCCTATCTATGACTTTCATTCACACTTTTCATCGGTCATCGATAATTTTTAGAAAAAAGTTTTTCTTCAAAAATAACGTTCTACAAAACCCCCGGTTATCGACTATTGTTGGAGAAAAAATGTGGTGACAGCCAAGCAATAGTCATGTAACATGTTAGTAAAAGACACCATTAATGTTTTTGAGGGTCACTCAAACCCTAGCCCCTGCACTGCAGCCACCCGTCACCAACTAACCAGTAGGGTACACGAGTCAAACACATTTACTCTAAACTTTTAATTCGTTGAAAACCATGCGTTGATCTTTTTAGAATATGAATGGCCAGGACCAAGTCTGACTTGCTTGCGGGGAAACGTGAGGGAGGCAACGACTGGGCGGCAGACGTCAGAAAGAAAAAATCTAAAACATCTTGCTTGGTCCGCAACTTTCTTACAATATTGTCCTCTCCAGCATAAATAACCACCAATTGTTCGCCCGAAGAACCTTTGTACCTAATGTAAAGTATTTCAGTATTTGTAACTCGCCACATAAATAAAATTTTGTTTGTTGTATATTTCGGTTTACAATTACATGTTTTAAATTGTAAACCCATATTCTTAGAAATCTCTCCTGAGACTTAACCTATAATTACACATTCTTGAAGGTCGCCAACTTCGTCATCGACGATCTCGTACTCAACGGCTCCTTTTTCTCATCTAATTATAATTCTTAACGTTTTAACGACTAATTTGATGTTCCTTTTAACAAGCTTATTTGCGTCAACTCTCTCTACGATCAGAAGTGGCCTTGCCAATTATCAATCAGTCGAAAATCTCAACAATTTCAACACTAGCTGCCATTGTTTCAGCTAGTTCAAGTGCCTCAGAGAAAACATTAAATTATTATCAATAGAGCTACTCGACAGGTCTAAGTTCAAGTTTAACCATTCTATAGCAATTGACTGAGGTGGTGCACAATAGTGAGAACAAATCCGCACTCAGAACAGGGGTTTTCCTTATTGGCGCAATGATACAAAAAAAATTGAAGTAAAACAAAATGTTACTACTGACATCATCTAATAAGGCTGGCTGAATGTGACAGCCGTTCATTCCCGTCAAAGGCTGCTGGCATTCAGTGGGCTCAACATTCTTAGGGTAAGGTTTTCGAGAGCTTGCCATTTTCAGGGTCCGCCTGCGCCACTTTCAGGGAACATTGTGGAACATTGGTGGAATTTCTGGTATCTTCTTTTTTCGTCCACTCATCGCCCTTGCAACGGAATTCAGACCACGAACCTCCCAGCATTTTTGAAAAAGAAAAGCTTAAAAATAATGACAAAATGGCAGATGGCGCGTTAACAACCATGCACCATCCGGCATACGATGAACACAAAATATTTACAAGTGAAATTAAATATTTTACAACCATGCAATCAAATGCTATGTAATCAGCGCTGATACAAAAGTAATCACGAGCCCGTAGCGGACGAATCCTGAAACTTGCTGACCCAGGAAACAAATTCAAGACACCTCACCATCACCGCGGCTCAACAGGTGCTGAAATCAGCTTACTAGTGTTGCCGGGAATCCAAAATTGAGCAAACAAGGCATAAGAAGAAATTCCCAATTAATTATTATAATTAATTATTATAATTAAATAATTATGCATGAACAGACCCGTCTTCAGCCATGCGTTCTCTAGAAAAACGAATTGATTAAAAGTTCAATGACATCATTAGACAAGCTACTGATTTATTTATTTATTATAGTTATACTGTGACCTTTCGGCCAAGCTTCGGCTGACATACAAAAGGCCACTAGCGAACGTCTTTTTACATACTTAACTACTCAAGGTCACCCAATTAGAAATGTTGCCGATAAAGATAAAAAAAAAGGTTGATAAGAATCACGTTACAAAATTTAAAGCCGAATCCAGTAAAGTTTTGAAATTTTTCTGGTTTCTGAAAAAAGAACAAAGAAAAAACGGTTTGAAGATTTTTGTAGAGTTTTTTATTCTTTATTTTAAAACAGACGTCATAACACAAACTCCTAAACAAGACTTCAAAACGGTCAAACAGTGGGAAACGGGGAGGGCAACACACGCACACACGCACACAAGCACACTCGCCAAGGTTCAGCTACTTCTACTTCAAGTGTCAGATGTTTATCAACCTCACGATCACAGCCTCTGGGAACGTGGGGCCGAAGCGTCCTACAAAGTGGACGACTAAAAAAAAAGTAACATCGAGCGATGATCATTTTGTCATTATTATACAATTACATTCGGTCCGTAAAGATTCGAGATTTCAATCGCTGTGTACTGTGCATTAAGGGCAGTGATAGAAGGCTGCTAATCAATCAATCAATCAATCAATCAATCAATCAATCAATCAAAACGTGATAAAACGTCTCCTAAAAGATATCGAGGTGCTATAATATCATGTTATCAGGCGAAGCCCAGCCATACATTGGTTTTCGTTTAGCTGGACGTCCTGTGGGAATACTATAAATTAATTAATTACCCGTGTAAAAGCCCAGAAACAATCTCAGGGAGAGATGAAACCGGAAGAAGAGAGCTCGACGACTCCCGCTCGTCATCATCATCATCATTATCATCATCATCATCATCATCATCATCGTCGTCTTCATCATCATCATCATCATCATCATCACCATGACAAAAGGCGTATTTAGGCTTAAAAATATTAAAACATAAAATCACAAAACTCGTGCGATCAACACACTGTGACGGCGATAAATATAATCACTAAATGAAATAATAATAATAATAAATAATAATAATAACAGCATATGCAATTATTACAATCTGAATGAAGCTGCAGTGATAGTAATCAATATTACATACTAAATTATTTAACAAAAGAAACATAAAATAATATGTTATAATGACGGTTCCTTTTGTGATTTGGAACCCTCATTCGAAAGTAATTTTGTTGTCGGCGGGAATAGCGTTGTTGTTGTTGTTGTTGTTGCTGCTATGGTGATGGTGGTTGCCATGGTGACATTTGTCGCTGTTGTTGTTGTTGTTGTTCCGTCTGTCGTCGCAGCAGACGTCGTCGTCTTCGTTAATCGTTGAGATGTCAATGCCGCTGCTCGATGTCGAACTGTGCTTGGAAAGTGTCGTTGACTTAGTTGTTGTCGTCGTAGTCGTCTTCGTAGCTTCTAATGGCTGCTGTTGCTGCTGCTCTGCGACAACTTCCGGCGGAAGTCCAAAGCACGTGACGTCGGAACGGAAGCGGACGAAAAGCGTCGCGCCGACGCCGGAGACGAGCGCCACGTCTTGTATGTGCTTGAAGCCGCCGATCAACTTCCTGTAGCTGACGATGTTGCGAGCGGTCGCTCTGTTGACTCCTGGCAGGGTCATGAGGGCTTCTTCAGTGGCAGTGTTTATGTTGAGCAGTAAGCCGCTGCTGTCGCTATCTGCGACGCTGTTGTTCATCGAGGAGGTCGATGAGAAGAAGTTCTGACTGCTGCTTTGGTTGCTCACGCAGCTTTGAGCGTCGGCGTGCTCGCTGTTGCTGCTGGCGACGTTGTTGTTGTTTCCCCCCTCCAGTTCGCTGATGTTGAAGGTCGCGCTGACGTTGCGCTTGCCCTTGAGCTTCCTCATAGCCAGCTTGTTGCGATGGAGACTGCCGATGACGATCTCGAATTTTGGAAACTTCAAACTACCGCGAGACGACCTGTCGGCGGCGGCGGCGGAGTGAGGCGTCGTCGGCTGCTGGAGGCTGGCTTCTTTGGCTGGGGTGGAGAGCTGGCCGTCTGAGCTGGGCTTGGCTCCCATCAAAATGCTTGGCTTCTGCTCGTGCACGGATTGCAGAAACAGCGTGTTCGTTACGTGATAAAGCTCTCTCACTCTTTCTCTCTATCTCTCGATGCTTACTTACTCTGTTCCTCGTGCTCCTTCTGAATAACAAACACTTCTAACTTCTATTCGCGTCTACTTGTTGCACAGTAGAAACTCCTAACTTGTTTTGCTACTCAGAAATATAAAAAAAAATCCACCGACAGAGTTTGTTTGTTTGTTGTTCCAACTGGCTCTTCGACCTCCAACTTCTAAATCTTTCCCACGGCAACTTTCAAACGTCGGTGGTCGCGCCTGTGCAGCTTAAGTAGTTCTGCCACTTGCTGCTGAAAATGTCACTCGCTGATCCAATCCTATAATAATAGTAGTAGTTCATAAAATATCTGTTGTTGTTGTTGTTGTTCTGGAGTCAGTATTCTTCGGGACGAAGTTTTATTTGGTTGGTGAAAAAGACAATTTGTACACGGATGAAGGCAAGCGAAAGTTCTGCTTTTGTTTCTATTTCAGGGACTTCCGGTTGTTTTCGATTTTTTTTTCGATCTTTTTTCCACAGAAGTTGA
>OZ022246.1:5236431-5258931 GCA_963978895.1 Erpobdella octoculata
TTGGGTTGAGAAATTGGTGGGTTGAGTCGCCAAAGATGAACCCAGTCCACCTTTATAGTTGACTAGGCAAACGAGAAAAGAGCTGAGAGGAAAACTCCAGGTGACGGATTTATCTCGTAAACGCCTTATCTCTCCAAAGATTACAAACGCATGTGATGATATGACATTAAACCTGACACAAAATCAGTAAAGCAATGAAATTCTTCAGCTGCCAAGCACGCAATAACTTCTAGGAATTTATAAAATTGCTACTAATAACACGATCTTTCTACAGTTAGATCTTCTTAATTGAACTTAATTGACAGAAATACTCTATTAAGGAAACACGACAACCACCTGTGTCGAATATATATTGTACTATATTGTACTCGACAGGCACATACAAAGAGACCACGCATACACATACACATACACCAGCATCAATAATGTTCATTTATTAACAGAATGATGACATCAGCAGCTCACACATCCATTCATGCATGCATTCCAACATTGCTGAGTATTATATATATATATATATATATATATATATATATATATATATATATATATATATATATATATATATATATATATATATATATATATATATATATATATATATATATATCACCGATCACCATGCAGATATAATGCACTTTCAATTAGCCCAGCAAAATGTAAACATGTCTCACACACACACAGACACACACACACACACACACACACACACATATTCCACTTATAACCACAATTACTTGAATTACTGTACTTGTCGTTTTCAGCAACCATGTCGCAAACTACGACCCTAAGCCACACGCGTCACAATTACTACACTTATTATCCCGACACCCCCTTCCACACAGCAAGGCAAAGCGAGATGAATGAATCATATGAATGGACACACTATGATGATATGAATATTCTGATAATAACGTCTCATCATCATCATCATCATCATCAAAACTTAACTATCTTTTCTATCTTTCCCGCAACGGATACCAAGAAGTAAATTTATGATGCAGGTGAAGAAAAACGAAGCGAAGGTGCACAGCAGTGGATTAAAAAGCTGAGCAGGTAAAACCATCGACTCTGCAGTCGGCAGTCGTCGGGTTCGAACTCGGGTAACCCATAATGATTAATTGATGCTTCTGCGTTGAAAATGGCTTCTCCTGGATGCTCTCCAATGTTTGTTTTACACGCACACAAACAACAAACACGGAAGCACGAGCTATGCACGTGTTGTACAACGTTACACGTCCAGAACATCGGTTGGAGTAATTGGATGACCCCTCCCTCCCCCTTCCCACTGTGGCGTCTTCATTCCTCCAGAAAATTATTCCAGTTGAGCTATGCCGGCCGTGTTACGCTGCAAAGTTTCATCCGACCCGGAATGAGAGGAAGAGATCCCCTCCATTATTGTAATCCACGCCGATTCCGCCATTGTCCAGTTCATCTCATGAGCAAACAAGTGCATTCGTGGAAAGATATGAATCGATAAACAAACATGAGAGAGAAGAACGAGAAATTGAACGTAACGTGATGATCAGCTGAGCGACCAAAACTCTGATCGAGCCGACAAGATGGAAAGAAAAAACTAGAAATTTATTTTATTTTAACTAGAAATTTATTTTATTTAAACTAGAAATTTATTTTATTTTAACTAGAAATTTATTTTATTTTAACTAGAAATTTATTTTATTTTAACTAGAAATTTATTTTATTTTAACTAGAAATTTATTTTATTTTAACTAGAAATTTATTTTATTTTAACTAGAAATTTATTTTATTTTATAACACAATGTCTCCGTGAGTGATAGCGAATCAGAGAACGAGATGCTACAACAAATAGTTTTTCACTTGAAATTTAAAATTTTCTAAGGAGGTGGCGAAAATTGGTGACCGCCGAAAAGTACGAGGAGCTTTGTTGACTTTGTTAAAAGCGATCTTTAGAAAGGCTCACCAATAGTCACCAATACCAAGACTAATATCATATGACCTTGCTAACAAAAACTCTTCCCACACAAGTCACGTGATATTTTGAAAAAATGGAAATGCACCTCATATAAGACGGGGGACATCTACAGAGGAAGCCTAACGAATTTTGATTTATTTATTTTTTTTGGCTTCTCTAAGTTCCTTCCGTTTCTATTTTCAAGTAAAGACAGCTGCACTGAACAGTCTGTACTGAATACAAACACATACGTAGAAATCATTTTGTGCAAACCGTTGACGTACTCACGCACAGACACATGATAAACACAATCATCATCATCATCACTACAACTATCATCATTATCATCATCAATACAACAATCTTCATCATCATTAATACAACAATCATCATCATCATCGTCGTCACAACAATCATTATCATCATTATATCCATTCTAGCAGATGGCTTGTTTCAACTCACGACTATAAAGCACAATTTTCGGAAAGTTTAAAAACTAAGCCTCTTTAACAAAGTATCGTTCTGAACCAAATTTTTAGCTTTCTGCGCATTGAGGAAATTATTTTCAAGTTGATGGGTATATAAGTAGGTAGGTAAGGCAGTGAAAAAACGGTTAACTTGGCATATATTTATTTTAGCACGTTGTGCACATACGGTCAACAACTTGTTTCCAATTCTTATGTTTCCTGACTTTCCTTCTATAGCAACAAATATCTTCAGACAATAATATTAATAGTAAGAACCAATTTAAAAAACACATCAGTCAAAGCATGTCCATAGAGGTAGCCTAACAATTTTAAGTGGATAAACATGGAAATTAGGAATACAGCATTTGTAAGAATAATAAAGAAATTGAAGTTGTTATGAACGAAGCATTCTGTACTTTGAAAAGATGGGTTATCAAGTTATTGTGGGTCTGCTATGGTATTTGTTATTTTTCTGTTTATAGTATAAGTTAGGAGGAAAAATGAGCGGTAGTAGTAGAAAAGGAAATGGAGAAAGAAGGAAAAGTGTATGTGTGTGTGTGTGTGTGAGAGAGAGAGAGAGAGAGAGAGAGAGAGAGAGAGAGAGAGAGAGAGAGAGAGAGAGAGAGAGAGAGAGAGAGAGAGAGAGAAAAGAGAGTGACTGGAAGGTCATGTAAGGATATGAGTGAGGAAGTAGGTCTTATGATAAATCAAATACGAGATGAAGTTATAAAACAAAACAGACATCGGTGAAGTCAGAAGAAATAAACAAACAAACACATAAAAGAATAAAAACTAAAAAATTGGGCATTCTATGAGAAATTAAATCAAATAAAAGACATTCATAGGAAAAACAACTGTTGAAAAACTATAGAAACACTCTGTTAACATAATATAAGAAGATATCTCACAGCTACATAACTCTTTAATCATTTAATTTGCTAATGCTGAGCTGTGTACATTCGCTGAGCTGATTAAAAAAAGCAGAAGAGAGAGATAGAGAGATAGAGAGAGAGAGAGATAGGCAGAGAGCATTGGGCGTATACAAAGTCTCAATTGTTTGCTTATTAATGTTATTATTATTATAATAATAATTATTATTATTATTACTATAAATTGTTATTGTTATTATTATTATTATTATTTTTATTATTATTATTATTATCATCATCATCATTATTATTATATACCTTTTTTTGTTATTAACTAAAAATAAAATCCTTGTAGCAAAGGAACCTAGTTTCAACAATGTCACTATTCAAAGAAAAGGCTAATGTCCCGAATTCTGTTATGACTGAATGAATTGGTATAAATTACATGTACAACATAATAGCCACTACATGTTGACAGATTATAATCAAAAATAAACATTACATAAATAATCTTTCTTATTAGGACAAGATACAGCTACCGGAATTGGAGATCTTCACCATTATTATCACTTCTATCATCATCATCATCATCATCACCACCACCACTTGTTAACTGCATTCATAACAGCAAAACATCTGACGTCACATCTGCCACAGACAAGTTAGAACCACTTTCTGATATGAAATTTTGCTCTTTATTATTCTTTTCTTTCTTTAAGAACGGCCAAATTTCTTTCAAACGCGTTTCATCTTTTCTCTTAGATTAAATTCACAAGCAAGTTACTCACCTGTAAACAAGTCCATTTTAGCACCTATTCACCAATTAATTCTTCAACATATCTTCATTCACCCTCACATCCTTCCGACTAATCACCAATCCACCCAGCCGCTCACTCATCCCTCCAGGTATTCTCCTACCCAGGTATCTATCCACATATCATCCTATGCATCCATCCATCCATTTATCAGCCCATGCATCCATCCATATATCATCCAATGCATCCATCATCCACATATCAACCCATGCATCCAGCCACCTGGCTAACCTACACATCCATCCATTCATCTTTCCACAAAACCCACCATCCACCCACACATTCATCCATCCATTTATTTACCCAAGCATATGACCATCTGCCCACCCAAGTGCCATCTTAAGATCAAGCACTGCATCTGCCTTATCTTATCTTATCTGAAAAGCAGCCTTTATGTCCCATTGCTATTTGTTTTTTCTATTTATAAATTAGATATTTTTAGCTTCTTTTATTTTTTGGTCATTCTGTCATTTTTTCATTAATGACAAAGATTATTTATAACAAGTTTCTTACCAGTTCATTATTTTGTTTCACGAATACTTAGATATACATCATATACACATTCTTGTCTCGATGATACAAAAAACCAAAAAAGTGGTTTATTAGTTTATATATATATATATATATATATATACAGTTTTTCATATATATTATATTTCTTTATTATGTGAACACTTTGAGCAAAATTTTTCCTAAAAAGGCTTCACACAAATGTCTATTGTTATGAAAAATGTCAAATAGAACTTTAAATTTAATAAATAGTGTTGGCCTTTTCTTTTTCAGACCTTGACAAGTTGTCAACAACTTCAAATAAGCCATCAAGGCAGATTTGATTATGTAAAATAATATAATCAATAACACAGCATTAGGTGACATTAACACTTATTTAAGTTTAAAAGGTATCAAATTTAGATTTTCTAGTTCTAAACTGAAAACAAAACAATCTGAATTTGACTACTTTTGAGAACATTATAAAAAATCATGTAAATATTTGTGATAATAATAATACTTGAGAGCTTATAGTAACTATAAGCTCTCAAGTCCTGCTTGAGTAAGCTGTTATAACTAAGAAAATTGTATCTGAATTTGAATAACTTGTAAACAGCTTTTTGATACAAGTAAAAACAATTAAACTAATTAAAGTAATTTTGGATTATAAACAAGTTATGTAAAAATGACGGTAAGAAACAGTCTTTTTACTCTTTTTTCATGGACAGGTCAAACCAGATATTTAGCATAACAACAATGAACAATGTTAAGATAAGACACAGAAATAATTTTAATCATGAAAACTGCATTTTATTAAATATCAGACCAACATTCCAAATCTTCACAAAAAAATAAATAAAATTTAATGAAATGATTATAAAATATTATAAAATTAAATAAACAAACATACAGAGAGAAATATGTAAAACTGCAACTCACAAAGCTGTTTTTTCTTTTACATCAGGTTTAGATTTTTAGATCTTCATAGTTGGAATTTTTACAACGAAAGCTGTGTACATTTGATGAATGAATGAAATAATATCGAACGTTTTGTGTTGTGGTGTAGTAAATATGTAGTAGTTGTTATGACGATAGTCAGCTAGCTGTGATATGTAATACTGTAAGTAAAGTAAATCCTTTTCAATGCTTTCAGTATTGTCGTCTGCGTTTTCCAATAAAGTTTTTCAATGCGATCTTCCTTTTCTTTTTTCCTCTTAAATTTAATAATAATTCTTATTTTCGTCGTTGCTTTTGTTGTTACTTTTGTTGTTATTTCCCGCTGTTTACAAAGAACTTTTTCATGTTGTTTCTTAAATTACGTAAAACCTTAAAGTTTTCAAAAATTACAAACGTTCAATTAGATTCTTATTTGAAAAAAATAAAAACTAAAGTAAATTTACTAAATTTATGCGGGTTTATTCTTAATTTATTAGTTTATTATTGAAGACGCGCTGCAACGCGATGAGGAAAATTCACAGTAATGGGCTGGGTGGCTGGGAGCGACTCATTTCAGAGATTTATCGGCGCTCGCAACGCACAGAGACATCCACTTGAATGAACCAACGCGTTCTTTTTCTTTTCTTCTGACATTCTTCTGAAGTTCATTGCTGTTATTTCTTTCTAGATGTCGTTCGTTCGCGTTAAGAAAACCTGTAGAACCTTTACTGTGATTTTCATTCCATTAATTATGCGATCTTAACAACCTTTAATATATATTTTATTCCAATCTGTCAATAGGAATCAAAATACTTACTGAAAACGCTGCAAAGCCAATATTTATCTTAAGTCTCAATTCGTTGATATGTTAGTGAATTAATAACAGTGTTTTGGAAGCTCCTAATGACTGCTTTAAATAATCTTTTCCTTGATTCATAATTTCATTGATATCAGCAGACAGCTTACGAGCTGACTATATTATTAAAATACATTAATCCAGCATTCAAATTATGCATCATTATTTACTCTTATATTTTTGAGACTCGCGCAGTGTCGTGGGTGCATGCGCACATTCATGATAGCCGAGCAAGTACATTTGCACCCAGCGCTTGTCCAGTGCTCGTGAACCTGGATGTACCTACAGTGCCATGTTGAGTCAGCTTATTCACTCAAGATTTGGCATCATGACAGTTTAAAGATTGGAGAACACAGCCTTTTGCAGAGTATTAGTCTAGTCAAGCTAGAAAACTGTTGGAGATGTGTGTTTTGTTTAATTGTTATGTTAAATGTGTGCGTGTGTGTAGCGCCCATGTTTTCTTCAGCTGAGTGAATAGAGCCTGAATGAATGGAGGGACAGTTATTATGAATTCAAATATTTGTTAGATGAAAGTATATAACAAGTGACGTATAATTTTTTAACAACGCTAATAAACTAGAAAAAGACGTTGGGTGCCTTTGTTAGGCTTAAAAAATAGTTTTTTTAAGATTTTTAAGATCTCAAAATAAGAATATGAAATTTTACTCCACTGGGGTCTGAGCGTTGCCGGTTATATAGATTGAGTGCGCCTCCCTAAAAGCTTTAGCATGGTCTTTTACTGGTAGGTTACAACATGACTATTGCTTAGCTGTCGTACCTTAAGTTTTCTTCTAAAAATATTCGATGACCGGGTAAGGGTAGAAGTATGCGCGTTTTATTTTCTGAAAGATTTTCTAAATGGTACAGTGGTCTAGTGGAGGGGCAGTCAGGTCCAGGATCACTTTTTAGAGGACAGAAAAATACTTGTTGAGGCGGCAAAATTTACCAAATACTAATACTTTGAAAAACCTGCAACTATTTCTGCTGACCTCTCGTTGCTGAAAAGTTGCTAAACGTTTTCTAAATTGGTAATTATCTCAGGGGAGAGGCTGTTTTTTTTAAATTGTTACTAAGATTTAGCACACGCCTTTTTCAAGACAATCTTGCACAATGGCGGGAAATGGTCCTTGCAAACGCAGCCATTTATAGGCGCTTACCCCTTTAGCAATGCGTGTTAACTCCTTGCTTAAGGGAGTTACGCTGGTGACGCCGAAATTCCATAGCTTCGCTAACGACACTTTAGGTTAAGAAATCCATCGCAATTCGCCCTTGGTGAGTTGATCTGATCCGAAGGTTAAAAAGAACTCGGTAATTATTATACTGGAAATCTGGAACTCAAATTAGACAGTTATAGGATGTGACGAGAGTCCGCCTTCAAGGCCATCAAAATTTGTGCTTTCTCACTTGTGTGGGATTTGTACATAGCAACGAAGCCTGGTTTCGGTAGAATTTTTGTTGACACGAACAACATTGTTTCGCTCACTCACTACACATAACAGTACACGCTCACCACATGAAACTGAGAAATGTTTTTAAATTCTGACGAAACGCACACCTTCCTCGAAATAGAACAATCGCAGAAGCGAAACTAGTGCGACGACCGAAGTTCAGAATAAAAAAAACAATAAAAATTAATAAGAAGAAAAACAAGTATAGCCATAATAATAACAATGATAAATTCCTAGATATTCCTTTAATGCTTTCAACTGTAAATTGGAAATTTGGCAGTTTTGCAGTTGTCCTAGAAATGACGTTATTGGTTAAATCATAGATATCTACGGTTTAAATATTATTGGCGTTGACCAAAGAGCTTCATTTCTTTGCACCAAAGATGACAGTTACAGAGGTCTTGCTTCTTCAGAGATATACAAATGTTTTGCTTTATTAATAGGATTTTACTATATCAAAAAAACCTAAGCAGATATACTTTAATTTGATCTAAATTCAGTTACTTGTGCAGTTATTGGCTGGAATGCATTTTACCTTAGATTCAAGCGTTCCGCCAAGCTGCTGGAGGTATTTTATCTTTTGTTTCCGTTCTCGTCGCTTGAATACATTTGATCTTTTATCCTCAATTGATCTGGCTCTACATCTTCAACAATGAAAATATGACTTCAATTATTCAGAGTTGAAAGCAAATAATAAATTTATTTGTTTTGTTTTTGCACATGTCGCTTTTTTTGCCTGCTCTCTAAAATCGTTATTTCGGGGATTCTTTGAAATGCATCAGAAATAAAATCAACATATTTGAGTGAGTTAGAAAGCTTGCGTTGTGTGTAAAAGAGAGCAAAAGAGAAAGAGAGAGAGAAAGAGAGAGAGAGAGAGAGAGAGAGAGAGAGAGAGAGAGAGAGAGAGAGAGAGAGAGAGCCAAAGCAATAATCTCAGATTTGTTTTAACCAGTAGAGGAAGGGATGGTTTTATAAATTTCAAGAGAATTTTCCTTTAACTACCAATTGAAGATTTCTTATGAAAGACGCAAAACCAGTATCTTAATAAGAAGAAAAGAATTGCCCAAGGTCAAGGCTGCTCAGTAAAAAGCCTGTCCTTGATTTGACACAGAAATCAGCGGAGTAAATAAAAATAATAAAAATAATAAAAATTCGAGTTCCACTGGTTCAACCTGTCTTACTGGCAGGCGTGGGTGTAAGTGAACATCCTCCAGGAAGTTATATGGAAATTGCTTCCCACGCCAACGGTCGATTCTTGGAAAAGTGGAATGGATCGGCATGCAGGTGAATCGATTTCATTTTATTTTCTGTTTGTCAATTATCTCTCCATCTTTTTCTTTCTATCCATTTCTTTCTTCCTCTCTCTCTTTCATCCACTATTTTGTTTCTCTTTCTTTTTTTCTTTTCTTTCTTTCTTTCTCTTTCTCTCTCCTTCTCTTTCTTTCTCTCTCTTTATCTTTTTTATCTCTCTTTCTTTCACTTTCTTTATATTCATATTTTTCTATTTGTTTTCTCAGTTTACTTGCCTGATTTATCTTTATTTTTTCATTAGTTTATCAGTAACCTTGTAACAATACAGTCACAGAAATTGTATATCGTTCGGATAATAGACAGTCGTCAAATCTAAAGTTTACATGCAAATTCACTTATTTTTATCTTTAAAAAAAGTGATCGATCATGGTCATTACTGTCATCATCACCATCATCCTTGCCGTCATTGTCATCGTCGCCAACACCACCACCACCACGATCATCATCATTATCATCATCATCATCACCACCACCACCACCACCACCACCACCACCACCACCACCATCATCATCATCATCATCATCATCATCATCATCATCATCATCATCATCATCATCATCATCATCATCATCATCATCATCATCATCATCATCATCATCATCATCATCATCATCATCATCATCATCATCATCATCATCATCATCATCTATGCCGTTTTTGTTCACCTGAGTGCCAATTTGTCCTTAATTAAATTTTTCTATAAACGTAACTAAATTTTAAAAAAATCTAAAACAAAGGAGAAAGAGAGAGCACGCGACTTAATTAATTATCAGATTTAAAAAAAAATCTGCAGCAACTTCAACTATTACCGGTTTTAATTTTAGAATATTTTTACGAACACTCACACATACATTATTATACATATAGACAAATAGACAGTGGCGGATCTAGACTCCTTTGGCGGGGGGTCAAACAAACGGCGGGGGGCCAAAAACGGCAGGGGTGGGGCCAAAAAGAGCGAGAAAAGCAAACATTTGATCTTAGATCCACAAATCCCACTGAAAACAAATACCGGATGCTAAAAATTTTGTAATTTACCTAAAAAGTAGTTAATTTTTCTTCTAAATTTGGTTAATTTGAAGTTTTTTCTTATTTATTCCTAGTGTTAAACGTCCTTTCTCGTATTAATATTGTTAGAATTTTTTAGTCTTTCAAAAAAGTAAATTTTGAAACCCACGGGGGGCATGGTCCCCCCGGCTCCCTGGATCCGCTACTGCATATAGAGCTATTCTACGTTTTCAATACTGATAATACTTTTAACCGTTTGGTTTCATCAACTTCAATTAGGACTTCTAATAAATAGTAGTTATTATTCACAAATAAAAACTTCACTTAATTACTCCAACATGACTTGTCAATCGATATGAGCTAAGTGATCTAACTAGTTAACTTCGATTAACCTTTTTTAACGCAAAAATTGAAAAGTTGAGAGCCTTATGCCGAGGGGCTATGTCGAAATCATAAAAAAGTTATTTATATATTTTTCTTTATTAGAAAGAAATCATTTTGGCAGTGTTTGGGAGGCTCAGAGTCATAGGATCACAACCTCTTATGTATGTGCATTTATACATAGAATTCCATGGCCCGACGTACACAAATGAGTTCGCAATTAAGTACACGCGTTTGAGATGTTAAGTACACACGTACTGTATTAGTTGAATAATAATAATAATAATAATAATAATAATAATAATAATAATAATAATAATAATAATAATAATAATAATAATAATAATAATAATAATAATAATAATAATAATAATAATAATAATAATAATAATAATAATAATAATAATAATAATAATAATAATAATAATAATAATAATAATAATAATAATAATAATAATAATAATAATAATAATAATAATAATAATAATAATAATAAGAAGAAGAAGAAGAAGAAGAAGAAGAAGAATCTGTCAGTTGATAATAATTATATTCTTCTGTTATAGAAGATAGTGTGTCACATTATTATTATTATAATCTGTATTTAAATTTAGTGCTTACTGTAAAGTAATTATAATTTCAATGTTGTCAGATGTCGTAACCTAATTTATGATTTCACAAGGATGCACAAGTTTCTTTGAAGAAAGAAATATTCTCATCAATGAAGGCTATTATTTTGGTGGTGAAAAAAGTTGAACTCCACGATGATGATGGTGGTAGATCAGAGAATGATGGTGATAGTGAGGGTTATTGTAATGATGGTGACGATGGCGACGACGACGACGACGATGGTATTATAATTTCAAAAGTAAGTAAAAATGGTGAAAATAAGTTAACTACCACCTTTAGACTGGGAACAATATTGGTAACTACTTCTAGATGTTCCCGCATCTTTGCCCGATTCGGTACATTCTACATTCAGTAGCGGATTTATGAACGTGTGACAGGGGTCGGTGGAACTCAGCTTTTTCTATAATGTCCCCACCCTTAACTGCTTCCATAATTTAATTACATCCTAGGCCCGTTGAGCTCAAAGAGAGCCCATAAAATTTTGTTTTTCAAGTTTTACAAGTATGCCGTAAAAAATCCGGTTTTTTAACAAATCCCTTATATTTCTGAATTTGCCGGTTTTCATTTGTTGGTGAAAAAAAATTTTTAAATGACATTAATTTGAATTTTTTGAAATGTAAACATTTATTTAATTGTATTTTATTTGTTTTTGTTTATGTTTTAAAACATATATAATTATTATTTTTAATTAACAAATATTTTTATCAAAAAATTTTCAAACCCTAATAGAATGCATTGTCATGAGGAATGAGCTTATATTTTAAATTTCAGCCCGATTGGATGACGGAAAGTGAGTTAATTTTCACTTTCAAGGTTTGCAAGCATTCAAGCAAGCAAGCAACACCGACGGTGAAGTTAATATAAGGGATTTAATAAAAAAAGAATTGCACTTCATACATGGGTAGTTGCACAAATTTTTATTTAAATTATTGATTTTAATTTGTTATCCTTTTAAAGAGAACATTAAACAACAAGAATGCACATAAAACAAAGTTTTTTAAAAACACACTTTTTTATTTTTAAATTATGCAAATCTATTTCTAAATGCAATAATAGTTTTACCATTCTTTATAGTAATACTTTAGTCAACATTTTAATAAGTTTTTGTCATAGTCATGATTACCTAAAAGTTCATTTAATTGACGCCAGCGCCACCTAGTGAATAATTTTAAATGCGTTACAAAATAAATATTAAAATGATTTATGATAATGATTAAATCGCTTCGGAAACTATTGAATATTGTTTCGGCGGGTGGCTAAAGTCTATGCTGAAAGTTTCAAAGTTTTAACTTGTCTAAAAGTTGGGGAGAAACCAATTCAAAAATGTTGACCACAGACAGAAGTCAAGTTAAAGGAAAGTGTGTAACAGAAAAATATTAACTCAGGGTCTGGGACAGATAACGCAAATTAGGTGAAGTACAAAAAGAGCAGGTCAAGATAGCTAGCTTGAATCAGTTTTGTGGCGCCACGTTGTCATATGGGTCCTGTATCCCGTAGCTGGAGTTTTTGAGGCACCCAGTTACGGCTAGGTAAGTTTTCGCGTGTTGGAAGAACCGGAATTTCGCTTGGAGGCTTACCGGGGACTTTGTGAGCCTGCCGTGGAGGAGTTGTATCGGTGCTATGCTCGTCTTGCCGGTAGAACGCGCATCGAAAACATGGTTCAGTTGTAGAGTTGCAGCGCAGACATTTTGTTTGAAGTGGTTGTCAACTTTAATGACATGAATTTGATAGAGGGGCTTTCCAAGGTTTTTTGCGCGTGGTGTTGAGAAGTTTTCTGCTGTTCAGCGGAGAGCCATTTTGCCTTTTTCCAAGGGATGCATGTGGTGTGATTGCACGGGTTCAGTCGGGAACTGGAAGGGCAGCTGTATTTCCCGTCGGTGTATAGCTTTGCCCGCATTTTGGTTGGAAAAAATTTCAGGCTTTGTATTGGCTTTTAATAAAAAAAAGAAAAAGAATTGGCTCAGCAGACCCAGAGGGTGGTCTTAACCTAGATCACGCCCAACTCTCTTATCTTCCAATCGAAAAGTTTAGTTTAAAAATTCTAATAAATATTATTTTTAATCTTTTAGTACATTACAAGCGTTGTTTAAAAAAAAATTTTATTTAAAATTTTTTTTTGTTTAATTACGAAAGATTTTCCAAAGTGGCTCAGCGGTCAGTTGTGTAGTTAATAAATCGGTTTTAACGATTAGGTGGTTGTCGGTTTTATTTTATTATCTGGCTGAAGATTTTTATTACATTTTATTTAAATAGTAAGTTTTATTTCATTAAACAATCATTGCATAAATTTAACATCTGTTTAGTTTAGTTGATTGAGTCCTGTATACTATTATTTGTCATTTCTCACTTTTTTAAATTGATTTTATGGCTGTACATAAATGCACATAAATATCGTAAATAAATGTACGTAAATACATTTTCTGGATGTAATTATATTATCTATGTAGACTCTGATGATAGCAAAAGCTGAAACAACTGTAAGTCAACAATAAAAGGTTAAAAAGTCTAAACATGGATTAGTTTTCTTCAAAGTGGAAAATTGGCCTGAGTTTAAAAACACTCGCCAGGTTCGAATGGCAAGCTGATATATTGAAACGTTATGCTCGCAAGATAGCGGGTGAAATGTAAATCTTGTCGTCATAGAATGGTAAAAGAAGGTAATGTTTTGAATGTCTGTGCGAAATTGTAGGTGAGAATGTGTGGAAACTTAAAATGAAATAAATAATTAGAAATAACTGTTTGGAGTTTCTCGTGTATGTAAATTTTATAACTTATTTCATATAAGTAGTAGCTCTCAAAGGCAAATACAGGATTAAAGAAAAGAGGGAGTCAAACATGAGTTGAAGTGGATTTTTTTCTTTAAATTTAGTGTTAGATTTATAGGTATTAAGATATACTTTAACATGTATAATATAAATATATTAATTAAAAAACTGAATTTTGGTTACAGTTTATAACAGACAAGTAGAGTTAGTTAAATTTACAGACATTCTCTGTAGTACAAAACAGGATATACTTACACCATTACCCCATATTAAAGACCAGGTCCATTATACAAAATATTTGGTGTAAACACTCTATAACAGACAAGTAACACTTTTAAATATAGTCATGCTTAATTATAAAAATTAATTCGACTAAATAATTAATTAAACATTAAACTAAAATATTGATAAACAAAAGATCAGTAACACGTTTTATTCATTCTGTATAGGCAAGTTGAATAACACGTATGATAAAAAGTCAAACAGAATAATTTTGTTTGTTTTAAACATGGATAGACTTTGAGTGAGATAAGTTTAAAAAATATATACAGATAAAACAAGCTTAAAGATGAAGGAACGGTATGACAACGGTTACTCTGCACCTTAGGTAAGTAAATTGTCAGTTTTAGGCGTTTGTACCATGTAAAACTGCCAGTAAAGTTCTAAATAAAAATGACATGACTTTTTTTTGCAACGATAGGGAGTTCCAGAACCCCAGGACCCTCCCCCTCTTTCCGCAACTGGATTTTTTAATAACAAAGCAATATTTTTCAAAACTAATTATCGATTAAAAAGTCATATTTGGGACATTATTACAAAAACTTAAGCGCTTATATTCAAGTTTATCTGTGCACAGTACTCTTTCCTGCAAAGTAAAGGTCCTTTGTAGCGGTCGTTATGTCGAGGGACCTTTTTCAGAGGCCGTTATGTCGGGGGTCGTTTTGTCGGTGGCTCTTTTGTCGAAGCTGTTTTGACTGGACCATTTTGATGAGATTGAATAGATGGGGCCATAATTTTGGATGCCATAATATCGGGATTCTTTTGTAGGAGGCTGTTTAGACGAGTTACCTGCAAAAGATTTATGAATGATTTTGTCACAATTATGTCACTATACTCTCTGTAAGATAGAAATGAATACGGGAAATGAAAACATAGGAAATGAAGCGAAGGAATTGAATGACAAAAAAGCTATGATGAATGAATGAAGAATCACTGCGTTAGCAAATGAGTGAGAGAATGACTTGTGAGTTATTGAATGAATAAAAAATGCATAAAGGAATGAACGATCAGAAAAATGAATTAATTAAGAAATTAATTACCGAGTGAACGAGAGAATGAATGAATGAATGAGTAAACGATTACGAACGACTCGCATGGAAAAAGCTTTAATGAGAGCAGTTGTCGAAAATAAGTCTTTTTCATAGGTGTCAGGTCTCAAATTTGAGGCGTTTTGACGCTTACAAACTGCATTAGGAGATAAGCGAAGTGTCCTTATGTACGTGTGCGTCTGTGCATATATTAGGGATGTGAAGGAGATGTACTAACTGCCAACTGCAGTGTAAATCGGTTTTGTTCACTTCTGTACTTTTGGATTCAAGAAGTTATGAATAATAAAAAACTAAACTAAAGGGAAGAAGTAAGGGAAGTGAATTGAATAAATAGAAAGAAAATCAATGAAGAAAGCTGAAAATGTTCATTTGAAACTTCAAAATCTTAATGGGCGTGGTCGATGAAGGGGGATTGTTGCATAACTGCTTGTCTCTCTCCCCCTCCCTCCCTCTCTCTCTCTCTCCCTCCCCCTCTCTCTCTCCCTCCCTTTCTCTCTCCCTCTTTTTCTTTCTTTCTTTTTCCATTTCGTTTCTTTATAGAAAGTTCTTTCTCCTAGGTGTTAAAAGGAAAAATAGATATGACACAACTGATGGTTCAATTGAATTTTAATGAACAGGGAAACATGGAACCACGAAAATTTACCTAGCATTTAAATAGTATACTTTGATTTAGCTAATGGATGCATCACCTTGCTTGGAGACTTTTTTAGGTGTTGCTGTTTGTACTTCGTACACAAACTTATTGTTGGCAAGATTTGAAAACAATAATATATTTGATGATTGGATATACTTTCGATGATTTTTTAAATGTTGTATGTCTAACTTTCAGGATCATGTTCACACTTCAATGTCACAGGTCTGCATTACATATCTACGTTACGTGTTTAAATGTCTCTACGTCACATGTGTACATCATAGGTCTACTACGTCACATATCTACGACAAATGTCTACATATTATGTCTACGTCACATATCTACGACAAATGTCTACATATTATGTCTACGTCACATAGAATAGGATAACAACAAAACAACATTAACAATTAAACGAACAACATTTAAGCAATTACAAACAAATAAAAAGACAACGACAATGCAAATAGTAGAAATAAGAGAAACATTAGACCGATACACGCTACTTTTTGATCTTGTCAAATGAGGCGATAGCACATTCCTACAATACATCAAGCGATCGTAATGATAATGATGATGTTATTGCTGTGGTGGTGATAATGATAACTCTTGTAATGTGGTGATGATGATGATGATGATGACGACGATGATGATAAAGATATCAAAGCTCCAAGTTAATAATTTAAACATATGATGAATTTCTTCTACATAAACATGCAATTATTAACATAACCATGATTATTTTCATCATATTATAATTTTCATAAATCATAATTTTAGTCACACTTAGGTAATCTGTTTATTTTCTTATTCTTATACTTTAAGTATTTAATTTCCATTACACTTCGATGGAATTCAACAATCTGTTGCTAGTAACTCCCAAGCAGCCATGCGTGAATGAACGGGCAGACCCCCGAAATTGCAAGCGTTTCCAACCAGATGTCGGATGTCGACTCGATACTCAGCCAACCCGCTCAGCCACGGCCACTCAGCGACTCCTAGCTGCATTGGAAACCAACTGTCGGATATGCTCCAGAAAGCCGGAACAGCCAATGCTGTGAAATTAAGCGTGAAGTTCTCAATAACCTTGAGGTTCTTAACTTGAGGGGTTCTTCGTCAGTCGATATTTCACGAGGAAATAATGTTACTCGTTCATTGGATTAATTTGTTAACAAATAATAAATATACATATATTATAAATTAGCGATAATTTGTCTGAGAAATGTCTGCTTACAACACAAACCGATGCTAAAATGATATTGGAATATTATTTAATTTATAATTAGGTCTAGTTAAATTTATATAATCTCTTATTGCATTTAAATTATGTCTATCTAAATTTATACAATACTAGCAGGTTTATCCGGTGTTACCCAGTTTTTTAGTTTTTTTTTTCAAAAATTTTAAAGTTGTGTTTAAAAGTTAAATTATACTGCAAATTGATAAACAAATTTATACAAGCTGGTGATGTAGTACATATACGATTGTTGTATTTTATTTGGATGATTGATTAATTAAATTATTCAAATAAAACTTTTTATAGCTGCCTTATCAGCAAAATATTGTTTACAAAGTTAAAGACCGATTCTGTTGTAGTGTGAATGAGTACACTCATTTCATTGCATTTGTTTATCGATATTATCAAAACTGGTGTGTATTTATTTGTTGCAAGTATCGGTTGCTTGTACGCATATATATATATATATATATATATATATATATATATATATATATATATATATATATATATATATATATATATATATATATATATATATATATATATATATATATATATATATATATATATATATATATATATATATATATATATATATATATATATATATGTGTGTGTGTGTGTGTGTGTGTGTGTGTGTGTGTGTGTGTGTGTGTGTGTGTGTGTGTGTGTGTGTGTGTGTGTGTGTGTGTGTGTGTCGGTGGCTCAAAAATAATTGTCTGTGTGTTGATAGGAGGTTCAGGGCTTCGGAAATGCTGGAACGCCCTGACGCAGGTCATGTGACACTTCATACAAGCACAACCTCCACCTTCCTGTCTTATCTCATACGAGACCGGCAGACAGAAAAGGTAGATAAGCATAGGTAGAAGCAAATTAAGTTGATTTTTTGGACTTACAAAATGAGTGAATTAATATATAATATATATAAATATATATTAATATATAATACATCTGTTATGTTCTCTCTCTCTCTCTCTCTCTCTCTCTCTCTCTCTCTCTCTCTCTCTCTCTCTCTCTCTCTCTCTCTCTCTCTCTCTTTATTTCTTTTTTTTTCTTTTTCTTTCTTTCTTTCTTTGTCTTTAGAGCTAACAAAATATATTCATGTGTATTTATATACATCAACATACATAATTTCCGTTGTCTGTATGTATGTACAGTGGTCGATCCAGGGGGAGGGGAGGCCATGCTCTTCCCCGTAGATTTAAAAATTACTTTTTTTAAATACTAAAAAACTTTTTAGAACAATAACTAGAAATGTCGTTTAAAACTAGGAATAAGTAAGAAAAAGTTCAAATTAACCAAATTTAGAAGAAAAATTAACTACTTTTTAGAGAAATTACACAATTTTTAGCATCCGGCTTTTTTCAATTATGTTTGTAGATCTAAGGTTAAATTTTTGCTCTCTCCTAGGTCTTTGGCCCCCCGTTGTTTTTGGCCCCTTCCGCCATTTGTTTGGCCCCCCGCCAAAGAAGTCAAGATCCGCCACTGTGTATGTATATTTATTAGAAATTTGTGTAAGTCTGCAAGATGGCGCTTAACAATTTAACAACGATAATAATATATTATATATTATACTAGCGGGGTACCCGGCGTTGCACGGGGTTTTTAGAGGTTTTTATAATGTTTAACTCTCTTGCTCCCGTTTCCTTCCCCGCTTGCGCTCCCGCTCCCGGTCGTTTTCTCGTTCCCGCTTGCTCTCCCGTTCGTTCCTGGTAATTTTCCTGCTCCCGGTCGCTTTCCCGCCCCCGGTCGCTTTCTCGTTCTCGGTCGTTTTTCCGCTCCCATTCGCTTTCCAGATCCCTTTCGGATGCTAAAATGCATAAAAAAATAATCAAATCAATATTATAGATTTATTTATTTTTTTATAAAAATTATAATCAAAACAAATAATTATTTTTCAAACAATTGAGAATCGATAAAAATTTGTTCTAAAGCTATGAAGAAAAAGAGACAAAAAAAAAGAAAGATAGACAGTAAAAAGAAACAACTGGGGAAATGTCTGGCAACCCAGGATAATGCCAAATATATTCAGATATATATTCAACTGTATCTGATTAATTTTATCAACTACATAGGTGGTTTTGTAATAAAGTTTCCAGCACCAAGACGTGAAGGATCTTGCGATGGGTAGAGAAACTTCAACCCACTTTGTACTTGATGTTCGGGTCCATTAGCAATCATAGCCATGGGTGGAAGGGGTAACGATGCAGGAAATTTAGCAGTTGTGTTTGGTAAAATGATTGGAAGAGAATAAGGATGTTATGTTTCAGACACCATTTCACAAGTAGAAGTTGAAGCTTCAACTGAAGACTCGTCAGGATTTAAAAGAGATTCATTGTATTTTTTCATCATTTTTTCTGCCACAGGGTCGTTTATACCAAAATATCTATCTTTAATGTTCTGATGAGCCAATGGATCATCGGGATCTCGGGGTCGTTCATGTCTCTCCTCTTTTACATGCACCCTTCACCCAAAAAGAGCAGATGTGTGGGCGATTCCTTTTATAATAAGGTGTTTTTCTCGCCATTTTTTCCAGTATGTCATTTTTAGTTGGAATTTTTCCAAGGGTTCCTAGAGGCAATGCTCCATCAGTGCTGGCCATCTCATTCTGGAGTTTCTGGGTGTAAAAGGCATGTCCCACAACTGATCTTGGAATTTCGTTTTGCTCAACTTTTAGTGCAGCATCTCGTACTTGCACCGGCAGGCTATATTCTAAATCAAGTATGCAAGTCTGGCAAACATTCTTGGTTCTGCTGCAACACTGGCAAATTTCAGTTTTTTTGTACCTGCATCCTTTGCCAGGCCACCATCTATAAACGGTAAATGGTCTGTCACATATTTTGCACGCCTTGCCGTTTTCTTCTCTTGTCATTTTTAAAAATGGGTTTGCGCCCATGCATGTTTGACAAATAATAAACATGTCACTATTTATCAAATTTTGTGTGCTAATTTTTGGAGCCATTATGATGAAATGTATATATTAGATTGTCAAGGGAATATTTTTTCTTTGAATCTGGACTTTTTTATATTTTTTTTTTATAAAATCATTTATAAGTAAACAGTATAGGAAAAACATTATATATATATATATATATATATATATATATATATATATATATATATATATATATATATATATATATATAGTTATATTATATTCCGAGTATACACTCTAGCCTTTCCGCTTGATTTCCGTCTCCTTGACAACCGCTTACAGTTTCAAAGACCACATGGAGAGTTATTTAGGGTTTTTTAGTTCTGCCTCGAAACTGAAGAAGCTCGAATTTTCATTAATCCGATGAGAATATCGATTATATGTTGATTTATTGTATGGAAGATATTAATTATTATGAGTTTGTTTATTCAGTTATCAATACATACATTCAAAATCACAATTATAAACTTTTGTTTTTCTTTAACAAGTTCTCACAATCGCATCATCATCATCATCATCAACATCATCATCATCATCATCATCATCTTCATTGCTCCATAACAATTCCGGGACACCGTTGGAATAAGCGAACCGTGAAAAGTCTCAACAGCTTCACGCATCAATGAACTGATGTCGGCAATACCGGAAGACCACATTATTAATGCGCATGCGTACGAGACAAATAATATTAATTATAATAATTATTATTATTGTTATTATTATTTATACTAATAATTATATATCGACTTGATATCAGTAGTGAACGCTAAATATAAATTCTGCTAACAAACATCAACTTCATTTAAAGTTACATAAAATGATATCCAGGCTTAATGAACAGCATAGGTAATACAAACTTACAAACTAGATAATATAGTCAGTCATGGTTAATAATAATGATAAAGTAAAATCAATAAGCTTTAAGTTTTTCTTAATGATTCGTTAATATTAACGTACATATTGGTGAATGTGTGCTTGTGTGCGTGAGTAATAAGCAGGAAGTTGTAATTAATATATTCCTCCTCTAAGCCCGATGGCAGGAATTAGGAAACTCACACACACACAAACATATTAACACACGCACATATAGGCAAACATACACAAACGAAGTCAGCAAATAGAAGCATAAATATGAACACAATGATATAGCAGACATATGGACACGACACACACACATCAGACATATGGACACACGTACACACAAATAGATCAGACATATGACCAAATGCACACACGCACACACGCACACACAAGCACACACACTTTCATGGAATAACTCTCAAAAGCACCTACTACACTAAGAGGCGACACCATCCCGAAAAATATCTGTCCACCCCAGAACTCTCGATAATTTAATGATAATGTAAACACCAAAGAACATCAATTTCTGTTTGTTTACCGTCCAATCGTCAACTCGATGTCACTTGATGCAATAATCGATGATGGAAACACATTTTTATCACATTTAAAGTTAATAAATTAGTTTTTTTATCCTTTTCAAATTGTGAGTTTATGAGTTTTTATTCTAAAAGTGATTTTTTTTTAGAAAATAGATTTCTTAGCGCAAACGATATTTACTTGGTGTAACACAGCCCAGCTGATGACGAAGAAACTGTAATGATGATAAGAGTCATGTTAACGATAATGCCTACGTAGTGATGATATCGATGATAGTATATATGATATCGATGATATTAGTAATGATATCGATGATAGTAGTAATGATATCGATGATAGTAGTGATGATATCGATGATGGTAGTGATGATATCGATGATAGTAGTGATGATAACGATGATAGTAGTGATGATAGTAGTGCTTACAGGGCTGCCGAACGAAACTCTGGCCCAGGGTGAAAGACTAAACCCGGCTTCGTTACAACATGTCGAGACCTTTTACAAATTATCATTCAAAAATTTTATATCAGAAAACTTATTTAAAACTATTTTTCTAAAATAACTGATTGGCCGATGACATGAGTGGGGGGTGGGGGTTAGTATTTGATAGTTTTTAATAAATTCATTTCAACACTTGGCAACAAATTCACACCCGGGCTCTCAAAACAGACCCGGGAATTATCCACGACTCCCCCCTACCATCTAGGCGGCCCTGTGAGTGCTCATTCAATGATGATGACGATAGCAGTTGAATTTGTTTTATTGTTTTTGTTTTGAGGAAGAGGGCAGAAACTCAATCAGTGCCTTTCTCACTTTTCTCCATTTCTATCGAATGTCTTGCACATGTTTTGGCAAGTTGTAATGAAGTTACAATTGGCGCTAATTTGTTTGCTCGTTTCTACATGTAATAAACGAAAAGACGAGGACGACGACGACGACGATGATGATGATGATGATGATGATGATGATGATGATGATGATGATGATGATGATGACGATGATGATGAAGACGATGATGATTATGATGGTTGTTATGATGGTTGTGATAATGATGATTGGTT
>OZ022246.1:5266431-5481431 GCA_963978895.1 Erpobdella octoculata
GTTTTGTGACCCGATCCACCTGTTTTAGACCAACCCGACCCACTTTGGCTAGGACCCAACTGGTAGCTGGTAGGGCGGCCACACACCGCAGTTGATGTTCTGCAACACTGTTAATATTCCATCTACCCGAAGACCGCAGATAAATGCCGAGAGATCCTTCTCAACTATGCGCAGACTCAAATCCTATCTTCGCACCACAATGAGCCAGACAAGACTGAATGGGTTTTCCCAGATGACCATCAATCGCGACCTTAACATTAATGAAGAAACCGTCATCGACATTTTTTCGCAGAAAAAAACGTCGGCTGAATTTCATATTGTAATTTACTGTTCTAAATTAAATGTCTTATGGTTTGTTATTACTAATTATTGCTGAAACTGTCGTTAAGCCTTGAATTTTGTGGGTCGTAAATTTCTCAGTACAACTCTTTAGTAATCAGATTCCCCCCCCCCCCCCCCGGCCCCCCACGAAAAATGTTTTTAAAACTATTTTATGGAAAAGTTAATAGAATATTACCGATAAAAAAACTGGTTTAGTGAAATATAATCAAATTAGTGAATTATTCAAAAGTTGTATGGGAAGGGTATCTGAAATGTTGTTGATGGCTGGTCAGGCCCGTCAGGATATGTGGTGTGGTGAAGTGGTGAGGCGAGCAATGCATCAAGGGTGTGTGGCGTATATGGCAGTAAATAAAAAACATATCTTCTCTCTCGCCGAATGAGAAAATAATAATTTGTATTTACATAATATGATTTTGTTTTTTTTAAACTGATATAATATTCTTCAAATCTAAAAAGTTAAAACGAATTAAGATGGTTCTAATGCTTTCGCGATTCTGATTCGGCCATCATTTAATATATAACTATAAATTATTGCTTCATTGCAATGCAACTCATTATGAGCATTTTAATGTTTTAAAAATTCATTGTAATTATTAGTAATTAGTATAATAATTATTATAGAATATTACATTCATTATAATTTATTATATATTATTTTCTACTATTGACCTTGAAGACTGAAACAGAAGCATTGGTAGAAAGTTATTGGCTGACTGGGGATGAATATTTAACATCAGCATGGCTACAACTTTGATTGGAGTGAGTCATACAATTATTATGAGCCATCGTTTAAATTTGAAATTATTAATACTAAATGATAATCATAGCTACTAAATAAATGCACTATAAACTGATAGTATTTTGTGATGTTTTGTCTACGTTCTTTTATAATGCAGCCATCATCTATTCATCCACCTTTTGATCCATCCACCTATTGATCCATCCACCATCCATCCATCCATCCACCCATAATAATCACAATTTTTCCAATGATTCCCTAGTTTTTGTAAAGCATGGAAAAGACAACAACGCAACCACACTACTAATAAACACACACACCTTCCCATTTTCCATCCATATTATCATCACAATCCAAATAATTTTTGTTGAAAATAGAAGATAAGTTCAGAATATTTAAAAAATAAACTGAAATAAAGTTATTTAAAATCTGCAAGTAGTCTATATGGAGCAACAGAGCCTTCCAACTCATGCATGTGCATATAAATATATTGGTCACTCTTTACTGACCTCATCCTGGCTAATAAGATCCAGCCAATCGCACTCGAGAGCATATAACCTGACCCCTTAATATATTTGACCTCGACATTAAAGAAAATATATTTAGATCTGAGGTCATGACTTTGTCCGCAGGTCACCAGTCGAGGTCAAATGACGTCACGAATGAATGTTTCGTCAACTTCTGCAATTCTTTTTAATAACGTTAAACAGCTTGACATAAAAAAAAAAATGAAATACCTCTGTCAGGGTGGGCCGGGCAGTTTATGTGCACTTGATGACCTTTCAAATGACCTTTAGTTCAAATCTAAAATAAAAAAGTTAAACTCTGAAAAAGTGTGCGAGAAACAAACAAACATAATCTGCTGACGTGATGCAACTAATATCTCCACTCAAGTATCACCAAAAATTAAGTTTTGGAGGAAAATTGTAGAGAGCACGGGGGAGGGCCAACTACACCCTGTTGCCCGTAATTATACAGTAATTGCGTTAATTTTGTTTGATGCGTGGGGAACACAACAAACAGTTTTTTATTTCATCGTAAACTTCGTGGACGTTTTGAAAGTCATTTTGAGATTTTTTTTCTTGACGTGAAGAAGATCCAGATACAAAGTGGGTCAATTACATGACCCAAAAAAATAAATCGTCTGACAAATCCAAATCTAGGTCACCGGATTTAGAAACCTCGGCAGGGTTAAATCGGGTCGGCGGAAATGGGGGCTCGCAGCCGATGCGACCTGGATAATGGGGTGAGGGTACGAAAGAGCAAGACGTGCGTGGGTGTCAAATGCAAACGGTGACAAACAGAAACGTTTGTTGGGCATCGAGAGCTTTAATCTTCTTTATTGAGTCGGATTAGTGAGACATTGATGCGTCCCTACTATGACTGCTTGCTTCTCATTGTGCGTGCGTGTGTGTCTCTGTGTGTTTCTCTCTCTCTCTCTCTCTCTTTTTTTTTCTCTTTCTCTATCTGTTTGCTTTTGTGTTTGTCTGCATATGTGTTTGCCCATTTGTAATTTTAGTTTTATTAGAAATGAATTATTTCAATCGATTTGATGAAAATAAATAATATTGTACAGTTAAAAACGTGAAATACATCCAATTAACTAACTGTACTAACTGTTCATGTCAACATTGAACATTGAACATTGAACATCTGAACTGTTTACTAACGTTGCGGAAAATTACAAACTTTCGACTAACTCCATGAAAGAAACTTTTTATAAATAAACAAATAAATTGTTGTTATTATTAGTAGTAAATGTTAATAATTAATGTAGCGCATTAGAATGATGGAGAAGAAAATCAAATTGATAAATCACAACCAGCTTTCAGCGCAGTTAGTCAGAGATAGAGAGAGATAGTGAGATAGAGAGAGATAGGGAGAGATAGGTGGACCGCAATCGGACAGAGTGAGTGTTTGGTCATTTTTCAAGTCGGTCAAGTACCGTTGACACGAGGCGCTAATTTAATTTGATAGCCACACTGCACTCTGTTTCTATCTCTTTCTCTCTCTCCTCTTTCTCTCTTTCTCTCTTTCTCTCTTTCTCTCTTTCTCTCTTTCTCTCTTTCTCTCTTTCTCTCTTTCTCTCTTTCTCTCTTTCTCTCTTTCTCTCTTTCTCTCTCTTTCTCTCTTTCTCTCTTTCTCTCTTTCTCTCTTTCTCTCTTTCTCTCTCTCCCTCTCTCCCTCTCCCTATCTCTCTCTCCCTCTTTCTTTTTCTTTCTTCCTCTTTTATTCTTTTGCGTTTTTCTTTATTTCCCCACAAAATCTTGTATGGTTATGGTTAGGACTTAGGGTGGTTGGACGGAGATGGAAAATGCCAAATAGGTTGATGAGGGTGTAAAGTTTCATACAAGGATAAAAAACGGTGAAATATTTAATAGTGATTATTGATTGATTGATTATGTGAATTATGATGGTGACGTGGATGATTGTTCTGATACTGATGAAGATGCAGGAAATTCATTTCAGTCAAACGTTAGGGAGCAGCCTGTTCTCAGGGTCCAACAATTTTTCACCAAGATAAAAAATTAAGGCCATTTCTATCTTTTGAGGTCCAAAACTACGTCAGGGACCTACTCAAAAGTCATAGAGGACAATGCCCTCCTTCCACCCAAATTGATGTCCCTGTGTGATGATGATGATGATGATGATGATGATGATGATGATGATGATGGTGGTGGTGGTGGTGGTGATGATGATGATGGTGGTGGTGGTGGTGGTGATTATAAGGATGATGATGGTGGTGGTGATGATTATGATGATGATGATGATGATGATGATGATGATGGTGGTGGTAGTGGTGGTGGTGGTGGTGGTGGTGGTGGTGGTGATTATAAGGATGATGATGGCGATGGTGGTGGTGATAGGAATGTTGATAAAGTTGAGGACGTGGGAAACATTAAATCCAATAATGGGACTTTTAGAGATGAGAAAAGACGTTTAAATAATCTCATTTATTAAGCATTAAATAACTCTTTACGTGATTAAAAATAACACTCATAATCAATTTGAAATGAAAATTTAATTCTGGTGAAAATAGAACAATTCGACATTTTGAAAGTCACCGGTTTGCTTTTCTGAATTAATTGAACAAAGCTGACACCCTGTCACTTTGCACGTGACGGAAATGGGGTGTGTGTGGGTTCGTGCCTGGTCAGTCATCATTCTCGACCTTGTCGTTGTCATCATCATCATCAAGGTGACATCATCATCATCATCATCGTCATCATTATCATCATCATCATAGTGACATCATCATCATCATCATCATCATCATCATCCTAGTGTCATCATCATCATCATCATCATCATCATCATCATCATCATCATCATCATCATCATAATCATCATCACTATAACCATCATCATCACCATTATTATACAATAATCTTCTATTTGTATATTATATAGGTAGTAATAATAATTAATAATTACGTTTAATATTGTGGATTTCTTTTCGAATGGTCCGCTTGCGGTCGAGTCGAAACGTGCCGAGAAAGAAGCATAAGGAAGTCTCGTTCGTCTCTCTTGGGACTTTCATTTCCATGCGACAATCGAAAGCACCTACTGCTGTAATTTGTGTTGTTGTGCTTGGATTCCTTTATATTATTTGTGTTTAAATTTACTTACTCACTCACTCACTCACTCACTCACTCACTCACTCACTCACTCACTCACTCACTCACTCACTCACTCACTCACTCACTCACTCACTCACTCACTCACTCACTCACTCACTCACTCACTCACTCACTCACTCACTCACTCACTCACTCACTCACTCACTCACTCACTCACTCACTCACTCACTCACTCACTCACTCACTCACTCATTCACTCACTCATTCACTCACTCACTCATTCACTCACTCACTCACTCACTCACTCATTCACTCACCCAATCACATTTTCACTCTCTTCTTCAAGTTCGTGTTTTAGAACCCAATAGTTGATTTATTAATCACAGATGCCCCCAGCAGAGTAGCGGTGGGTGGCATGGTTGACTGGTGTGGTCATTAGTAGATGTTTCATTGAAGTCCCAGTGTCACTTGGAGACAAAAAAAAGAAGAATAAAACAATTAAGACATTAAAGTATAAATTCTAATTACTCATTACTGTTTAACCCTTTGATGACACTATGTGATCAACTTATATCTTTGCTATCACAACCACTTAATCAACATTACATTTTTACTATACTATCACCAACCATCGTAGTGTTCGTTATCACTATTGCCATCAGCTTCAAACGTATATAGTAAATGTTTATATAAAATGGTTTTATGTATATATCTATAAATATTTTTTTATATATAAATAATATATTTCTTATTTTATAATGAACAAATGTGCTTTTATTTATGCACGGAAGAAGAAGATAGATAGATAGATAGAAAGGACAAAAATGAATAAAAAACTAAAAGTGAAAGAGAGATTGATGAATTGGTCGTCATTCTGTATTCACAGGACATAGGCGCACGTCACCAGACGTCACAAATCAACGCAAAGAGTGCTGTACAAATCCTGGCTCGTGTTGGCGTGTGTGTGTGCGTGTGCGTGAATGTGAGCAAGGATGTCTGTGTGTATGTGCGTGTGCTTGTTTGTACGTGCTAATAAAAAAATAAATACTTGTGCGTGTTTGTGTGTACGTGAGTGTGTGTTACTTTTTCTTAGTTTTGCTGGTTTGAGCTGGAAGTAACCAGAGCACTTTGTACCTTACTTACTTGTTATCTAAGAATAATTCCGTCTCATTCAATCGCATTTCCTCTTTCCCATTGGTCGTCTGAATTGGCTGGTCACGTGTCCATCGTTGAGTGGTCACTTGTGGTCGGAATTTGTGGCCCGAATGTATTATCATCATCATCATCATCATCATCATCATCATCATCATCACCACCATCACCATCATCATCATCATCATCATCATCATCACCATCACCATCACCATCACCATCATCATCATCATCATCATCATCATCATCATCATCATCATCATCATCATCATCATTGTCAGCATCGTCGTCATCATCATCTTCATCTTCATCTTCATCTTCATCTTCATCTTCATCTTCATCTTCATCTTCATCTTCATCATCATCATCATCATCATCATCATCATCATCATCATCATCATCATCATCATCAACAACATTTATTTAATCCAATGATACGCATTTTGTTTATTCCTTGTTCTTATCCTACTTTGTTCATAAAAATAATTACTTGAATTGTCATCATTAAATATTAATTAATAACAAATTAAAAAAGATTTATTACCTCACTCACTAACCACGCCGTTTCCCGTCTTCCCGTACAGGATCACTACTCCCCCTATCACAGGTACCCTCTGACCACTCTACCGACCTGCAGTCCAATGACCATGCTTGCTGCCCAGTGCAACCGGCTACCAGGGTTCAGTGCGCCATCGCCCATCATTGCACTTTCTCTACCATCGTCTATTTCAACATCGAATCCATTGTCGTCGTCTTCTTTTGCGCTCAATTCGGCATCTCTCTTTCAGAAATCTTTCCATCCTTGGAAGAAGATGAACTTAGGCGAACTGGACACTGGCCACCAGTCACTGTATCCACCCAGCCATCCGCACAACGTTTACCCACCTGTGGTTGTTGAGCCAGAGGGGTCGAACTCTTCAGAAACTTTTCAAGTCGGCAGCCAAGCCCAAAGGACGGAGAAGGATCAACTCCTGAGAGAAAGATCCGACGAAGACTTGTGTAACAATTCCACAAATACGACCAGCGTTTATCAGCATGCCTTATCGTCATGTGCCATCGGCAACTCGCTTTTCTACACAAATCCGGGCCCGGCAACCATCAACCGCGACGTTACGCACTACTGGACCGGCGGATTGAACCCTCACCCGCACGCGTCGACGCTCTACCCGAGGTGTGGTAGCGGTGGTTACGACGGCTGGTCGCAACTGACCACGCCGTCGAACCACTGTGCCGTCAAGCAAGAATCAGCTGCTTTGTCGTCCAGCACGTTAGGACCGAGCAGTGCCTGGTGGAGCGTCGCCTCTTATCCGCATCACGGTACGTCCAACCCCGGTACGTGGGGTGTACAAGATTTTGGCCATTCGGCTCCCGGTCCCGCTTGTAACGCTCACAACCCGTTTTCTCACCATTATAACCATCTCAACGCCTTTGCAGCGCCGACGCCGGTGGTAGCTCAGCCACCTAGCGGAGCGACAACTTTTAATGCGTCGGCCGCACTCTTGGAATACAATCCTTCCGCTTCTCTCAAAAATCATTTAGCCACTGGAAGCGGGGGCAGCTTCATGGGTCATCATCACTATCCACATCAACATCATCTACCTTATATCGACACCTGTTACAAACCGGTTATAGCAGGACTTGGGGTTGCAGGAAACGCAGGCAACAACGCCATCCTACCTGGTAACGCCGTACAGCAGCGCTTCTCTCTGCATCACGCAACGGCCATTGTCACGTCGAGCCCCAGATCGCAACGCAGGTACGCAGGACGAAGTACTTGCGACTGCCCTAACTGTCAGGAGCTGGATCGACTCGGGCCAGCCGCCGGGGCTGCGCAATTCCGCAAGCGAAACATACACAGCTGCCACATGCCCGGCTGCGGAAAAGTATACAACAAAACGTCTCATCTCAAGGCTCACCTACGCTGGCACACCGGAGAAAGGCCGTTCGTCTGCAACTGGCTGTTCTGCGGCAAGCGGTTCACAAGGTCAGACGAACTCCAGCGTCACATACGCACGCACACGGGCGAGAAGAGATTCGTGTGCAACGTCTGCAGCAAGCGTTTCATGCGCAGCGATCACCTCAGCAAACATCTAAAAACGCATCAGAACAAGAAAGGAGCGGACGAACTTTCCAACTCCGCTACGACCAACTCGAAACGAGGCGACGGCGAGCGACGAGCTTCTCCGAGCAGCTGCGACTCCAACGACAGCATAGCAGCTGCGAAAAAGTACAACTCACAGCAGCAGCAGCAGCAGCAGCAGAGGAATTTCAATTATAGTCGAATAGTTTCACCGGACAAAAAGATCAAAAAGGAAGGCGTTAAAATGAACACAGAATTTTCGTAATATTTTTTGTTAATTATTTATTTATTTATTCTGATTTTTATAAAAAAAAACGATTTCAATTACAACTTTTGCTAAAATTTTACAATAATAATTTATATTTTATAAAATTTTTTCTCAACCCGGCTACGGTTTGTTAAAACTTGTTGTTAAAACTTAAAAATGAAGTTATCTATTCCTTTCTCCATACCTCTATCCCTCTTTCCATCTATCCATCCATCCATCCATCCATCCATCCATCCATCCATCCATCCATCCATCCATCCATCCATCCATCCATCCATCCATCCATCCATCCATCCATCCATCCATCCATCCATCCATCCATCCATCCATCCATCCATCCATCCATCCATCCATCCATCCATCCGTGTTTTCTGTATTTCTCTTCTTTCATTTCCATGTTGATAACTCACCTCGCGGAAGAGGAAAGAGTTTTGCTGGAAAAGTGGGCGGAGTCGTGTCGGGGAAACAAATGCTCTGCGAGTGTTAAATGTCCGAAAAGAACAAATAAACTCATTTCGTCTGTGATCATCATTCCATGCTCTGTGATGACGAGAAGAAAGTAATAAGGAAAGAAAGAAGAAAAGTCCTAAAAGTAATTTCCTAAACGTGGAATTGTAAGAAAGAATCTAAATTTAAGTAAAACCTAGTATAATTTACATATATTTACATATATGAGTTGAGTAACGAAAAATTTGCGTATGGAGACTCCGTTGGCTCAAATATACTCAAATTAGTGGTCGATTTTTAAGCTATCATTGAAAGTGCGAGTTTACTTTTCACCCCGTTTTCTTCTTTCTTGTGTTTCTCCGTTTCTCTGTTTCTCTGTGTCTCTGTTTGTCCGGTTGGGAAATGTTAACGAATTTTGAAGCACTTCCAATCTGGATGATTGGAATTAACATTGCATTCTTTTAAATTTTCAGATGTATTGGACAAAACTTAAATAATATATCAAACGTAATTAAATTCTTAAATAACATTGAAACTAAAAAGAGTTAAATAATAATACTTTAAAAAACTTTTAAAAAACCACGTATCTCTTCTGCACTAAAAAGACAAAAAAAATATGTTAACATAAATACTAAGAGCCATTAGTAATAACTAATAACGTGGGTTATTATTTTATTATATTCTGTAATGCAACCCATGTCAGGTTATCAGTTATAGAATTTTACTGATAGTTCTTAGTACGTATGTTAACAAATTGTATATAGCCTGAGAATTATTTTTGTCTCTTTAGTGCAGAAGAGAAACGTGGTTTTTCAAAAAGTGTTTAAGCTTTCATATGTCTAATCATAATGTTTTGTAAGGAGACGTTAAAATTAATATAAGAACCGAGGCGAGGCTTGTCCGCATACAAAACAAAACGTACAATCAGACTTAAATCACTGTAATTGTAGTAAACACTCGTAAGCAAGCATCCGACCATTTTCACCGATCCAAAGACGCATATGCAGGTAAACATGCAAACATATTCTTAGAAACCAAGACGCAGGTAAGGAAACTATCGAACACCGAAAGGGAAGAAAGCAAGTTGGGACGGCAGAATTCAAAGATCGCGGCCTCTAAAAGACCTGAAGGAACGCCCAGTGGGGATAATGAAGATAACTTGCTCTCTCTCTCTCTCTCTCTCTCTCTCTCTCTCTCTCTCTCTCTCTCTCTCTCTCTCTCTCTCTCTCTCTCTCTCTCTCTCTCTCTCTCTCTCTCTCTCTCTCTCTCTCTCTCTCTCTCTCTCTCTCTCTCTCTCTCTCTCTCTCTCTATCCCTCTATTTTCTTCTTCTACTTCTTATTTTTCTTCTCTCATAACGCTGGATACGTTTTTGGAAATATAAAGTGGAAATCTAAATTTCCGGAACAAACCGATGTGCCGAATTAAAAGCGGCGATGGAAACATTTATAAAACGAGTCTTGTTAACGATAATATAATGGAACTGGAAGAAGCTTGTAATTTAGTAATTTTAGTGGCGTATCAATGTTTCCTTGTCTATATATGAATGTATGCATATCCGAGATTTTGAAGAATGAAACTGATGTCGACAGAAAGAGTGAAATAGAGAGGTGGAGAGAGAGAGAGAGAGAGAGAGAGAGAGAGAGAGAGAGAGAGAGAGAGAGAGAGAGAAAGAGAGAGAGAGAGAGAGAGAAAGGAGAGATGAGGAGAAATTGATAGAAAGACTTTTAACCAATAAAGCAGTGACGCCCACAATCTGTCACTCTGTAATTATACGCCATTGAATTCATTGAAATTCTGTGAATCAATATAATTCATTCAGTCTAAATATAAGATAAAGTTTTATATTTTTATATGCTGCCGTAATAAATAGCAATAACATAATTACAAGCGTTAACTATCAGTCCAAATGAATATTTACAGGAGACAGTTTGGGTAAAAAATGTAAGACTCAGAGATAATATTGTTACAGACTCTTGTTATATTTAAGTGATTATTTTCTAGTCGTAAATTTACATTAAAATTCGCAAAAATTAAAGAATACAATCTTAAATTGTATTCGAAAAAATAAAGTAAATTTGATTGAATAAAAAATCAATACAAACCAAAAAATTCTTATAACTTTTTTCAACTAATACGAATATGATACGATTCTATTTCAAAATGTAATCAGCATTTTGAACCCGTCTGATTGTCAGCCCCATAAAAACAACTGTCATCATTCAGCTATCATCACCATCACCATAATCACTATCATCATAATCATCATCATCCTAACTATCATAATCATCACATACGCGTGTTTCTACGACTGTGGCGTCCAGTGGCGACCAGCGACAGAGGCAATTATCTCATAATGACTTTCCTTGCTCTTTGATTTCTCTCGTAATTGCGCCGATCATCGCCTTGTTTTATTCGTAAGTCTTGCATATTCAGATTTCTATTGCTTTCTATAATTTATTTTTTATAAGCGTATTTTAATATATACCAATTAGTTTATTGATTTCAATTAAAATAATAAATAAATAAATAAATGCAATTAATGGCTTATTGCTTTCTGTAATTTATTTTTTATAAGTGTATTTTAATATATACCAATTAGTTTATTGATTTCAATTAAAATAATAAATAAATAAACAAATAAATAAATGCAATTAATGGCTGTCCAGAATCTGAGCGCTGTGTGCGTTCGTCATCGGTCGTGGAAAAGCACAATCTCCGAAGTGTCCATCAAATTTAAGAGAGCCGTGTGTAGATGTTTGTGCGTGCTCGAGTTTATGCCTGTGTGTCTGTTCGTGTGTTTGTGTTTGTGTCTATGTGTGTCTGTTTATGTGTGCTTTTGTGTATGCGTGTGTGTGTCTGCATGTGTGTATATTTATATATTTTAAGCGCCCTTTAAGCGGCTTCTGCTGCATACGGCGCTATACAAATTGTCGTTTTTAAATTAAAAAATTTAAATGATAAGTTATGGCTTTTTTGGGTGTGTTTAAGTGTATCCCTGTTTGTGTGTATGCTTATCTGTTCTTGTTGGGGCGCGTATGTGTGTTCATGTGTTGCTGAGTGTATGTTTATATGTGCGGTTGTGTGCTTGCATGTTCTAGTATAAAAGTTTAACGTTTCATGACTTTAAAATTGAATGTCTGCGCTTAGAAATAATTGTTAACTTCAATTTCTCGCACTAATTCAGTCAACAAATAAATAAAAATCTTTACAAATTAAAAAATTGTGATTAATGTAACGAAAATGTTGTGGTTTTTTTGTTTTTTCTAAACACACACACACCTTAAACACAAACATATCTTCATTTCCGAATATCAATTCCCCCAGTACATATATACATATAAAACACACACACAAACAATCACGTAAACACACACACAAACAAACAAACAGACAGACCAACACACACACACACACACACACACACTAACAAACAGCACATCTCGCGAGAAGCAGGCCAACGGAAACACAGGAAGGAATCAGAAACACAATTAAACAAGCATTTCCACCATGAAAACCTTCTGGGAAATTTCCTTACCATTGTAAGTGTGGCCACCACACGACAGTCTGAATAATATCCTGTCGTGAGTGGAATACGACTCTCTCTCTCTCTCTCTCTCTCTCTCTCTCTCTCTCTCTCTCTCTCTCTCTCTCTCTCTCTCTCTCTCTCTCTCTCTCTCTCTCTCTCTCTCTCTCTCTCCCTCTCTCTCTCTCACTCTCTTTCTCTCTTTACTATATATTTTCATTTTTTGCAATTTATACAATTAAATATTTCAACATATAGCTTCGCTTTTGATTAGTTAGATTAATCCACCTATAGAAATTACAGAAGAATTAAATGTTCATTTCACTAACTACTTCAATCCGCCATATTTTTCCCCACATCGAATTGAGTGTGGATAAGATAAGTTTATTGTTCACTTCAATCTTAGAATTTCAATTTCGACAGATTTAAAATGTTATTATTTAATACTTTTAGCAGTGGAATCCTGAATTAGACTTCATTTAAGAGGTTCGCAGCGTAAAAACAAGCAAACAAGCAAACAAGCAACCAACATAGAAGCTCCAATTGGAAACTCGACTTCTGAAGCTTAATAAGTTTCGTAAAAGTGGGAAGAACCAAGTGATGGCCTGCTAATGGGAAAACAACGTGATGTTATCCCACGAATGCTTCTACGAGTACATACACATACATACATACATACATACATACATACATACATACATACATACATACATACATACATACATACATACATACATACATACATACATACATACATACATACATACATACATACATACATACATACATACATACATACATACATACATACATACATACATACATACATACATACATACATACATACATACATACATACATACATACATACATACATACATACATACATACATACATACATACATACATACATACATACATACATACATACATACATACATACATACATACATACATACATACATACATACATACATACATACATACATACATACATACACACATATATATGATTCTTCATTTTATTTATGCTATTTGTTTTGATAGTTTTCTTGTTGAAGAAGAAAGTGTCAAGTAGAATAAGTTATTTGAAGGCTATAATTAAGATGAAATAGACTAATCGATACTTTCTCTATCTAAATGAATACGAATATGGCTGATTCTCTTCTGCCATGTGTGCAAATTTCAGTATTTCGTTCCAGTGTGGTTTTCATACTTAAACACACGCAACAATAAGCACACGTACACCCACCAATAAGCACACGTACATGCAACAACAAGCACACATACACAGCATATCTAACAGGATGAGGTTCGGGCTATAAGGAGCAGATAAATGCAGGATGCGAGGGCGGACACTTTGAACAGCTGTAAATTTGCCACTATTTCTGGGTGGGCTGCTCTTTGTATCCTTCTGTCTGCATTTGGATGCGTTTCTATTTTTTGTTATCTCAATGATTTGGTACGGTTGACTGCCTTTCTCTCAGCTTTCTTTGCCTATTGTTTCTCAATCGTATGTTCCCTACGCCTACGCATTCCAGTACCACAATGAATGGTTAGTAGAATAATGACTGTCTGCGTTAACTAGCAGTTCTCCAATGCAATGTATCTGTCTGTAAGTCTGTACTGCTTGTCTTTCAAGAGATTAGAAGTTTTTCAGTAGCCCTTTAACATGAGTTTAACTTTAGAAATCAATAATTATCATTTTTATTCAGTTACAGCTGGAATCGAAGAAATGTATATCACCTACCACTCTGGGTTTAAACTCCAGTCTCGGCTAAGTATTGAAATTATGAAATTTATAGTTTTAGTACCATTTTCAACTATTTTCAGCAACTGTTCAAAAACCTCGTTTTACTGGAAAATTGAAATTTGAAAATATTAGCCATATTTTTGTAGCAGCGGACAATTAATACGTTCAAATTTAGCATTGAAGTTATAGAAACAGTGCCATTTTTGAGAACTGACAAAATATCCTGTCTGAAGAAAAAGTTGCTCTTGCCATTTTTCCTATGGGGTACCTGGAGGTCGAAATCTGGATTGTTCTATGTATGTCACCAACTTGCAAGAAAAAAAACTAAATGACTGATAACTGAAACGTAATCTGTAAACTAAAACGTAAACTGAAATGAAACACAGTGCTGGCTTGAATGCTTACCAATCACGACATTTAGCTACAGGTCGAGTAAACTTTTACTGAATTTCAACAAGCATACAAATTTCTGGCTTTGCACAGTTTGTAATTTTGTATTATAATGTTGTTGCGTAGTGTCGATTGAAAAATTTCTGGTAATTTTCCACAAGTTTTCACTAATTCCTTATGTAATTAGGCAGCTTTTAACTTTTCTAAATATTAGTTGATATGTGAAGTGCGTGAAGATGAAAAATATAAAAAAATTTCGAATCACTATGAACAAATTGTTTTTAATAAAAATTTATTAGAAAAAAATAATTTTTTGAGTGAATTAAAAACTAATGGTACGTATTATTCCTTTAACGATATTTTGTAATTTTTTTAAATGTTATTAATTTAATTTTAAATTTAATTATTTTTTTTTAAACTTTTTTCCAATCAATCTGAAAATTTAATAAAATGCAGAGTCATTGACAAATATTAATTACACCAAATTCTGTCTTAATTGGATGACTGAAAGTATGTTTTTTAAGCGTCATAAGAAGGTATCGACATCAACGCATGCAAGCAAGCAAGCGAACCTGGCAAAGTTAATATAAAAGACTTCATGAAAAAGGCCGTAGGTCCAAATTTTCTAGCAACTCGCCGCGAAATATAAAAATAAGTTTGATAAATAATTGTGCATTTTTATTCGCTGGATCGGTTGGGTTATATATTATCAACCATTCATAGAAACGACTTAACAAAAAATCAATTTATTTTTAATTTGGTAAGTAATAGTCAGTAAAAAATTTAATTTTTTCTCGGAGTTAATAACTAATAAAAAGTCATAGGTGGCGCATTGTTTAAAAACCTAAGCGTTAGTTGGTTTTGCTTGCTATAGTATAGTTATCTTACCTGGTATGGTAGTAGGCTTCTAATAGGTAATGATAGAGGAATACTATATTGTTTATAACTCATCTTCTTTGTTATGAAAATTAATAGCGTTTTTTTTTCATAGCAATAGAGAACTAGACATCTGGAGAAACAAAAGAGAAAGATAGAAAAAGAGTCATATAAGATGCTAAAGAAGTTAAGCTATACCGTACACGTGGAAGAGAAAAAAAGTTGTTAAAATGCATAGCAGAATTATATATATATATATATATATATATATATATATATATATATATATATATATATATATATATATATATATATATATATATATATATATATATATATATATATATATATATATATATATACTGTTCACATAGAGGATAGGTGCTAACAAGTTAGGTAGCTACCAAAATAGGTTGTCCATGTGAAGAAAAGAAAAGTGCTAAAAAAGTTAGAAAAATAAACAATAGACCTAGAAAAAAGAAAAGGCGGGAGGAGATTAGCCAGACCTGGATTAACCATTAGGCAAAAAGGCACGCGCCTTGGGCACCAAGAGTTTGGGGGGGGGGGGGGCACCACAGGTCCTCAAGAAATATTTTTTTAACAAATTTAAGTCCAGAAACAACTGAATTTTAATACAGAAATACTTTATTGAAGGTTTTATATGAGTGATAGTAGTACAAAATACAAATATATTTCTTAACAACTGTTTTCTTTGCATAATATTGAACATACCAACGGTCACGGTCAGTGAAAGATCAGGGGCCCAGGGCAGTAGGGGGCACCCGTGTGTGTTTGTGCCTTGGGTACTAAAATGGCTTAATCCGGCACTGAGATTAGCAGAAGAGACTGACCACATGGAAAATAATTTAACCACCCAAGAGGTGGAAATGGGTCTATTTTTGGCGACCCAACCTAACCTAACCAACCCCTTTCTCAATTTTCTTACCCAACCCAACCCAACCCACAGTTAAAATTTTTTTAATTAAATTAATTTTTTTTCATTCCAACCCACACATGTGTCGAAAAAAATTAGACCCATCCCAACCCAATTTAACTCATGGGTAAACACAACCCATTGCCGCTATTGTCCACCTTTGGGACCCCCACCACCAAATTATCTAGAAACTTATCTATGTGTTGTAACACTTTTTTTAAACTGTATATGTAGATAATCCAACCAGGTTTTAAAAAAAAGAAGTAACCGTATACACTGGTCATTGACCTTTGCTGAAAGAGTTGAATACTTTTTAAGAAATGAGCGACGACTACTCTCCCGATTATCAACCATTCTTGGATGAAAAGTTGACTACTTATTAAAAAAATGAAAATGAGTATCGAATGCCCCTTGGTCATCTCACTGCACGAGCGATTTTATGGCTCAGACCAACCCAGTGGCATAGCGTAGGGGAGGATCACCTAAGATGGGACACTTTGCAGATTTATTAAGATTTGTATAAAACTATAAGAGTTAAATCAGACTATACCACTCTATTGGGAAACGCAGATATGTGCTTACATTATATAGTTGAAACATTCTTATTTAGTTAACACCAAATTGTAAATTCAGCATAAACAGTAAATGTTCAAAGTGTCCCATCTTAGGCAGCTAACATCCTAAGTTGGGACATATTCAATCCCATTATCTTAAGATGGGACAATATAATATAAGATGGGACAGCATTTTTAAGATTCTCACTTTAAACAATTCATATAATCTTTATTTTTAACGTCTTCTATGCACTTAATAAACTGCATATCAGCAATTAATCACTGTTCTTAGATCTACTGAAATAATAATAGTCTATTAGTATGTTCACATAAAAAAAAAATATTGTCGTAGACAATCCTTAGCATAGGCTTAAAACACATTAATAACGCAATAATCACAGTTATTTGCAGCACTTTCCACACACAAAGTCATCATCTCCAATAACACCAGATTCTTCGGCACACGTTTCGTGCATCCACACTTTGCATGTTCCACATTGCAACTAATCATTGTTAATTTTCTTCTTTGTTTGTTCAATGCCCTGTGACAGAATAGCATTGAATTGCAGCCCACACCAACTGCATGGAGTATTATCGTTAGTGATCTGTCCCTTTTTAGGTATCTTAGTCATTGAGCGTTTGCTGGCAGGTCTCTGTTTCTCCTTTGGCTGTTTAAGGAGCGGAAGATGTAGTCGCCCTGGGCGCACTTTCAAAAAGGGCGGTAAAAAATTTTTATGGGCGGAAATTTTTGAAAAAAGTTAAATAGATTCTACCCCCACCCTGTCATCAACTTTTTTGGAGGTCCCCTCTTTGGGCGGCTGAAATCCAGGCTATACCACTGGACCATCCTATCCACCGGGAATTCCTGGATCTGTTACTGGTCGTTTTGTCGGTTGCCTTTTTGTTGGGTCTGTTGTTACGGGGCGTTTTAACGGACTGAGTAGACAGGTTATTTTTATTCTGAGGCCAATTTGACTGGTCATCAAAACTTCCAGGAATTATTTTTTTGAATATTTATAAATATTTCGGAAAAAGAGCTTTATTGATCTTGTTGAACTTGTATATATTAAAAATACAGCTTGGTAAGAGAAACAAATACACAAATGTTCTAGATCTAGAATATCTAGATGAAAGGTTTTTCAAACGTTTAGGTTACCTATTCAGCTTCAGCGACCAAGACCATTCGTCTGGCAGAGCAGAAGGTAATGCATTAGTAGCATTAGCAGTAGTTTTACAGTAAATTTATAGTTAATGCATCGATATTGCTACCAGAGCCGTTTTCTGAAATTTTACAAAACAAAAATTGTATTTTACATTGTTTTTAAAATGCTTAAAAAGTTGCTACTATTTGATGTATTTACAATCTGCTCTGTGTTATTCTTGTAGTTCTATGTTGTTTTTACTCTAATGAGCGATTTTAAAATGTTAATCGCAGTTAATTTACTTTTATTTTTTCGTGATATGTTTTAACTTTGAAATTGTCACAACAGTATTATTTTTTAATTTTAAAATTGATGAGATTAAACAAGTTCATTGTTCAAATATTTGTCTCTGAAATCGAGTTAAGAATTAAGAGATTGATTAAGATTTAAGAAAGGTTTGGTTTTTCACAGTAGAAAAAAATTCAAAGCTAAAATCGAGGACTTCAAAAAGTTATTGAAATTATGGACCGATCGAGATACTGTACTACTTCACTCACAACAGAATTATCAGGTCAACCTCTGCATGACTTTTATCTTTATCATAGTCCTCCAGGTGTTTGGAGCAGTAATTCAGGAAGTAGGACACTGGCAGTACCAAGTACTGACAAGATCTTTGGTAATTTTCACGAAACGCTAGTCAGCAATGTCTCAACAATGCCATCAAATTCTCAAATTTCCAGAAATAGCACAAGTATCGATATATGCCACAGAAGTATTGCTTATGGTAATTTTACTATTATAAAAATTAAAAATAGTAACATGTAAATATACTTTGTATTAATGAAGCATAACTGCAGAAGTTTGTCTAAGATTTTATTATCTATGCATTTGCTTTTATTTATTTGTTGCATGATCTCACACATATTTTCCTAAAAGTTTAGTAAAAAATGTGTAATGTGGCACAACACTCAGGCAGAGTTTGTGATAATTAATTTGAGTATTAAAATTTGTTGAAATATGCTATGCAGTTTTACCTATAAGTGATATAATTTCAGGTGAGCCAACGTGGATGCTGGATTCGGAAACAGATGTTTGTATGATGTGCAGAGTATCGTTCACATTGACCAATCGGAAGCATCATTGTAGAATATGCGGGAAAGTAATTATTGTTTGCTCAATTTTTTTCTAATTTGTTTTCCTATTTTATAAGTAATACAATAAATATATTCATTTTAAATTAATAAATAAATATATTCATTTTAAATTAATAAATAAATATATTTATTTTAAATTAATAAATAAATATTTTAATTTTAAATTAATAAATAGGCATATTTGTTTTAAATTAATAAATAAATATATTTATTTTAAATTAATAAATAAATATATTCATTTTAAATTTATTATGTTCGTGCTTTCTAAAATTAAATAGAAAGATGTAAACTTTTTTTAGCAAGTGTAACATTCAATCATCATAGTAAGTCTATTCATTCAGTTTTAGTTGTAATTTGAAAAAAAAGTATTTATAATTGGTTAAGGTACGATTATTAAAGAAATATAAATTTTAGATTTTCTGTCACCCTTGTGCAAGTCAGAGACTTCCTATTCATTTTTTGAACAATGCTGTTGCCAGAGTTTGTCTTCTCTGCTTTAAGAGGTTCAATACTGGTAGATCTGCTCAAACTTCAAGTAATTTCTGAATTATTATTTAATAATTATGTGTTATTTATCATGTAAGTTGTTAAAAAAATGTTCGATTTTTTTAGTTATTTGCTTAATCTATTTAAATGAAGATTTGTAATAATAAATAAAATGCTTAAAAGCAGAGCATAGAGCTGAAGAAAATTTGAAATTTATTCTTCTCTGAAGATCTTGATTACACTTTCATTTATTTCTTATCGTAGGAAGAAGCATCGATTTATTTGAAACTTCTGCCAAGGTTCGCTTGCCTCCTGTTGCCATAAAATCGAATGAAGTTGGAGGTTGGGGAAGCTTTATTGTTTTTTAAATTTATGTTTTTCGAAAATTATAATTCAGTTTTATTTAGTATTTTTCTGTCTCGCTTAATGCAAGCCAGAAAAAGAGGAAAGAAAAGGCACTCTGATCAAATTATGATCTCTCTGAAAACTCCGCCTTGCATTTGCAAGCCAGTCCCAAGCCTGGAGAAAGAAGGAGGGAAAAGTTAAAAAGAACAAATTATGATCCACGACAGGAAGTACTTAGGTGCTTCCTACATACAGCCATTTCAGTCTTAAAACACCTGGTGTAAAGGACTATAAACTATTATAAAAAAAAAAAAAAAAAAAAAAAAATTATGATCTGGGACAAGCAGTAGATATGGCTGTATTAGTCTTGAAACACCTAGCTGTACATTATTGTTTAAATAATAATTTTTTTGGTAATTTAATATTTCTTCACACATTTTCAAGAAATGTTTCTTGTTTAAAAAAGCAATATTGTTCAGTTGAAGTTAATTATAATAATTGAAATAAATTTAACATTTAATTTCAGGATACCAACTCAAATACGATGTAAATGCGCACCTGTTAATAAGACTGATGTCAGAAAGTAAGAGTCACTCTACTTTGATTTAATTTTTGTCGCCTTTTTATTTCGGTTTTCAGATCTTCTGGTATGACTTGTTACGTGATCGTTGTTTTAATTCAAAGCATTACTAACAGCACATGTCTTTTTTATTCCATCATATCTGGAATAAGTGTATTGTTTGTATGTTTTCCAGTCATTATTAGTGTTTAATAATGTTATTTTTGTTTTCTATGCTATTGTTATTATAATAATATTAATAATAATGTTGGACAAATTTAAAGTGACATAAGTCCTAAAGGGCTTCAAGGCCACTGAATAATTATCATCATCATCATGATCATCATGATCACCACCTTCTCAACCAATGTTTGCATGAATTTTCTCCTACTACAACTCAGTTGTGCGGCCTTTTTGAACGACGTGGTATTTTTTTATATTTCAGCTAAAAACCCGCTGCCAGTTTCCTACGTCCTCAACCCTAATCTGGTCGCCATGGTGAAAACAATAAAATGTTAGAAATGACTTAATTACTCATCTTGGTATACACAATTACTATAAAAATTAGAGGATTTTTATGATTATATTTTGAATATATTTTTTATTTGAATAACTAGTAGATCAGCGAGTGTTTTTAGTTTCTAATAACTTTCTCGTTTGATAAAAATTTGATGAATTTATTATAATCTGTCCTGATATGTAAATGTCTTCGTTTCCACTATCTAACCTCAGTTCCACGTTTCCCGGGTAAAGAATTTTGGCTTCTTGTCACTAGAGGTCTCAGCAAAATTGGTCAGGAGGAAATGATGATGATCCTCGAAAAGGAATCAGATGAAGTGACTGCACCTACCGATATGATGCTTTGCTTCAATAATCTCTATAAGGAAGCCAGTTTTGGTGAGCTTTACTGAATTGTTGATCGTTTTGCTATTCAGAGAATATCATTAAATAGTTTTCTGATTTAAGTTTGAATATTTATTTAAATAATAACTTATTTTAATCTGTATGTTATTATTATTATTAATGAACTCATGTTTATTCATAAAATTAACCTTTCACCTTGATTGAATTAAATGTACAATGTAGATTAATGTAGATAATGAATTAATTTTAGTGTTGTTATTTAGAGTACTGCGCGGGTCGGGCTGGAACAATTCTAAAAAATTATAAATCAACTATATTTAACACATCAGGTACATACCAGCATCATCTCAGCTGCTCTGAACTACCTGGTGGTTATAAAAACGGTGGGTTTTTGTTCGTAGACGTTCAGAAACTTTGCAAAACATCTCTCCGTCCGGCACGCAGTGAACATCTTCATCCCAGAGACTTTACAGAATTGTTTGACAAGTATTCTTTCTTGCCCAAAAAATCTTTTCTTTTGGTGTTTTTAATAACTCCAGGAGAAATCGATATGGCTAAGATCTCTCCTATAAGATTGCTTCTGAGACTTGCCTCGGATCAAAATTGTACGTCTCGTTTGATTTTGTTTGTCTGTTAAATTTTATACATTTCGAAAAGTAATAATTTCTTTATGTTAACTAGATTAAAAATCAACTGCATAGAAAAAAAATCTGTTTTATTTTCTTGCTTACAAATTTCTTTGCAATTTTTTTTATTCAGTGCTGAAGTGGAGTAATTCAAATTAACAATCTTTATGGTTGAAATTAATCCATATGTGGATTTCATCTATTTTGTTTGTTTAATAATGTATACATTGTTCTCGCTAATGAGGATGATTATAATAATGATATTGATAATGCTGGTACATCATATGCTAATGAGGGTGATTATGATAATGATAATGCTGGTAATACATCATGTGTTAATTTATTTATGTAAATAAAGTTTCTTGAGTAGAATGACTTGTTTAATGGATTGCAGATTTGAGTACAGGTTGAATAAAAAATATATTAAACCGTTTTAAATAGATTATCCTTATCCATTGGCAAGTAAGAGAACTAGAAGAAGCGTCTACAGCAAAGATGTTCAGACCATATTTGCAAGTCTTCTCCAATACGGCCATCCACTTCCTCTGATCAGCGGAGCCAAAATTGAAGTTTCGAGAGAATCTAAAGTATCTCTGAAACTGTCAAAGAATAGTTACAGCACGGTCAGTGAAAAAATTAGTAGTAGTTTTTAACATAACATTACATAGTTTATTACAAGGTGCAGGCAAAGCTTATATGCCCGACAATACAAAAAAATTCATAAAGAAAATAAAAAAATTATATTACAAGTAGAAGTTGCTGTCGAGATTTATATTTGCTACTTTTATTTTTAAATTTAGAATTTTTTTTTGTTATCGAAAATTTGTTTCAATTGCTAGTTTCGCTTTGAAAATGATTTGTATTCTATACTCATGAAATAATTAGTGTTTATTTGTACTGATACTTCATATTTATTACAACACACCAATATATCAACTCATATAGTGAGATGTACCATGTAACGTTCAAAACACACAACTAGTTCCGAAGTTGTGTGTTTTGAACAAAATTTACTAAATATTTTTATTAAATTTATAGGCATTTGATGTTTATAAAATTATATTAAATATGAAACTTCTATGAAAAATAGTAACTAATAAATTTTTAAAAGCTGTTTTTTTATTTTTAAGATATTCATATGGCTTTATAACCTTACAGATAGACAATGAAGCAGCCTATGCTTCTGTTTGTAAATAATAAGATTTGTTTATTGAAAAATTTATACATCAGTTGTTTATTTAACCAGGTGATGAAATGTCTTCAGAATGAAGAGATAATTGTGATCTTATCAGATTTCAATGAAGAGGTTGATAAACATCTCATTTGTATCGAGAACGAGGGAAACTTACTGGTCAATCGAACTTTAACCTCATCTGGTCAAATTTCTGAAGATTTTCAAGATGGCAGTTCAAAAGGTTAATAAGTGATGATCGAAATAGTTGTTTTCATGTAATTAATTTTAAAGTCTCAGTTTTATAGTTGAATTAGTAGAAATATTAATATTATCTCTTACAGGAGTCATATAATATTCAAGGTTTTTGTCATAAATTTATCGAAATTAACATTTTTTAAATCATGTTTCAATATAAGCAGGTGCAGGGTTTGTAATGGTGAGATTGTCCGACGTCGACTCCAGTTGTTCTTTTGTCCTCGTTGAAGACGGAGTCTTTGTTGACCTCGATGAAAAATCTTTCATCAGGTTTAGATCTTTTCTCAAGAATATGGATAGCAAACTTTTCATCGGTGACTCTTTCTGGGATTTGAATGAAGACCTGGAAAGGAGTTGTGGTGATAATGATGGTAGTGAGAGGTTATTTGTCCAAACACTGGAGGTTCAATGGATCGGAGAAGATGATGATGGAGATGGTAGCGGTAAAAAAGTTTTCAATTTTGGGTTAGTTGATGGTGTTGCTTTATAGTCGATGATGTTTTCTTGATGCAGTTATTTGTAAGAAATTTCATTCGTAATAACTATGTTAGTTTTATTAGTTTGTATGTTCTAATTGGCAACTGTTGGAAAATTAGCCATATTTTCCACTTTTTATTATTACATTATGACATCTTATGGATAGAAAAAAATGCAATAGTTTTTTCTTCTGGAAACTTCCTTAAAATGAATGTGTTATCTGTAATGATTTCAATGAAAGGACTTATACAAGTTACCTTGATGGTTGACACCACATCTTTTGTGCTCAGTGTATTGTAAAATTATATCATAAATATCATTATATCAGTGTATTGTAAAATTATATCATAAATATCATTATATCAGTGTATTGTAAAATTATATCATAAATATCATTATATCAGTGTATTGTAAAATTATATCATAAATATCATTATATCAGTGTATTGTAAAATTATATCATAAATCTGATTTAAGGTATGTCCTCTGTGTAGAATTCTTTTCACAAATGCAATTTTCTTTAGACAAAAATGTAACAAAGATGAAAAGAAAATTATATTTCGAGAACACAATCATTGCATGGACTTGGATGATATGAAAAAGCTACTTTTAAAATTAAGATACGCTAACACTCTTAGCAGAACCAGCAGACATTGCTTTGTAAAAATAAATATATATATGTGTCAATCAAACGTCACTGGGATCTAACATGGCAGCATTTTAACTTTAATGATCTTAAATAAATAATCCTTAAACTAAAAGTAATTCAACAGATATGTATTTACTTTCATTTATCGGTTTATTTTATTTAAAATGTGTACAACAATTTATTTATCGACATGTATTGACTGAATACACTGTCTCTGCATTTTGCAAAAATAGAAATGGCACTAATCAGCTGATGCCGATTGTGAAACGGCCGATATCAATTATTGGCAAAAGGCCCGATAATCGATACACCTCTAAAATAAACTGAAACCATTTTAAAGAGCCCGTTTACGATCCAATATCTTAAAAATATAGATATTTTTTTTATTTAAGTGCAACAAGTGAGATAGATGGAATGAATTTAGAAAGAGTCGAGTGCATCAGAACGAAGATAAGTGCAGAAGAGAAAGGTGTTCGTTTTCTTGAGATGCCGAGCTTTGATTCACAGTTCAATGCTTTTTTTGAACCGCCGACACTAAGGTTTGTACTGGTGTGCGTGTACGTATGTACTTCTGTTTGTCTTTTTACTTTCTTGTCTGTCTGTGTGTGTGTACTTCTGTCTTTGTGTCATTTTCTTCTTTGTCATCTCTTCTCGTCTCCGATGAACAGTTTAAATTATTGCTTTGAATGTGTGCGCATCAACACGTGATGTGCTTATTTGTCGGTAAACGTTTCTACTAGACATGTAAATTTATATTTAGAATTCTTCTTGTTTGAAGGTGGACAGAAGTTTATATCATCGAAACGAGGCTTCCTATTACGCTGGAAGATGACTTCAACTTGAACGGTTTCGTTCAAAAAGTTGCCACAACATCTTCTCAGACTCTCCTCGATCACGTACTCATCCTCTCCAACAACCGAATCAACTCGGCGGCCGTTAGAGTTTCCATCAGGAACGAAGAGTCGGAAAAGTTGCAGGTCGGTTGTGAAGTTTTTAACTGAATTCCAATGTCAATGTTTTTTTAATTTATATGTCTGAAATTTCATTCGAAGAAATTGTAGTTATTGTGCAGTTCATTTAATAACTGCTGGTTTTCTGGAGTAAGCTATATCTATTTGACCTTTTTTCCTAGCTTAGAGCTTTTTTTTATTACATTTTGTCATATTCTTGATAATAATTTATCTAATAATGAATTTTGAAACTGATATTATTTATTTATTTAAAGATTTCAATAGAATCTGGATCCTCGTGCAAATCTCTGCCACCCTCATGCTCAAAAGTCATAGAAGAATCTTTAACCAGTTTCATCTCAGAGTTCAAGGTCTTCAGTTCACACGCACCACTCGCCATCGTGTTCGAGCTGACCTTCGACCTCCTCAGTCTCTCAATCACCCTAGGTCATTGTCCTCTCGTTGAAGTTGATTGAGTTGAGTCCGCGAAGAATGAATGAAAAGAGAAAAGAAATGAAGTTTAAATTTCAAAATTTTTTTGGTTTGAATTTTTGTCTCTTTGATAATGATGGTCTTTAAAATCTGCAGATTTATAGTCAAGTCTTGTAAATTTTCAATTTTTTATATTTGCACTGATAATGTTTTTTTTTTAATTTTTGTATTCAAGTCGATGTATTTCATTTGAGATTCTATTTAAAACATTTAATAGGTTTGTTACACTGAATAATAAATTTGTTTGTTTTAAAAAGATTTATAAACCTGTTTCAGTTGCATATATTTCTTATTTTCAACATGTTAATTTTATTCTTAATAAATATTTATCGATTTTTAAAGTCTGATACATCTTAAATTACCTTTTCTTCAAATTGTATTTATGAAGTTTTGGACACTTTGTAAATTACAATCGTTAGTGAATTTATTTGTTTTGAATTTGGGTGGTTTGTCATAGATTTTTGACTATGACTCAATACAGTGTGAATTTTTATAGAATCGTTACCACAGAACTTCTCGGCATTGACCTTTAATTGACCTTTTCTATGCCTCATGGATAATCTTCTTGCTCACTTATTCCTATTAGCATGAGTTACTAGGCGGTTGGTCAGCATGAGACAAATGATGGGCTTTTGTTTCGGTAATTTTAGTCATATGGTTTGCCTACTATTCTAGTTTGTAAAGTTTTCATCATCACTATCATTATCACCATTATTATCATCATTGTGGAGATTCACTTGAAGCATTTCTTTTATTGAAATAAATTTTCTCGTTTAAAATGTGCCTCTATTTGAAGAAGTTGTGCCTTTGCTTCAAAATTGTTGCCCTCCCGTTACAACTGTCATTTAGCAACACACCTAGTTAGAACTAGAGTATGACTCGAATCCTTTGATGAGTTCGGACTGCAAGTCTTTTGCATGTGCAGTTGGAAAGGAGATCGTATTGGTTTGATTGGAATTAGATTGTTCTGCGTGTTCGTTGTTTTAGTTGTTAGCTGATTGAAGTGCTGTTGTTGATTTAATTTTTTTTCCGGCTGTTTTTTCATTCAAGAAATTGATCGGAGTGTTGTTTATAACATTTTTGTTGCAGTGTGCGAACATGTTTTTCTATTTGTAAGTTTGCGACTATGCAAAAAATTAAATTGATAAATTTTTCTATAATAATAACTACCATGTTTTTGGCAATATCTTGAATAAGAATTGGCAGCTACTGATTATAACGAAATTGAATAATTTTTCTCAATTTGAATATTATTTAATGATAATAATAAAACAGCTTTTTTGTTTCAATAACATTTATTTGTGCATTTTTTTCTACAGCAGTGATTAAGAGCAGAAGAATGTGTATTATATTTATTTTGAAATAGTTTTGATATTATGCTGGTTAAATATTTTTTATTATTTAAATTTGTTACTTAATCAATTTAAAAGCACATAAATTTATGAGTTTTATTAAATAAAATTAATCTCTTTTTAATAATAAATTTGTTAAAAGTATTATTGCTCAATCATTGTTATTTTATTGATTATAATTTGTGTTCTGTTTTAAATAATGATGTTCATGTTTTGTATTATTTGAGATTCAATAAATACAAAATACAACTGAATACTTCAGATTGTTTAATCTTTTGTTTAAATTATCTTTGTATTTTTTATTTAGTTTATAAATACACATATATAATTATTTATTTTGTTATGCAAAAAATCTCCTAGTTATAAAAACGTTTGTTTGACGACTTGGGTATTCGTTTTCTATACAATAATAATGAGTTGTTGGTGTATCTATGTTAATTAAAGGCATTTAGTTGACAGTGCAATATAACTTGAAATAGTTATTAAATGGGAGTGGACGAAATGTAGAATTTAAGTACGTGTTATCATAAAGCACTAAAAACTATATGCTATAGTCATAGATATCAATGGCTATAGTAGGGGAGACCGGGGCATGTTGAACCAATTTTTATAATTTTACTCAGTACACATTTATTATTGCAGTAAAACATCATGAAATAGGTTATTATTATAAACAAATATGTTTATTACGTATACCAAAAATTATTTTTAATTTTAAGATTTTTCCTTGACCATAGAAGAAAATATTAGCAAGCCCGTCATGTGGTTCAACTTACCCCGTTAACGGGGCACGTTGAACCAATATTTTATAACTGCTGTTGCTAAGCAGTTATTGTTCTAATGAAACATTTTTAAATGTACAAATGTTATCTAAGTCAAATTGATTTATCTTCAATCTTCTATTTTACTTTATATCTCCAATAAAATTCGGATTTCGCAATTTTTTGGTTTTGTTGTATTTGAGGTTTTTAAGTTCATCTAATTTATTACAAAAGTTGCGTAATTTTTATAATTAATATTACTAATAATAAGTTCTTGTGTTACGAAACGCTATGGATTAAATCATTAAAGCTGCTTAATGCTGCTTACGTAATTATTGTAACAACTTGTGTGTTTTAGAATGGTTATTGGGTTATTGTGAGAACACGCAATGACCCTGAAAAAAACCCAGACAAAACAGCTAATAAAAAAATCTAATAACTGATAAAAATATCTAATAATTGACAAAAATTTCTATTAAAATAATCTAATAAAATATCTAACAATTATAACAAGTCAAATCATCACCATGATAAAATATTGTTGGTTCAACGTGCCCCTAACAAAATGGTTCAACATGCCCCAATCGTATTGGTTCTAGTATTTTAACTGAAGGCTGATTAACATGTTACTGATGGGAGAAAGAAAACACGTACTGTGGTACTGGATAAAAACACAAAAAAATATGTATCTTAAAATTACTCACTTTCTTTGCAATTGTGTTTTAAAGAACAATAACGTCAACGACTCAAAATTACTCGAAACCGGCAAAATCACTTATATCGCGATTATTTTAAAATTAACATACATAAACATCACAAATCAACACAGCTACTTCTATTTATATTATTAGTCCAAACTATGAAACTCTGACAAAAAAATTTCTATAAATAAGCAAGTTTACCCATCTGGTTCAACATGCCCCGTGGTTCAACATGCCCCGGTCTCCCCTACTCTATGGTGTTATATAGACGCCTGTCAACATCATCGTCGTTGTCATCACTGCCTCTTCTGATTGTAGACAATTTCTGGCCAAAAAGTTGAACTCTTTCAAAGATACAAGGTTTATGGTTTACAAATAGCTCACAAATTTTTGTTTCTATAGAAATATCTAAGGTTTTTCGTAATAAGACACATATATATTTATATTTGAGATGGTATTCAACGGTGTCTTCTTAAAGTTTTAAAACTCTTCGGATACTATTATCACAAGATCTTCTTCAAAAAACTAACATTTCTAAGATTGCTATAGCTTAGTTTCATCAGCAAATATATTGATTAAATTTGCATCTTTATTTAAAACTAAAGACAGCCATTTTACAAATATTGTTAAAATTTAGAAAGTTTCTAAAATTCCAGCTTAGAATGTAACAACTCTAATTTCCCAATTACAGTGCTATTTTACAGTCGAGACACCTGTATCTTTTAGAATCGTGACACCTGTATCTTCCAGAATCGTGACACCTGTATCTTCCAGAATCGTGACACTTGTATCTCCCAGAATCGTGACACCTGTATCTTTTAGAATCGTGACACCTGTATCTTCCATAATCGCGACACCTGTATCTTTTAGAATCGTGACACCTGTATCTTTTAGAATCGAGAAACCTGTATCTTTTAGAATCGTGACACCTGTATCTTTTAGAATCGTGACACCTGTATCTTTTAGAATCGTGACACCTGTATCTTTTAGAATCGTGACACATGTATCTTTCTGCATGGACCGGGACTGGATTTTAAGGGTTTCAAACGGACCGAGCCGGGCTTGAAATTCAGGGATTTTAGGCTTGTAAGAACGGACGGGTCCAAAATGGCTCAAATCAGCACGGCCCGAACTGGGTCTGGAATTTTGGCTCATGAAACTGACCAGGCCGGGTTGAGTTGCCGACGGGGAGGCGGGCTGCAAAAAATCGACCCGTGCAGTATATACTCTACTCTAATCTGTATCTTTTATATGCTTAAATGAAAAACAATTTCTGTCAGTGTCGTAGCGTGGGTTTGTGCCACCCGGGGCGTAAGTCAAATGAGCCGCCCCATTATGCCATGATTGTTATTTCAGCAATTCCTTACAAGAGACCTAACTTTTTTTTAAATTTCGTCAACAAAAATTTTCTAAAATTATTCGGAAGTACATTTTCCAAAAACTGTCAATAACTCTATATACTTTTGTCTGCAACTCTATACACTTAATCCTTATTTATTAAAAACTTTTGGTCAGGTTACAATCTCTGTTTGTGTGTTTGCGTATGAAAGTATGTATGTATGTGTGTGTCTTTCTCTGTACGCAAATCTTGCAAGTAAAATTTAACCAGCTTTTTGACTAGGTAGAAAGCTGAAACTTTCAGCATAGCTTTATATTGGATGACAATACATGATTCAACAAAAAAAAACTTAATTTGAACATCTTTCGTATTTCTAAATCGAGTGTATTTGAAATCAAAGTTTGTGTTGAAAAACTCGTTTTTCCTTTACTTGTTTTATATGCAACAATTTTTTTTCAAACATTTGCCGTTCCGTGTAAAGTGCCACCCGGGGCAGACCGCCCCCGCCCCTACGCCACTGATTATTGTATACATCTTAAATTATTCAACGACACCGGAAGCTCTCCAGCAATTATAAATTTTCTTAAATGTTTTTTTTAACTTTATTGAAACCTTTCATATTATGTTTTTTTTGTAATGAAAGCATTTGCTAGAAAAACTTTGCATATTTCTTACAAATAAAGTTAAACTCTTCCAGACAGATCTATTTTGAGGATACACGACGAGTCGAAATGAAAGAAATAAATACAAGCATTTTGTTCCAATTTTTCTGGCTGGAATGAAATTGGCATGATGTCATTGTCCTGATATCAGACCAGTAGCTGTTGACTGCGCCTGGTCGATGTCGTACAAAAACAAAACATAGCTGAACTAAATATTACCTTACCAGCACTGAAATGTGGATATGGATGATAAATAAAAACTAAATAATCGTCGGATCACATCGTTGAGCGATGTATTTAGGCAATTTTGATTTTTATAGCAGGCGAAGTTTTTATTGGAGACCAAGGGAATGTTATTTTATTTATTTGTTATTTGGCTTTTATTAAAACAACAAAAACGTCCTGAGTTCAATTTATAGGACCGATTGGGTTTCAGAGTTTCAACTTGATTTCCACTATCTTTGAAAAAACCGATCTAAAAGGTAAAATGAAATCTCTTAATTTTCTTCAAAAAACTGCAGACCCCTCAAGCTCATTTTCTTAATTTTTTCCAAGTGGTTCTTGATGTTTTAATTTATCATCTGATTCTGATAGATTCTAATTTACTACTTTTCCAATTAAGTATAAAGATGTATGATCTTACGATTTTCAATAAACTAATCAATATAACCCGTCAATGCGAGAAAGTTTTTTTAGTAGAAATTCATTTCCAAATAAGCAGCAAAACTTATGAAGAGAAGAGATATTTGATAATTTTTGGGAGTTTCTTACCCTACTTACCCCCTACCCCTTCCCCTCCCCCACGGCTTTTCATAAACCTTTTTTCACAACCGCTAATAAGTTTGTTTTAGCGCAATAGATGCGTCGTCAAATTAGATTCCCTCATTATCTCTGCTTTCATTCATAGATTTTTTCATAGAAATATGAGTCTAATTTATGACTGATAATCTACTAATTTACTGGTTTTTTTCTGTAGAAGCGTAATTAGAGATTTATTTGTAATTAGAGACGGTTTTTGAGTAGCGAACATGTGTCGATGGTAAGTGCAAAGGTTTCGATAGCTTAAACATTCCGGAAAATTAATTTAAGTTAAATTTTCATAAGAAACTCTTCGAGAAAGCATATATCTCATCAAGTGACTCAGAATGTAAAATTATTATTACTGAATGGAATCGATTAACAGGCTCCCGAAATAAAGCTTCACAAGCGATCGAATTAGCAAACTATGATTTTATGGTGTAATCCTGGCGTCGTCTATATTTTTCAGTTTGTAAAAAGTACAGCACTTTATCAATTCCCAGCCGAAGCTGGTACCTACTCAATTAGCCTGTTTCAGGGATGGCTGTGGCGCTATGACTAGGAGTCGAATGAAAAATCAATTGCATGAAAGATTCAGAAAATCATCAATTGAAAGCTTACGGTGCTTTTAATGAGTTGTTTGCTTTGTTTAATAATTCTATTTTTCATGACAAGCAAGTAAAAAGCAGTATGAGAAATAAACAGACATGAACATTTCCAGCTGGCTGAGGATACCGAGGTAGAAATTTGACAAAAGATAAAAAAAATTGCTAAAATATAAAAAACCTTTGGGTTTTTCTGATCTAGAAAAATAATGAAACTGACTTGATTTTTTGCTTTTACTCAAATCTGACATGAAACTGCTTCATCGCATTCCCTTATAAAAGTAAAGGTTTTAAAAGATAAACTTTACAAAAACGTTTTAATAAATCAGCTTTCAGTGAAATTTATGTACAAGCTACAATCATATCCCGCTTTATTGCAAGTCAAACCAACATGTCCCAGAATCACTGCAAAACAGAGGAATTGCGCAAATGCTCCAACAGTTTCTATTAAAAATCATTTTCAACAAGCAAATTTTATCCATTTTGACCATGTGTTGCAGGAATTGAATTAACTAATTTTAGATGGCCAAGTTCTATTGTTTAAAATGACTTTTTTTGCGGTCAACTGCAATGCAAGAAAAGAACCTGAAAAAAGTTGTCTGATCTGATTAGTCGGCAAAGTTGTTTAGGCTTTTTGAGCCAGCTCTTCCTTCTTCTGAGACGTGGTTTTAAGAAATGGAAAAATAGCACAGAAAGTATCTAAAAAAAGTGGTTACAAAATACTAACATAATCACTAATCCATACATTTTCCGCGTGAGGCGCCTCAAGACATGGCTGCGATGCACTTGCGGACAAAATCGTCTTTATGCCCTTGCTTTAATCTTATCTTAGGTACTCCACATCCACCATCCACCATCCACCTCAAGATTCCAGTGGACCCTTTGTAGATTTTTCAGCGCTGGGATTTATCTGGACAGTAAACAGTTATTCTAACATTTAAATAAATAAAGTTGACAATTAAATCTTTTCAATATCCTTTTATTACATTTTTATGTATAAAAATGTTGGTCACCAGCATAGGTTATATTTGAAACAAGAAAAAAAAATGTGAGATCAGAATATGGTTTAAAAAGTTTAACTTTTGGGAGACATACATTTCTAAAATTGGATTGGTTTGGTCGTCCTCAGTAGATTTTCTGCTTCTGGCTACGGCCCTGATTTCCAGAAAAAATTCTTCAAATCATAGCATAACTCTCATATTCTGGAGACAAAAATTAAAGCTACACGTTTTTTCTAAATCATTTTGTCAGTTTGTATGCTTGCCTCTCTCTCTTTCTCTCTCCCTCCCTCTCTCTTTCTCTCTCTCTTTCCCTCTCTCTTTCAAAGTAAATTTCAAGCAGAACAAAATTTTCTATAATGATCCGTTATGTTAACATTTACAGCCAATCTTACTTCTGTGTTTTTTTTACTTGTTTTATTTCTCGTCGACAAACCTCGAATGTGAAAATTAACAAACTTCCCGTCATCCAATCGAGCTAAAACATGGAATATAACAGGCTTTCTACTCCTCATGACTATGCATTCTACTTAAGTTTTGAAACTTTCTAAAAAATATAATTTAGTTCAAAAAATCCCCAAAAAGTGACTTAATTTTTTTTTATTATTTGCGGTTTTTATTAAATCCTTTATATTATTTTCGATTGTCTGTCTTCCTGTCGGTCACAAACTTTGAGTCTCAAAATTAACTCACTTCCCGTTATCCGATCGAGCTGAAATTTGGCACATCGACTTGGGCTGCGAGACAATTGAATCTATCAAAATTTCAGTTTGATCGGATATTGTATAATTAAGTTTTTCAAAAAATTCAAAAATTCAAAAATTTTTTTCAAAAATTCAAATAAAATAAAAATCTAGGATCGTATATAAAGGATTTATAATAAAAACTTTGTTTTTATGGGTTAGTTTTTTTTAGTTATTATTATAAACAAGAAAAAAAACTATATTGAGCCATAAAAACAAACAAAATACCTACATAGAAAAACATACACACTGAAAAATTACTTTTGAAATTCAATTCAAATTTTCCATTGGAAACTTTACAGAAATATTTAAATTATTAAATATTTATCCTCTTCACTAAATTAATATCCAGCTCAATTTTAAAAGTGTTTGCTTTACTTTACTACGAATGAACTTCAGTCGTGTTTATATTATTTATATAACTTCACATTTATTATTGTTCATTAAAGATAGCTTACATATCTTTTTTAGCTTGACCCGTCCCGAATTGACCCGACCCAGATTGACCCGACGTGACTTGACCCGACCCGACCCACTCACATGTCAAAATTCCACTCCCCGACTCGACCCGTGGAAAATTCTGGTCTGCACTCGTGGAAAAAAATCAACTTTCACCCCATCGTGTCAATGGGACCGGTTTTATTTTATTTAAAACTTTTTAATTAAAAAACCCAATAATTCTTTTCTTAATATAAGGATAATAATATTAACGGTTTAATTATTTAAATAAAAGCAATGACAAAATGATAATAAGTAATAATAAAAATAATTATAATTGTTACTTTTTCTCAATGAAAGAATTAATCAACTTTTATGTACTTCTTATGTACGTTTTGGGGTCAAAGGTTACTGTAAAGAATATTAATATATTTACATGTATAGGCACATATATATATATATATTTATTTATTTATTTCAAGGTTCGACGTTTTTGCTCTTCAAGGCTACTTGCTAGAAATTTAATTTGTAGACAATTATTACAAAATTAAACAAATTTATAAATAAAGTTTAATTAATTAACAAGCAGCAACTAACAGTTTTTTAAAATAAAAAATGCAGAAGCGGTTTAAATATTATAAAAAATACCGTTTTTGATGAACATAAATTGAATATCTATTCATTTGATGGACATAAATTGAATATCTATTCATTTGATGAACATAAATTGAATATCTATTCATTTGATGAACATAAATTGAATATCTATTCATTTGATGAACATAAATTGAATATCTATTCATTTGATGAACATAAATTGAATATCTATTCATTTGATGAACATAAATTGAATATCTATTCATTTGATGAACATAAATTGAATATCTATTCATTTGATGAACATAAATTGAATATCTATTCATTTGATGAACATAAATTAAATATTTCTTCATTTGATGAACATAAATTAAATATTTCTTCATTTGATGAACATAAATTAAATATTTCTTCATTTGATGAACATAAATTAAATATTTCTTCATTTGATGAACATAAATTATAAATATTTCTTCATTTGATTTGCTAATCGACCAAGTAATTAATAATCTATTGATTGATTTACCGACTGATTGATTGATTTAATGGAAAAGCCATCCGTGCATGCTCTCCAGTGAAAGTTGGCGCCGATGATCGTATGTATGTATATATGTGTATATATATATATATATATATAAGCATTTACAACTATGCTCATCTCAATCGGGAACATCGTTTATTTATTTGTCAACAGAAAGACTGACGCGTCTTCTTGCCGGTATAAAAATCGTCGATATAAGTTCATAAAAAGGTGAGGTAAATAAAGAAGTGAAACAAACACTTGAATGTGAAAATTATTTGGCCGTCGCTTTGATAGACAGATAGATAGATTTGAAAGTTGCCACTTCTAGCATAATTTTTATGAAATCTGAGAGCTGTTATAGAGAAACATTAGGCCTTCGCTGATCTTTTGAAGAAATAAATCATTGTTCCTGTTGAGTAAAAATACAAGTTTGGACGTTTTGAACATACATTTTCAGTTAGAAAAAATTATGCGTTGTTGTATTGGTTTTAATTGTGATGCATCCAAGTTCGTATTTTGTTTTTAAGAATTTTCCTTTAGAGATTCCCGCTAGGACAGAATTGTAAATCGGCTACTACTGCTATAATATTGAATATAGCTTATAGCTATTAACTACAACAACTGCAACGACATTAACTACAACATCGGTTGCTGTCGTCACAACGTCTTCTGCAAGCTGCAACAATGAAAGATTTCAAAGTGTTAGACGCTGACGACAACAATAACAACAAGAATACAAGCAGTCCCAGCAGTCCCAGCAGCTTCAACAACAACAACAACAACATTACAAGCAGTCCCAGCTGCAGCAACAACAACGATGACGAAGAACACAACACACAGAAATTCAAAAGTAAAGTTGCAAGAATATCTAGCAAGCAACCGACAGAATCAACCCTGGGATACACAGAAACTCTGGTAAGTATTGTATTGAAGTAACATTATCTTGTGTACACGCTTGAGTCTTTTAAAGCAGATTTAGTAAAAGTGAGATTACTTGACATTTTACAAAAACATGCATTGATGCATTTATATGCTCAAATGTACGTGCATTGATGCATTTATATGCTCAAATGTACGTGCATTGATTCAATTATATGCTCAGATGTACATGCATTGATGCATTTATATGCTCAAATGTACATGCACTGATGCATTTATATGCTCAAACGTACGTGCATTGATGCATTTATATGCTCAAATGTACGTGCATTGATTCAATTATATGCTCAGATGTACATGCATTGATGCATTTATATGCTCAAATGTACATGCACTGATGCATTTATATGCTCAAACGTACGTGCATTGATGCATTTATATGCTCAAGTGTACGTGTTCATTTTCTTATGTTGGCCTGGCCCAAACATAAACGTGATGTTCTTTACCTATTAATTAATTTGTATGCAACTTGAATTTTTTGTAATGGCTTAAAACAGTTTTATTCAGTAAATTTATCAAAGATCTCCTTTGAATTTTTGAAAGGCGCTATATAAGTTAATTTTTATTGAATTTTTATTGATTGCGGTAGCAACGACCACATAAGATTTGTATGAAACAACGACCACATAAGATTTGTATGAAACAACGACCACATATTATTTGTATGAAACAACAACGACCACATATGATTTGTATGAAACAACAACGACCACATAAGATTTGTATGAAATAACAACGACCACATATGATTTGTATGAAACAACGACCACATATGATTTGTATGAAACAACAACGACCGCATATGATTTGTATGAAACAACGACCACATATGATTTGTATGAAACAACAACCACATATGATTTGTATGAAACAACAACAACCACATATGATTTGTATGAAACAACGACCACATATGATTTGTATGAAACAACAACCACATATGATTTGTATGAAACAACAACCGCATATGATTTGTATGAAACAACAACATTTTCGGGTCATAAAAAAATTATAGAGGACGAAGGTTAAAGTGCAATCAACATTCATTTGATATAAACACATTTCATCTGTTTTTTATACTTTTCTATTTTTTTTATCTCGTTCGCTAATCGATTTGTCATGTTATATAATTATAATTATTAATCTTTTAAATAATTTATTAATAATTTGTTTTTTAATTAATTTTTTTCACGAATCCACAAATAAAATAAATTCCCACAACGCACTCACGCACGCAACCAATCAACCATTTCCATGTATAAAATTCTCCAGATGCATGGCCACTATTCCACCACGAGACTTCGTCGCATGCTGAGACAGGAGAAGAGCAAGTTGAGAAGAGAACTTTCAGAGGTGTCACAGCACAGCTTTCACAAAGAGTCAAACACCAAACGTATGCTATTTGTATCAGTATTTTATCGTATTTTATTATATATTTTCTTAAAATTTTGCTCAATCGATCTGGAAATTTAATAAAATTCGATATCATTGACAACAATTCTCGACATCAATTTTTAGCTTAATTGGATGATGAGAAGTATGTTTTTAAGCGTCACGATGTGAGCAAGTAAAGTTAATATAAATGATTTAAGAATGGGAATTAGAAATCGAAAATTAATTTTTACTTGCCAATTTCGCGGCTTTGACTTTGTGGTTCTTAATGTGAGGCTTTAAAGCGCTGTAAAACTCGGAAAATGATTTATCGAAATAAAAATATGATTTATAATTAATAGATGATTTAATTAAATGTTAAATAATATAAATATTTATTATTTCCTCTAAAATACAGGATTCACGCGGTTTTGTTGCGACCTGATCAACCACAGAAACATCCAGGATTGGTCGTTCCTGACACTTCTCGGCATTTCTGTCGCCATTTTTAGTTTCCTCATCGACCTTTTCATCGAAAACAGTCTCATCGGTTTGTTTTTAATTTACGAAATTTGATATTTCAATCATTTCAACTTAATCGGAAACGATTTCTTAAGTTGCAATAAATAGGCTGAATAGTACTATCAAGGAAAAGGAAAATATTTGCCCCATCATTCATTGGCGGTCACTCATCCAGTTAATTCGAAGTAACAAAGTCGATTTTGCATATCTGGAAGAAAATCACGAATCTTCAATGAGTGTGTTCAATGGAGTGCTGCGAAATTAAATCGGCAAATTAGATATTGGACGTCTCATTAAATACACCACCCATTTAATTCTGAAATATTATTTAAAACATTTTTGCATTTTTTAAACTCATCCTTAAGTTTTCGCCTTTTTTTAATAAAGAGTGCGTAATTACGGTATTTACGGTATTGACACCATACATTCAGTTATCTTTTGTTTATCAGTCACAAAGTATATGTGTTTAAAAGTATATATACATATGAACTACTCTCAGAGATAAGCCTCGATACTTCATTTTATTGGTGGTCTAATTTTGTACTTTCGACTCTTATGTGAAAATAGATATAGGGCCATAAATAATTCTTTGCTGTTAAACAAATAAAAACAATAAACAATAATTAATTAAACTGATAATAATAATAATGTTAAAACTAAAAAAAATTGTTTTTCTATTCATTATTGGGTAATAAATATTTTTTATTAGCCCCACTAGTGAATCAATGTATAATAGATCTGTATACCAGAAAGATGAATGAGGCAATAATTAACAAGCAGTTCTTTTCCATGCAAACGCTTGAATGAGCGGCTAATCAAGGTGAAAATTATTAAGAGACAGGTAATAATTAATGCGCGTCATGGTTGAGTCTGTGGTGTGGGTCAGTGGCGTAGCAAAGGTATCTGGCACTTGGGGGCAAGGTATAAAAAATGCGCCCCCATCTTCCACTGTCATCCCAGTTGGACGACCAAAACCGAGGGTGCCGAAGGCGCCCGAGCCATATCCGGGACTCGGTAAACCCCCTCTCCAACTAGTGCAAAAATACAATTTTTCAATTTTACATGTTCAAAAATGACGAAACTTTGGTGAAATTGTTGTTTTTCCTTTTGCTTTTTGACGCCTCCAAAGTTTGGCGCGTCCGGGGGCAGATGCCCCTCCCTGCCCCCCTTCGCTACGCCACTGGCGTGGGTTTTTCATTCCGGCGGTGTTTCAAAATGGCCAAGTTACTTATAATGAGAAAATTCTTTTCTTAGATTTTTCTCAGTTGTTTATTTAATATTATTTAATGTTAAGAAGTCATCGTCATCCATCATAACCACTTTATTCTCCACGACTGTCACTTTCATCCAAAAAATCACTTGTCGCAGTTGAAAGTTAGAACTTCCTTTACAGTTATTTTGCATTCCCATCTACTACGTTGTCATTGCGACTACCATCATCTCCAGCATCAGCATCATTAGTATTATCAATTTCAGCACTATTTTTGTAGTTGTAATCATCATCATCATCATCATCATCATCATCATCATCATCATCATCATCATCATCATCATCATCATCATCATCATCATCATCACCGCCACCACCGCTGCCGCCGTCATCGCCGCCGCCGCCACCACCGCCACCGCTACCACCACCGTCGCCACCACCGCCACCACCACCATCATCATCACCTGAAAAGCCACTTGTTTAATGAATCTAAATAAGAAACAACTTACTTTATAGTTATGTTGAGACCGTATGATTAATTTAGGTTTAAAGGAATGATAATGAAATATCGAATTCGCAATTCTTTTAATTAGGCAGCAAATTATATTGTAGTAGTTTTTTTATTATAAATTTTATCTGTCGAGTGAAATTAAAATTCAAAACAATTAAATTAAGTTCACAATCATTCGGTAAAACTAATTGAAAATTTAAAAAAAACTTCCGCAAAGAAGTTTCACTTTCCTTTTCCGTCTTCTTCTGCAACTTCCTGGCGGCTCTTTTGATCAAGATTGACTGCCTGATCAGATGTTGACGTTGTGGTTTATCTTTCCTATCCTTTTCCTGCTTGCATAATTAATGAATGACTTCCGAATCATTTTTGTATGTTTTATTTTCTTGAGGCGATTTATAAATAGCACATCAACGATGATGTTGTAAATCATTGTTTTTATCGTTTGATTTTATATTCGCGCCCCAACAATAAAATCCGTTGTTCTATTCAAATAAAATAAAATAAAATTTATTTTTGATTAAATTTGAGTTTAATAACATAAAAACTAAACTATTCAGCTCACAGATGGTTGTACCGAATAGCCAGTGGGACATATATCGGCCAATACCTGGCCTGGGTCATCTACCCCCTCGTTCTCATCTCGTTCTCTACTGGATTTACTCGTCTTGTCAGTCCAACAGCTATCGGTATAGTTGCAGAATATTTTTTAGTAACCTTTTGTCATTATGAAAAAAAAACTAAATAAATCATAACAAAAAATTTTTTAGCTTTGGCTGAAAAAAATTAAAAAAAAACTAATTTTTTCGGATTTAAATTCTGAAACTTGCTGTCGTTCAATAAATGGTTACAACAAAACATTATTTAAAAAAATAAATTTAAATTATTTTTTAAGGCTCGGGCATCCCAGAAGTAAAAACCATAATGAAAGGAGTTGTTCTCAAAGAGTACTTGACCTTCAAAACACTTGTGGCAAAAGTAGTCGGTCTGACCGCTTCACTCGGCTCTGGTCTTCCACTTGGAAAAGTAGTAAGTGAAATGTAACCCCACTATTTTAGTATTTTGCTCATACCACCATGATCGTCATCATCATCAACATCGTCATCATCATCAACATCATTATCATAATCAACATCATTATCATAATCAACATCACATTATTCGTAGTTTTCTGGTGAGTAAAAACCAAACAACAGCAATGAAATTGATAATTATCCTCACAGGGTCCGTTTGTCCACGTAGCCAGTATTACAGCATCGAATCTCTCAAGGTTGTTTTCCATCTTCAAGCACGTCAGGGAGGTATGTAACTCATTTTGGCTTATTTCTATCATGTTCCTTATTTACGCTGCAAACTATTTTTTTTAGAAACTCCTCAAAGAACAAATAAACCAATAAATAGAAATAAATGAAATCAAAAACAAGCCTGACATATTTTAATATTTTTAATGCTTTCAGAACGAAGCTCTCCAGATTGACATTCTGACAGCCGCCTCTGCCGTCGGTGTTTCGTGTACTTTTGCTGCTCCTATTGGAGGTTCGAAACCAATTTTCTTATTTGTTTTTGGCTTCATTTGTTTATTAGATCTTTACTCATTTTGTTTATTAATTATTTCGTTTGTTTATCTAAGGTTTTAAGGAAACTATTTAAAGCTGCTTTATTTTTCTTTCTACTCGATAGGCGTCCTTTTCAGCGTGGAAGCAACTGCAACTTATTTTGCCGTACGCAACTACTGGAGAGGTTTCTATTCCGCCATGTGCGGCGCCTTCACCTTCAGACTTCTCTCTAGCTTGACTAAATCTGAAGGTCGTGTATTGATTATAATTGATTTTTTGTCGGGAATTAAAATCATTTGTATTTGGCCTAAATAATTTGAATTTAAATCAAATCTTTATTATATTAACAGAAACTTTGACGGCATTGTTCAAAACAGAATTGCGACAGACCTTGCCATTTGATATCTTCGAAATAGTCGCATTTGCTCTTGTTGGGTTGGTTTGAAGCAAGAATTTTTTTATTGCGTAGCATAAATGTTATTGATCAAGCAGCTTATATTGATCAGTTGATAAGTCTCAAAGTTGCCACAACGCTCGATATTTCTTGGTGTCCTTTATAAGCGTTGAAAAATTAAATAAATTTATTATTTTACGTTACTTATAAACATTTGCATACAATTTAATAATTCAGGGTAATTTGTGGAGTACTTGGTGCCGGATTCGTGTGGCTTCACAAGAGCATTGTTCTCTTCGTGAGGGGGCATAAACAGTTGAATGATTTCCTACAGAAGTCGTAAGCACACCACTTTTTATCCATGATATTTTAAATTGAAAGTTTTATATACGAATAATTCTAACACTAGCTCGTCCACAAGTTTATTGTTGCGTTGAAGTTTGAGGGTGGAATTTCGTTGAACTCCTTCTTGCTTTTAAGCTTCGAATGTGTCAGTTAATCGTTGAGTCCGGAGTTGTCGTGATCTTGGAGGCCTAACCATTATTTTATTTATTACACATTAGAGTGGAATGACAAAAATTATATTGCTGATTATGATAATAAAAAACAATGTTAATACTAAAAATGATGATGATGATGAGAATGATGAATATGATGATATAAAAATTGCAGTCGTTTCATCTACCCATGTATCGTCACTCTTGTCATATTCTCAGTTACATTTCCTGAAGGAATAGGAAAGTACATGGCTGGAGAGGTATTGATTATTATTTCGTACAAACTAACTAAATTGCATTACTTTTTTCAAGTTTATAAGTGTTATAATAAAAGCATATATTTTAAACGGAAATTTTTTGTTAGCTGACTTTGAGAGAGGCTGTGAACCAGTTTTTCGATAACAGAACATGGTTGACGGATGAGCCTGAAACCGTTGAAGAACAGAAGATGTTGGCTGTATGGAGAGGTCCACTGGACAACGCGTTGATCACCATCGGACTATTCTTCTTAATGAAAGTAATTTACACTTTTTTACGATAGAGGTCGAAGACTAAAGGTTAAATTAATATCTTATTTTAAAATCTCATTTATAAGAAGTTGAACAAATATATAAACAGTATTTGAAGATTAGTAAATAATTATGATTAAAATAGCAGACAATTCTATCATAAAAAATGATTTCGACATAGAACGTTTTTATTCGTACTGTGAAGGCTAGTTGGCCATGCAGGGACGCAGTTTGAACTTTAAATAGTTAAAAAAACAATAAACAAACCGAAAAATTAACAAATTTGACGTTTTAAGTAGAACAATTTTTTTTATAATAATATCTTCAAATACTCTTTTCAGTTTTGGATGTGTGCAATAGCCACAACTTTACCGGTACCTTGTGGAATATTCATACCTGCATTTGCATTAGGTGGGTGAAAGATATATAAATATGTAATATAGCATATTAATTAATTCAATTTTTCATATGGCTCTCTGAAAAAATATAGTTGTATTAAAAAGTTTCAAAAATGTTTAAATAAATTGTCGTTTAAATAGAAAGCAATGTCACAATTGAAAATGTTTCCCTGTAACTCAGGATCAGCTGTTGGGCGTTTTTTTGGTGAACTGATGGCCTACTGGTGTCCTGATGGCATAAGGGACAAAAAGATCCTACCGGGGGCTTATTCACTCGTCGGGGCTGCCACGTTTTCCGGAGCCGTAACTCATACCGTATCTCCAGCGGTAATAGTTTTTGAACTTACGGGACATCTTGGACATTTGTTGCCTTGTGTGGTAAGTCATTCCAGTTCAAGCGGTCATTGATTCATCTCTTTTTTCAAGCGCTACTAGGTATCATTATCAGGCAGCCATATTTAGTTAGAACATGTGATCTTATTTGGCAACTAAGGTCTTTAAATGTAAAAATTTTATTATTTGATACTATTTGATTAAAAGATATGTTAAAAATCGTATTATTTTTTTTTCTATAACTATTGTTTTTATGCTGTAATTTTGGATTAATAGTTTCAATAAACCTTTTATTAAAGTTTTATTGAATTTGAACATCTTTTCAAAGTTTTAATAAAAAAAACTTATAACCAGATGGCGGTCATGGTGGCAGGTGCTACTGCCAGCTTTCTCCAGTCTTCCGTGTACGACACAATGATTGAAATCAAGAAACTACCTTTTCTTCCTTCGAGAATCGATCCTGAGACTTGCAAGTGAGAATTTTATTAATTACAAATAAATAATTATTTATTAAATCCTGAATTTGAATCGTTATCTCAAACGGCTCTAGAAATAAATACAATTTGTTACAAAGCTGATCATAAAAATAAAAAAAAAGGATTAGAAATTAATCTTCAGAGGTTTGGAAACAGTCTTAAATCACAATTTATACAAAAACAGAAATATCAAACATTTTGCATAACGCAGAACAATTTAAGATGATGTGATAATAAATTATTAAATTGTTTATTTTTGTAAACTTTATCAGTGCTCACAACATTAAGGCAGAAGACATCATGGTTCGTGAGGTTCAATGCCTTTCAGATGACAGTACCTACGGTGATGTCTGGAAGCTCATTAGTGAATTCAAGCACCGAGCTTATCCGTTTATTCTGTCAAAAGGTTATTGCAAATTAATTCAAACTATAATAAATATTAAAGTTTTGATGAGTGTATAGAAGTGTTTTTGTTGATCAATCGGCTTCAGGACCACTACGATTGCTGTATTCAGTACCTCAACCACTTTGTCTCCAGCAAAAACACTGGTATTCAGCCGTATGTCACATGTGGATATAAAGCTAAATCGTAAAAGTGAACTGCTTACCCAAAAAAATTTCAGCGATTCGGGATTTTAACGCTAAATCCCCACGATTTTTGAATATACAAATCTAAATTGAACAAATAAAATTAATTGCATCAAATTACTTGTAAACGCATAACTGAATGCCGCTAAACTTGTCTCGGTCGGATAGGCAATTTGGAAAACGAAACATACTTATTAGATAAAGGCCAAGAAAGACAGTTCGTTCAACTTTGTTTTTTGTAAATCTAACGTTCGCATTTTTTTACTATTGAACAACCAGTGACACGAGACCCTATTTATTTGCTACAAGCGCCTGTTTTTTTTTTAAATATCTAAGCTACATAATTATAAAATAATCAAATAACAATCACGCGGTCTCTTCGAATCTACCTAATAATCAACAGATGAGCCTTTCCCACACACAAACACATAAACACTCACATACCTGTCTGTTGTTTTCACACCTAAATTTAAATGCAAAATTGTTAAAAACTAATAAAAACAGCCGGTCTATGATTTCTTAAACTCCTGTTATAAACAGATAGCCAGAAGTTCATTGGATCAATTCTGCGAACAGACTTGAAGTATATGCTATTCAAGCATTTCGCCTACACGACGTTCAGCTTTGATAACCAGCTTTCACCCTCTCTCCCTCTCGACAACAAAGCTGCTGTAACTGAAAAACAGCTGCCCTCTAGTTTTGTTCTGAACGAGGTATGTGGCCTGAATTGGTAACCTTTTTTTTTATAAATAACGTAAAAATATGTGAATAAATTAGTTACAAAATAGTATAGAGTACTACTGCAAGGGCCGGTTTTTCGCGACCCGGCCCGTTCAACTTTGGGCCCGGCCCATTTTTTAGGCCTAAAATGTCTATACTTGGCAAAAAATCTCGGCCCGACCCGTTTGGAAACCCTAAAAACAAGCCTCAGCCCAGCCCGGCTCGTGCAGTAGGTATTCTATTACAAAACTACTACTAGATAAGTTGTTAGTTTTATTAAACTAAAATGTACTAATCAATTAATGTTAAAAACAAATCAAAAAAGTATATAATATATATATAAATTTTTTCAAGATCATTCCTCTAGAAGATCAGCTGTTAGACGAACCAGCTGATTTTCACATGTGCGATATCGATCCTGCTCCTTTTCAAATTCCCAGTAAGACTTCTCTGTACAGGGTGAGACTTTTAGTTATTCGACCCAATAAAATATTGCAAAGAAATTACCCCACCATTTCTTTTTCTCTCTTTTTTCTCTCTCCTTCTCTCTCTCTCTTTCTTTCCACCCATCTCAAGATAATAATTATGTTAATACTTTGTTGCCTTTATTTTAAAAGTTGTTCTTATGTTATTGTTGTCTCTCGCGAAGATCCACTGGCTGTTCTCACTGCTGAGTTTGCACCACGCCTTCGTAACTGAGGAGGGAAGAATAGTGGGAGTCCTTTCATTGGCCGAGGTAGTGTTTTCTGTATTGTTGATTATTTTTTGCTGGTTCAATTGTTTGTTGTTTACTTGTGGTGTTTAACGTTTAACGTTTTAGTGCATATAAGTACCATATTTTGTATTTGTGGGGTTGTTGGTTCGTTGGAAATGTATGTCGTATTTTGTATTTGTTGAGTTGTTGATGCATTGTAATTTTAAATGAAGTATTTGGTATTTGCTGAGTTGTTGGTGCATTTTAAATGTTGTATTTTATATTTGCTGAGTTGTTGGTGCATTGTGAATGTCGTATTTTGTATTTGTTGAGTTGATGGTGCATTGTAAAATCGTATTTTTCTATTTGTTGAGTTGTGGGTGAGTGTATAATTCAAGTATAAAAACTTCTTAAAACAGGTCAGAAGAGCCATTCAATGTGAAGTGAATTCTTCAACAAACAAATAAACACAGCTGAAAGATTAATTATTGAACGTTTTCCGATTACAACTTTTTTTCTATTATTTGCTTATAAATAACAATGTTCTATTATTTTTTTTTATATTGTAATACCCAAAACAACGATCTGGTATATGTTATATAAGTTATGTTTTCATATCAGCCATTAAAATTTATAATTGTTGATGACTTAAACGGGTTTCTTTCTTCGATTGTTTCTGCAAATCCGTTTTATTCATATTTAATGTTATTTTTCATAATGCAATGTTAGTTTTGTATGATATTTATTTATTTATTTTGTGATTTTTGAAACATCTTGTTGATGAGCCTACTCTTCGTTGAAAATGACTATCATCAACACCATCACCATTGTCGTCGTCGTCGTCGTCGTCTTCTTCTTAATTTTGCCCAGTGGCACCTGTTTATTTAGCTGTAGGAAATTTAATTTTTAATATGTCGATTAACGTGTTAACATGTTCGTTGAAATGATGTAATAATATCTGCACGGAATTCCGTTAAAGAAACAATTTTTTGAAATTTTGGATGAGGTTTTCATGTGGTTTGAAATGTTCTATCAATTAAAGTTAATTTTATATTTAAATTTTATTTTATTCCATATGAGTTTGCTCAAAAATGTGATTTTTTTACAAATTTGTAGTTTTTTGTTTGATTATTACTCACAAAAAACTTCTTTCTATTTATTTACAAAATGTATTTTTATATTTTAATCTTATCACATTTTTATTTTTATTGTTCATTCAAAAAGTTTCATTTTAATTTTTTAAATTAATATATTATGATATTTACTTGTATACATTTAGTTTCAAATGCACCACATAAATCTGCGGAGAGTTTCAACTATACACGATTTTTTACAAGATTGTTTAGTTAAGCATTATTATTATTATTATTATTATTATTATTATTATTATTATTATTATTATTATTATTATTATTATTATTATTATTATTATTATTATTATTATTATTATTATTATTATTATTATTATTATTATTATTATTATTATTATTATTATTATTATTATTATTATTATTATTATTATTATTATTATTATTATTATTATTATTATTATTATTATTATTATTATTATTATTATTATTATTATTATTATTATTATTATTATTATTATTATTATTATTATTATTATTATTATTATTATTATTATTATTATTATTATTATTATTATTATTATTATTATTATTATTATTATTATTATTATTATTATTATTATTATTATTATTATTATTATTATTATTATTATTATTATTATTATTATTATTATTATTATTATTATTATTATTATTATTATTATTATTATTATTATTATTATTATTATTATTATTATTATTATTATTATTATTATTATTATTATTATTATTATTATTAAATGTAAATTTATAATGCGCTTTTTTTAAAAAGTCACAAAAGCGCGTCGCGTCAAATCATAAATTTAGGAATAAAGTTCGGTCTTAAGCAGCTTCCTGAAACCGCCGAGGTCCAAAGCTGGATTCCTCAGGTCAGTAGATAGGCTGTTCCAAACAACTGGACCAGCAGTGGAGAATCCGCGCCTGCCGAGAGTCGTTGTCTTTGACGATGGAACGAACAAGTCGCCAGCCGCCGCCGATCGAAGGTGGGACCGACCAGCAAGCGTTGAGATCGGTACACACAATTGCTGCAGGTAGACCGGAGCCGTGTGGTGGAGGCACTTGTATACCATCAGACCCAACTTGAACTGAATTCTCTGCGGGAAAGGAAGCCAGTGAAGTTGCGTCCGCATGAGATCTGATACGGGAGACCAGCCGGGCAGCTGAAGAACAAGACGAGCGGCTGCTCGGAGAATGGATTGGAGCCTGTTGATTTGAAACTGTCTAAGTCCGGCCATGACACCATTACAGTAATCAAGCCGGCTGTGCACGAGTGCTCTGATGAGTGAATGGGCGGAGTCCGTGGTGAGGCTACGGCGGACGACGCGCAGTTGACTGAGATGATAGAAGCATGAACGAGTAAGATGAGAGATGTGTGCTTCCATAGACAAGCTACTGTCGACCATCACGCCAAGATTACGAACATAAGTGGAGGGCCTGACTGAGACACCAGCGATGACCAGATCCCCCTTCGGACAGAAGCTGAGTCGACCAGGCGAGCCCAACCAGATCAATTCGGTCTTAGAAGGATTGAGTTGCAGGCGATTGCTCGCCATCCAGGTGCCAATCTCGCTGATACATGCAGACATCCTAGGGACCAGATCGGAACACGACGCTGGCGGGGAGTGATCGTAAATCTGCAGGTCGTCAGCATAAGAATGGACAGAAAACCGATGTTTCGTGGCAATATGTAGGACGTCCGCGGAATAGAGAAGAAACAACAACGGGCCCAGAACGGATCCCTGCGGGACGCCACACAGGACAGAGGTAGGCGTGGACAAAACACCTCCGGAGCGGATGCAGTGGGACCGATCAGTCAAATAGGAACGAAACCATTCGAGGACGACGTCTCCGAAACCATACGAGAAATGGAGCCTGTTGACCAAAATTTGATGGTCAACAGTGTCGAAAGCAGCGGAGAGGTCCAGAAGTCCCAGTAGCGTGATCCGACCCGAATCAGCCGCAGCGTAAATATCAGACAGTACCTTCAGGACAGCAGTTTCAGTGGAGTGCTGATTTCTGTACGCCGACTGAAACATCGGGAGAAGGTTGTTTTCACCGAGGTAGATGTTTATCTGGGCGGCTACGCATCGTTCCAGTAGTTTTGACAGATAGGACAGATTCGAGATTAGGCGGTAGTTACCGGTGTTGAGCGGATCTAGATTCGGTTTCTTCAGGATCGGTGTGATGACAGCATTTTTCTGGGCAGGAGGAAACTGTCCCCGCTCTAGCGATGAATTTACCATGAATGTCACAAACGGTGCCAGATCATCCATGTCGGTATTGGGTCCAGGGAACAATTTTTGTTTGGTGAAGATTTGATGAGCCGGGTAATGTCGTCGACACTCACAGGTTTAAACCTCAGCAGGTCGCAGGAACAACAGCCGGGGTCGAATCGTGGACTGGAAGCATGTGACGTAGACTGGTGGATATCTCTTATCTTATCATTGAACGCTCTCGAGAAATCATTGGCTGTAAGATCTTTTGGCGAAATCGGGTTGCTCCGAACCCGACCGAGCACCCCAGATAATGTCCGCCATAATCTCCCAGGACTCCCTCGGCTGTCGTCAATCTTCATCTTCCAGTAGAGATTTTGTTTCTGTCTGTAAAGGTCATGAGACGTTCGCACGTGGTTGATCCATGAAGTGCGATCGATGGGATCTTGTGTTCGTCTATAACGTCTTTCTAACTTCTTCGATCTTCGTTTTAAGGCAGCGCATTCAGAGTCGAACCATGGGGTGAGGGGCCGGTCGCGCAGCCTGGCAACCCGAGGCGGGGCATGTTTGTGAAGAAGTGATGACAAGGTTGTGTCGAAGGTCTCAAGAACCTGACTGATTGACATCGTCTCATAGACCGCCGGATTACACAGAGAACTTCCCTCTAAATCAGAACGGAATTGCTCTGGGTCGAAACTTCTCCAAGCCCGGGTGTTGACGTCGATAAGCAGCGGGGGAGGATGACGGACCGGGATCCGGAAACGCACAAGCGAGTGATCTGACACCTGTGGTAGATCAACGATGATAGATGGAGGGGGAAGATCTGATCGGTAATGACCAAGTCCAGAGTGTTACCATGCGTATGCGTAGGACCGACGACAGACTGAATAAATCCGCATTAGTCAAAAAATTTGCAAAAATGTTTCAGCCATTTCAATTATTTATTAAAAACAAAAAAATTAAATACACTATCTTGGTCAAAGCATACTTATTTTTGAGTCAAACCAACTTAATTTTTATTTGGTTATTTACGCAACTCTACAATGAGTATTTCATTCAAGACAATCGGTTGAATATATCGGCTAATTTTTTTTAAACAAACACATGCCTAATAGAATATTTATACTCAATTTTAAAAGTAGGAACCTTAAAATTTGAATTTTGAAATTTTGCTCCTGAGGGTATGAAACAGGAAAACAAATTTTTTTCTTAAACATCCCATATCTCGAAAACCAAAAATGAGAAAGTTTTGAAATTTGATATCTAGATGTTTCTTAAAAAATAAAAAGATGCACGTTTCACCATTGTTTGAAAGTTTGGTTTCCAGGACCTCAAATGTGGGGTGGAAAATATGGTTAGGGTACGTCCTTTAATTATGTCAAAAATTTTTAGGCAATTTTTTACCCCCCTACCCTTGTCAACAACTGTCAAACTTTTATTCACTCTTAACAAAATTATGTCAAACAAATTTTACCTCCCCCCAAAAAAACAACAAAATAACTCGCTTGAATTCTTTGCGGTTGAGGAGCATGTGGTAATTGCCTAGCCCCAAGATCGCATTCGCATTGTCGGTGCTGTTGAACAGGATTCTTCAACATGACTTGTGAAGCAACATAGAGGTAACAAATTTTGCAGATCCGTTCAAACAACGACAACTGAATGGAACGACAGTACAGATTATATGGAAACATTTTGAATGCCTTTGCCGATCGAGGTAGCATGTTGTCAAACTTCAGACTGAATACAATAGTTTAAAAGTGTGGGATCTTACGGTTTTACCTTACAATTTTAGGTCAATCAGTTTTATTTATTTAATTTATAGTTAAGTTTTAAGTAGAAATCAAAATACGACACAGTTTACGATTATCAAAACGGAGGGTCCTGCAATTTTTCCAAATTCGATGAGTTTTTTTGGGTAGGTGGGGGTGGGGGGTCCTACATTTATTCATAAACTTATTTTTTTTACAATTGCTTCAACTGGTCTGAGACTGATTTTGACTATCTTCAGTTTGTAGTCTTTATTTTCTATCATTAATAAATTTTTAAAGATACCAAAAAAAGACTGCAGACTGAAGATAGCCAAAAAAAATTCGCCTGCGGTGGGCTTTTTTTCTTTTTTAAAACTTGAGCAAGACCCCCCCCCCCCCCCCGAAGGTCAAATCGGAAGGCTCTGCAATTTTTCCAAATATGAGAGGTTTTTCTTTGGGTGGGGGTGTGGGGTGAGGGGTGCTACATTTATTCATAAATTTATTTTTTACAATTGCTTTAAATGGTTTGAGACTGATTTTGACTATCTTCAGTTTGGAGTCTTTATTTTTCATCAATAAAAATTTTTTTTAAATACCAAAAAAAGACTGCAGACTGAAGATAGTCACAAAAATCTTTCGTCTACGGCGGGCTTTCTTTCCTTTTTAAAACTGGGAAGTGCTACATTTATTCATAAACTTATTTTTTTTACAATTGCTTCAACTGGTTTGACTATCTTCAGTTTGCAGTCTTTCATTTCTTTCATTAATAAATTATTAAAGATACCAAAAAAAGACTGCAGATTAAAGATAGTCAAAAAAAAAGTTCAATTGCGGCGGGCTTTTTTCCCTTTTTACACACTTTTACTTAACTTTATTTCTCTGTCTAACTGTATGTTTGTCTGTCTGTCTGTCTGTCTGTCTGTCTATCTGTCTATCTGTCTGTCGTCAAATTTTGCAATCGATTTTAAACCAGAGACTTCAAAAATTAATCATATCTCCGAACTGATTAACAATGCATTCTATCAAATGTTCGGATCGATTGGACAAAATTTAATTAAATAATTATTTGTGATATTTTCGTCGAACTATTTATTGTCTATTCCACAATGCTCGTTGTTTATGTAGTAAAAATATAAAAGTTTGTTTTTGCTTCACTTGTTCACACTTGAGCCCCTTGAGCATTTTCTGCTGGTTGCGCCCCTGTTTCAGGACCTCAAATGTGGGGTAGAAAAAAGAAATATTTGACTGAAACTCCAAAAACTAAAAATATAAAAGTTTTGAAATTTATTACCGATTACCGAAATTATTTTTACAAAATAACAAAATACACGTATTAATAATTTTTGAATATTTGGTTTCCAGGACTTTAAAATAGGGTTATATTATTCTTTGAATAACTGCCACTCAGAAACTAAAAATACTACAGATATAAGAATTAGTATTTAGAATAATTTAGATACTACTTAAAAAATAAAGTTACGCATGTTTTACCAATTTTTGTATGTTTTGGCTTCTTAAATTGCCAGGTACAAATGTAGGGTGGAGAAAAGGATTAATTGCTTGACAACTCAATAACTGAAAATATAAAAACATTAAAATTTGGTATTTATGTTTTTTTTAAATAAAAAGATACGTGTTTCATTATTTTTTGAAAAATTAGCTTCCAAGCTTTGAGGTTTTGTGTCCGTTAAAACTGGCTGGGTCCAGTTCATCACGGACCGGACTATAGGACTCGATTTTTGTGCTCATGAAACGGGCCAGTTCGGATCTAAATAACAACCCAGGCCTGGAATTTTCTGCTTGTAAAATAGGCGGAACTGCTGGGTCTACAAATCCGTGTAGGGCTCTATAAGGATTAGAATACGGCACGGGCCGGAACTAGGCCGTAATTTTAGGGTCTTCAGACAGGCCAAACCTAAAGTCAAGGTAGAACAGGCCAAGATTTTTTGCCAAGTATATAGAAATTTTTAGCCTCTGAAAACGGGCCGGGCCCAAATTAGACGGACCGGGCCAAGTTGTCGACGGGCCGTAAAAAAGTTAGATTAAATATAAACAATATTATAGTCAAAGTAAATTAAAACATCAACTAAATAGAAGATCAACTTATCTGTAGACTATACTACTAAAAAAGGAAGGCTCTTAGCTTCAGTGGCGTAGCGAGATTATCTGGTGCCCGGGGGCAAGGTATAAAATATGCGCCCCCATCTTCCACTGTAATCCCAACTGGACGACTAAAACTGAGGAAACCGAAGACACCCGAACCATAATGGGGGCTCGATGAGCCCCTCCCTAAGAAAATTTTGGAAATCACTAGTGTGAAATAGTACAAAAATACAATTAGTTAATTTACTTGTTTTTACATGTTCAAAAATGACTAAACTTTGGTGAAATGACTAAAATTTGCTTTTTGGCGCCCCCAAAACCTGGCACCCGGACAGATGCTCCTCCCTGCCCCCCTTCGCTACGCTATTGCCTAGCTTGGGCTTTTTGGGGAAGAGAGGTCGGCTTTTTAGGAGAGGAATTGAGTCCGGCTGCTTGGGGGGGAGGGTAGAAGTCTCTGGATTTTTGACCGCACCAGCTTCATTAAAACAATACGAATTTTCTACCGTAACTAATATTTTGCCCAACACTGTGACGTTCATTAAGAGACAAAAATTAAATATAAGAAGCTTATTAAACCATCTGCAGCATAGATATATATATCTATGGTCTGCAGATATATATGGTCTGCAGTCTAACCGATTAATTAATCAAATAATACCTATCTATCAAGCATGTAACTAAAAAAATTAAATAAAAATTAATGATCCATTAAATAAAAAATATGCTTTACTTTATATCAACTCCATATTCCACTTATATACAGAAATCAGAAATGTTATTTGGTTATTTGCATAGACAACTATGGTTATTTGCTTTAACTTTTGTATCTTTGTATGCTTGCTATTGTCTTTGTTGTTAATTTTGACGTAGGCAGTGTCCACATCGTTTTTATAATAAATAAAATCTACCTAATTGAGCTCAAAAGCCGTATAAGCACTTCAACTCGACGATAAATTCGATTTATTAAATCGCATCGTGTTGGGAAGTCCTAGTGGTTTGTTTTTAAGCTCAACTCGTGAAATGGCAAGTGAGTTTAAATTTAAATTGAATTTTTTTTAAAGCTTCATGTGCCAATGGTGATTCACACCAAAAGTCCTGTAATTGTTTAATTTAGGGGGTAACCAAAGAGATCAAGCTAGGGCTAAATCTTTAAAAAAAGAAGCTGGTAAGCCTAAAAAGGCAGATGAGTTGGAAGGAAACAAAGGAACTTCTCTTCAAGAGCGTAAGCAGAGGTAAGTTATGAGTTATGACTGACGCTTAAAGCTAGTTTTAAGATTAGATCAATTAGGATAATTTAACATGGACATAATTTTTCTAATTTAGACTTTAGACGACTACGGCTGAGGCTAGTCAGCCACATTGGCATTATAATAATAGGCAGTCGCATAAAATAAACGCGCCCTAGCGCACAAGGCCAGAGCCTTGCGCGTTCGAATCCGTGCAGAGAATTTGATGGGGTTAACAGAATGTTACGGGAAAGCGTATATCTCGGGAACTAATAAACTCCCAATAAAAATAATTACATAAAAATGTTTGTAAAAGATACCTTGAGCCAAACATCTATAAATAAAGAATTCAGCACAGTTCATTTTCTTAGAACTTTAATTCAAAGTCACTTGTTTATTCTTTTGTGTCTAGCTCTTACCTATTTGTTCTATATGGTCCTTCTATTAATATGCCTTATAAGTGAACATTAAGCAAGGTGCATGAAATGGATTCAGAATCAGAATATATAAGTTTTATTGTTACTAAGAGGAGTTGTGAAAGAAGAAAAACGATCCGATCCGCTAGGACATTAGTATGAGATTTTGGCCTGTGAAGTTAGCAGCATTGCTGGCCGTGCAAATTAAAAAAAATCGTGTGTGTGCACTGGGTCTGTAGTTGGATGTGGTTTTGAAAATGGAGTCTAATGGTATAATTGCTTTTTCTTCAGTTCAACAAATAAAAAAGTTATAAGCCAAAAACGACGATTTTTCGACGAAAATTGCATAAAATAAACCTTAGCTCTTGAAATGGTGTCACATTTATGCAATGTGATGTCACATTTATGCAATGTGATGTCACATTTATGCAAATAAATCTATTGATTAATTTTATTTAATTTCGGAAGATCATTATAAAATTCCTCTAATTGAATAAAATTTACAGTTTAATTAAACAAAAATAAAATTTATGAAACAAAAATTGTTAAAAAAATAAATTAGAGAAGCATATGATAAGGATGACAAAAATGTTTATTGTCATAGTAACTACACACATCTTTTCTTTACTATTCGCTGAGGTAATATTTTTATAATAAGATGTCGCTATAAAATTTTATAACTGTCTTAAAAACATATTTTTAAATTAACTTTCACTTGTTTTAAAAATATACTTTAATACTTGTCTTAGTATTTTTTTTAAACTTTATTTAAATATTTTTTTAATTTCAGAGATGCAGACAAAATGAGAGAAAAACAGAAAAAGGCAAACGATAAACCTGAACAGTAGTTAAAACTGGGCATTTTAGTGAAAGGCCATAAATATTCAAAACCGGACTCTATAGATGACTTGTTTTCCTAAAAGTTTAACAATGATTATCAAATGTCTTGTATACTAATAATTACTCTAAACCACTTAAAAGGCAATAATAACATAAATTGCCACAATCACTAGTTAAGATTTTGTTACAATACTTGTCTGCTACTAACTGTGAAAACTTCTGTATCGATTTCAATTCTTGTACATTATAATGCAACAGTGTACGAGATTTTAAATAATATTATTCAAGGTTTTTTAATACAAAAAACTTTGAAGAAGTTACCAAAAGCCGTTTGGGGGTCACTCATATATTATGTATGCACCTAGGGGTTTGTGTGTTGCGAGCGAATGATTTGTGTTTGCATGCATATGGGGAGGGGGAAGGGTATTCCAACAATAGTGTTCGCAAAAAATTTAAATGGTACGTCATACTCATGCTAGAGACAGCCTGTCAAAAATGATGGATATTTTCAAATCTCATATATTATTTTTCAATTACATATAGGACTGATCATATATATATATATATATATAGAATAGCTTAGACTTCCACCTTTTAAAAGCATCAATTGTATTTTGATATCCATGGTCGCTAGGCAGTTTTGGTGCAATTTGGACACTGGATGTCGTGTCTAGCATAATTTTGAGAAGTTAATAAGTTCGGACTAACCGCGAACAATGGCGGATCCAGAAATTCCTGATAGTGGATGCACGTGCGTCACATCGACACTTTTTCCTCTCAAAAAAGCTGATGACCACTGGGACTTTTCAAAAATAATTTTTCAAAAATTTTACTTTCAACTATGTTTTTTAAAATACATTTTCAAAAAGCTGGGTATTCTACCAAAAAATTTTTAATTGATACTCTGGTGGGGGGAGGCATACCCCATCCCACCTGCATCCCTCCGACCGCGAACAGCGTCAACCAAAGGTATCAGCGAAGCATACTAAACTATTTAGCCACTAGTTATGAATACACTCGAAAGACAAATATCCAACGAGACAGTGAGGGTATATTTAATTACCTAAAAATCGCGCCCTAAGAAAAACAGTTGAAAGGATCTCGGAAAAATTTTAAGAGTAGAAAAAAATAGCTTGATCTTCTTGAAAAATCAACACAACACAACAGTAGTAGTAATATTTACAAGAATAATTTAATAATGATGAAACATTGATGACGCATGTTTCTCACTGAATTACAAGTTCTATGTGTATACAATGATGAAACAAGATACACGTTAAAGACGCTACGCTGAATATTTCACAATTCAGGAATTTTGAGCAATAAATCTACAGATAATAATATTCAATTATTAGCCAACTAAAAATTCCACAATCAAACATTTTCATGTGATTTTAAGTTGTTACAATGAAATTATTGCTTTTTCAATAAATTTCAAATTAATAAAATCATGTGCAAATGAAAGAAGTATTTAGTTCATAGAGACACAGAAACTTTGAGAAAAAGAATAATAATGAACATAAACAAAATCAAAAATAACTGGCACTTATGCAACAGAAACTAGACATTGTCTAGCAAAGCAACATATATTATCTTAACAATTATAACTTAAAAGTTTCAACATACATTTAAACATTCAGGTTTAGTTTAAGAGAAATCAACATGCAAAACCATAAGAATATCATTGAAACAAAATACGAGCTACTAAAAATTAAAACAAATACGCTAATTTAATTCTTTTAAAATGCTAAATCATTAAAAATAACTTATTAAAACATATCAATGTGACATAAATTAAAATTAAGAAACTCAATCATAGTTGAGTTATCCGCCATGATTTCCACTTCTTACTAACAATGAAAACATGTATCATCTTTTGATTTAATAATATCTCAAATCTCCTTTAAAATACAACTTAGAAACTGCTGATGGGATTTCAAGTCTCAACTTGGATTCATCCCTGTCGAGCTCATGTGGATAGTTTATAAAAAAAACACAAAAAAACATTGATGGAAACCATAAAAACTGGAAAAATGCTTTAGCTGCAGTAGCATTCCCACCAACTGTCATATGACACTATACGCAAAAAACGTGGAATAAATTAACAAGAGGAATATATAATTTACATCATTCTTGACAATATGGAATGAAACAGGAAACATGAATTTGAATGGAATAGAAAACTGATGAACAAGAAAATTAAACAATTATTGATTGAAATAAAAAACTAAATGGCTATCAAAACCACTGATGTTGATTGAATAGGATGGCAAAATATCGAAACAATAAACTCTACACGAAGATTCAAAATTCTAATGCTACAGTGGGAAATTAAAATGCACAAAAATAACATTTGAAAAATTGCTACGAAGTATAATATGAAATCTAGAAAAAAAAATTGAAATAGTTTATATGCGGCAAATGTTACTGTAAAAATATACGCCGATATAATACACACGTAGCAGTACAGTCAGTTCGGTGGAATATGCAAATATGTAATCACAGAAAAATTCAAAGAACAACAAACAATTTCTGATTGCTCAAAATATCTAAAAGAGAGTGCTCAGCCAAGTAAAGACGACATTTCAAACTTGCTGGAGTTTTGAACAAAGCGACTAACAAACAAGATTGAGCAAGAATTGAACCAGGTCTCCAGTTGTGCTTTCAATTAAATAAATGCCACCGTTGATCTTTTTCATCGCCACAACACATCCATCCATGGGGTAGTTTTCTTGTTGCCATTTACCTGGCAGAAGAGGTAGGAGGGGCATCTAGATCTTCAGAATTCCTGCAGTCAGACTTGAGCTTCACAAATTCTTTGGCAACTTCGTCATTGGACCGCTGCGACAGGATTCGAAGTACCGTCCAACCGGTCTCGTCCAGGTGGATGCATCGGGCCAACGGCAGCCAGCATGCGCAACTTCCTTTCTCTATCAGGTCTTTCAACTGGAGGACAGCAACTCCGATGAGTCTGTCCTCACGAGCAAAACAATAATCTTTCACGCATATGTGAACTTCGTAACAATCCGGGTCAGCTTCATTGCCCAGAACACTGTAACATTTTTACAACTCGAGTTAATTATTTATACTTATTTGCAGTTTGACATTTCTGATGAATACAAATATGTTATGTATAGAAAATTATTGATTATCAGTGAATGTTATTATTATAAAAAAACGACAATTTATTTAGTGCCGTGTGCAGCAGAAGCCGCTTAAAGGGCGTTTAAATGTGCTGTTATAAAAAAAATGTCTGAAAAATTATGGCAGGTTCACATGAGAAATTAATAACAACACTCAACAAAACTATGCAATTTCTCTTCCTGTCATTTTCTAATTGAATAAAACCTGAACACAAAACAATAAAGCATAATAACATTACCTGAGTATAATGTAAGAAATAGAAACTTAACAAATAAATTTTAATAAAAGGTTCAGGAACAAAAAAAAATAAAAGAGCATACATTTTCAAGACAGAGAAAAATGATGGTATATTACAGCTTAGTGTATTCATACTTGACTAAAGATAACCTATCAAAATTGACAGATTTTTTTAAAAAATATCATTAAAATATATAATTGCTGTTGTATTTCTATTGAAGCACCACCTAACAGTGTTTCACAAAGTTCTAACACACATACATACATAAAGTTATCAAAAATTATGTATGTTGATAATTTTGCTTAATTTTTAATTTCCACCAAGCATTTTTTAATTAGTAAAAGTCTGCAAGATACCCATGTAGATACAGACATCAAGCTGTTGAGTAAACTTACTGAATATTGTTTGAAGATTGAAAATGTTTAACATGGCATTAATCGTTAGACTTCTGTTCTAAGCCACTTTATTCAACTTTTACTTACTTGTTGGCCCATTTTTACAGAACAACCAGAGGCAGCCATTTATATATAAGTGCCTGTCCACACCCCTTGCAGACGCTGGTGGTACCGGCAGGATTCGAACCGCCGACTTTTTGGTTCACAGACAAATGCCTTACCTCTACACCACCAGCTCTTCAAATTTTGTTTGCAGTTTTTCGTGAATGATAATAAACTTAACCTCAACTTTGCAGATCTTGAATATCTTATTGTTTGTAACAAAGACCTCATTTAATACTCCAGTTTCATATTTTAAAGTAAATAAAATGAATGCGATTCAAAAGAGGAGGAACACTAACAATTGAAATGTCTCATTGAACGTAGGTGACCAGTTGTTGCTCTTGGATTTTGTTGACTGCTTTCTTTTCTTATTGTTGAGATGAGGACCGACAACAAAAACTTCAATAAATGGTCGAAACATGCTCGTTGTTTGCCATCTGATATCATTTGCAGCAACAACTGTAAAATAACATTGTTACATAATATGATGATGTAAAGAGTAGCAAGACAACATTATCATATTCAACTGATATAAATTACTTTTATTCTTTAATTTGCACCCAGTTGTTAAAATACATAAATACACGATGAAATAAAATCAATAAACTAACCTTTAATAGTAACTTTGTGCTCTCCTGTACCAGGATGTGTGAAAAGATCAACCTGGATTGAAACCTCACCAACCGATTCATCACCTGCTGCATTCTTGTCAGTTATTGTCACTGGAAATTAGTTTATATACATACAAGTCACAAAATATCTTAGAAAAAATCACCAGTTTTAATGTAAATTATTAAAATACAACAAACCTTGACTAGTCTGAGTTTGAACAAAAGTCTTGATAAGCGAATCGGTGGTTTGTGTATAAAGAGAGAGAGCATATCGAAGAGATTGTAATTCAGGACTTTTGTCGAGAAAGGTTTTCTTAAGACCATTGCCACCAGCATGAAAATATTGTTTGATCGTGTCTAGAGCCATGTCCAGAACAGCACATTGTTTTGGAGACATGTTAGTTATTTTTGAGCCCTCCATATCTTTTGAGATATCCTAAAACACACAAAGTAATTGGTTAGTTTAAAACCTAAAAAAATAACTAAGAAATTACTTGCTTACAGCAAGCTTCTTGCTTATGTCAGCAAAAGGTTGGCTGCCTGATCCAGTGGTGACTTGTTGAAGAAATGAAGTTGACATTTTCCCGGGAAGTTGACTGACGTTAGTCAGAAGAACTCGAGAGACGTCTTCAATCTTAGCCTGAGCATTGCTCGGCAGTGGAAAGATCTGAAATTAAGGTACAAATTGAAGGTTTTAAGGTAACATTTTCAACCTCATTACAAAGTTTTCAAAGCTAAAACCTTAGATAAACTTTATTCGTTATCTTTTATTGCATTATCGAAACAATTCTGTGATTAACAAATATTGAAATAAATAAATTTATCATCCTCATCATCCTTAATTTAATGTTGATAATTCTCTAATGTTGCAATCCAGACACCACTAATGTTATCATGTCTTAGCACTTCTTCAATGTCATAATACTTTATTGTAACTTCCTGCTCCATGCTCCACACCACAACACATTATCCTAATATCATTCTTTCAGTCCTTACAAGCCTCAAAATATCTTTAGCTTTCATTGGTCACCAGTACATCTTGATTTGAAAGAGGCTCCGTTGCAGTCAGGAAAGATATAATAAAGCCAAATATTCCTATTTAAAAATTACATTTTTTTTTATCTTCTGCACAACTCAGTTACTGGTCATTGCTTATGATGAAATTTAGTAACTCAAATATTTTAAATAAAATAAGACTTATCTAACTATGCAATAGTATTTTGGGTTTGAATGTAATAAATATTATAGCGAGAAATTACAAGAACTGAATGCACAGACTTACAATCTTCTAAACCACCTTAAACTATGTTTATTATTTTTGTTATTAAAATTATTAATATACTGACCTTAATGATCGTAAATAAAAAAAACTGTGCATATAGAAACCTGTCTAGGGTCAGTCAATGGTGGAAGAACCACAGTTTTTTCAAGTGTTGTTATAACAATTTTCCACAATTCCTGAAATTCATGAAAAAATACAATTTGTAGTTAAAACAGAAATTTTTTTTTTATTAATTTAATTAATGCAATAAAACAACTTTCCATTCATCACTTACTTTAAGTAATCGTTTGAGAACAGTTTTCTCACAAACTTGAGCAAATTTGGTAAGACTAGAAATAAAATATAGACACAAATTTTACAGAACTATCAAAAAAGAGTTGATAATTTTAAATTTAAATAGCAGTTTATTTCCAAACCTTCCGTCCAAGAAATCCATGAGTGGTCTAAGTATGGCATCAGACTCCTGCTGAATGATATTGCGCTGACTTGGTTGTGACAACGACACCTGATTTGAGCCACTCACCTTTGCCATCAAACTTCCAAGCTCTTGAATGCTTTGTTTGATTTGAGAACTCAGACTGGAAAAAATATTTTAAATATTTTTAACAAAAATACAAATTTCCTTAAAGCTGTGAAATGAAAATCTCAGAAATAGCAAACAAAAGTGTCCGAATTTAAAATAATTGTATTATATATTAAACTACATTATCGTACAAATAGAATTGCTATATAAGAATCATTTAAAAAATTACCTGTCAAAAAATCAAAGCAAAACTAACCATCTCATCATTAAATTGAACTGACCTTGCTGCAAATATACAACTAAGGTCATCCAGAACGGTGTTTAACTTTTGCTGAAGTTGGTTCAGAACTGTAGCTGCCTCTGTGTCAAGCTTGACAAAACAAAATGAAGACATAAACAATCGAAGATACAAAAATATCATAGTAATTAATAAAACAAAAATTATAAAATTAAATACTTTCTCTCCACCCATGGCTTCAAACATTTTCTCTAATTGAACCCTCAGCTGTTGTATGTTGTTCATCATTATGCAGGACTGAAAGAAAGTTTCAGTAAAAGAATTAAATAAAAATATAAAACAATTATTCAATTTTATTTAATTAATACTAACGACATCATGCTTGGCAGTGTATTTTTCAAAATCTCTTCTCACTAATTCTGCATAGGCTACAAGAACTTTCTGGATAGTCTATCATACAATACCAAGTAACATTTATTTAATTACTATAAAATACTGCAACGCAAATAAAGCACAGTTGCCGTAGCAACAATGAGGAAATAAAAATGAATGCCCGGATTAAATACCTTTGAAAATCTTTTCATGTAACGTTTGACAACATCGGGATGAGGACATTCGAGTTTCTTGATGACATCAAAACATTGATTCAACTGAGTGAAAACATCAGTCACGGAACACGAGAACAGAGCATGTTCAGAAGCTTTTTGGAACTGTAAAAAAGAATTATACAAGCAATTGAATGTTTTGCAATGTAAACATAGAACAGCTGTTGAAGAAATTACAAACCACATCCTTCTTGTCTCTTTCGTATGCTCCGTGTAAATAATCCATCGAAACATCATCGTTCTCATTCAACCATTGCATTACAAATGACTCAAACCATCTAAAATTGAAAGTTTAAGAGTATTTATATATAATTTAAGAGTATAATTATAAGGAAACATAGCCTTGATATGTTTTTACGAGCCACATATATCAGAAACTTGGATGGCTTACAATCCACCACGAAATAACGCAAATATAAATGTTTCAACTTCAGACTCGAACCCACGACTGTCGGATCGGCAACACCCCCTCGCATCATGCCAACTACCTTACCATCTGCGCCACTTCCACGGCGATGCGAGGCGGTGTTGCCAATCCGACAGTCGTGGGTTTGAGTCTGAAGTTGAGACATATATATATATATATATATATATATATATATATATATATATATATATATATATATATATATATATATATATATATATATATATATATATATATACATTGAATAAATTTATTAAACAACTTTCAGTTAAAAAAAACAACAAGCTAACAGCGGATACTCAGGAACACTGCCCTTGTATGGAGTGACGTCGGCCACAAATTTATTATACAGCCACTTCACCTTGAAATGAAGATTCATGTATTCCGAACTTTTGCATAATCTTTCTTTTTCGTGTTCTATTAATTAAAAATATGACAATTATCTGTTTTGATGATTTTATTTTTAAATTTAAAAATCGCAATTAATTTAATAATTTATCCAAACACAAAAAAACCAAGAAAATCAAAAGACCTTCTAAGGCATATTTCATGTCTTGTGAAAACAAACTCCACTGCATTGAAGAACTCATTTGTCCAACGTTGAGTTCCTGAGGAAACCTAAGTAAATCAAAAACATAAAAAATTCAATTTCAATAATTCTACAGCTTTGTCCAAAGCAGTGACAGATTTGGAATGCTTCTACAAGCAATGGGGGCCAAACACCCTAACCAAGCCCCATTAATGACTGGCAAAGAAATATTACAACTGAGCCACCAAAAAAACACAGTTTAAAATATTTCCCATAACTTTGATTATCACTAAAAATGTATGGATGAAACATTTAATGATAGTACTCCTCCAGCTATAAATTTGGATAAGAATAATTGTCAGCAGCTTGTAGAACATCTAAATAATAAAAAAATGTAATCTTAGTTGTTTGCTGAAATATCTGGAAAAACCTCTCTTCTCCAGCTTATAGTTAATGTTTCAGGACTTTTCAGCATAACAAATAGCCGCAAAATAGAGGATAGAGGCCAGTTCAATGTCAAAGTGTTTTTATGAGAAAGTTGATTAAGTCCTGATTAAATCGCTCTATACATAAATAACGAGAATTGCTAAAAATGAGAAATAATAATTATTTTTAGTTTAAAAATTACAAATTTTTTGATTCTACCAAGATTATTTCCTCAGTGGTGTCATGGATGTTTATGTTATGTTATGAGTGAAAAAAACTCTTGACACCAATAATCCTACTTCTCTTTGGCAGCTACTTTTAAATTTTGGAAAAGTGCCATTAACGCTTCCTGTTTTATTAAATTATTTGGAATAAATTCATATTTTTCAATAAATACTCAACATCATTGAGGTTTAATTTTTCATCAAAAACAACTTAGAATGATAAACTAAACAATAACTCCAGTTTTTATTAACAAAGTCTTCCACACAACCTTATTATTTACTCTTCATTATATTTAAAAAAATAGTTAAAAAACTAATGTAACAATTACAGATATACATACTGGTTGAGAACAGACGTATAGCTTGTCTTATCTTCTTCAATAACAGAGACAATCAAGGCTATCAGTTTGTGCCAAAATTCAAGACTTTTCGTACTGTTAGGTCCCTCGGCAACTTCGGATGGATTTTCATGCTCTGTCTGAAATTCCCTCTGGTACAATTCGTAACAGTTATCAAAAAGAAACTGATAGGTAGATTTCATGCAGGCCTTCACACAATCTTTTACAACTGTACTTGCTCTAGGAGGACTTGACAATTCTTGAACCTAAATATGACTTTTTTCAATTAGATTTCGTATCTAGTGTTTTTTTTTAGTTTTTAGGAAACAATAATAAACTTAATATAATTTATGCAATTATAGCAAAATCTATGTATTAATTAATCCATTATATATATTCAGAAAATATTTAAAACCTTCATCCTAAAAAATGTAATGCTTGTTAGAAGGTCAACAGTTGACTTCAAATCTTGCAGCCTGGCAGAGTCAGATGCTGGAAAAGTATTCTGAATAAATTTCAATGAAATTAAATATATAAAATTAGATTTAACAAAAAAAATCAATTCAAAATCTCAGTTCATCTTAATGGATGTTTTCGTTGGCTTAAAATTCTTATCTTCGATGGTGAGATTCTCCAGACGATTCACTTAATGATGACAACTCTATATATCATTGTTAATAATAATTATTTATACAAAATTGCAGATACATTAGAAAAGCAAAGACGATGAAAAAGTGTAGTGATGCATTCGAGGTGAGTTATTCAGCAAGAACACACATCATTTAGCATTCATAATCTCATGGGAACATGTTAAAAACACTGTCACTTTTCTGTTTAAACTTTTTCAAGCTTAAAATCTCTTGGCAGCATGTAGGTTGATAAATGAAAACTATATTTGTGGCTAGAAAAAATTATGTTTGGTTTGTACGATTATTGGTCAACATCCCTCCCATTCTAAGTTTAAGAGTAATAAAATTGCATTAACGAGTGATATCGGCTATTAAATATACCCATGACATGATATATGGTTGATGGTTTGCATGGTGGACCTTGTTTATTGACCGATGTTAGATGTTGCATGACGGGGGTGTGTACTCCCACGAGGTATGTGGCATCTGATGGTTTGCATTGTGCAGAATGTGCACATAAATATCGTGTGTACATAAATATCATGTGTGCGAAGATAGCAGGCTGATCTGTTTTACTTTTTAGACGTTTCAGGTCTACCATGCAATATCTGTCATGTGTGATAATGGAATTAGCAACACATTAGACTGTCTAGCACTTTTTCTTAATTTTATTACTTCAATTTATACTTGTTAAACTATATGCAGGAAATATTGTCCAAGTGAATCCTGTTTGCGAGATACTGTTTAAGGCAGATATTGTATAAGGGAGATGTTGTCCAAGGCACTTCAGGAAGGCATTGCTAAAGAGGATAATGTTCTGACACCAGCTTGCAGCAATCACATCAGATTGTAAAAGCTATGGGTAAGACTTTAATCTTCTTTTAGATATTTTTACTGTTTTGGGGAGAGGAAACTGTAATTTCATTGTACTTTGGACGATTAGTTTGACAAAACAGTCACAATCAAATTTATCAAGTAGTGAAGTGTTTAAACAAGAAGAACAAGAGATGCTGTCAAAATCAGAAGAAAAAAAACTCCTATGACTAATCTGGGAATCTCGCAGCGAATCCAAAGGATTCTGAGCCAATTGAAAAACTTACATAGCTACAGGTGAAACTGTCTGACTCCATGCTACGTATCTGTGAATGAAGCACATGCAGATCTGATAAACAAATGGCAGTAAAAGAATCTCCACAAGATATAAAACTATTACTTTTCATCCAGTAAAATGTTAATGTAACAACAGATAGAAAAATGACCGCACTCTTGGTTTTGAGAGGAGAAAAAATACAAAAGAACAATAAAAGTCAACCAATATTTCTCTGCTTTCATGACAGTCGTGCTCGTTCAATATGGAAGGAAGAATAGAAGCAATTGTATAATAGAAAAAAGATGGTTTGTATTATTAATTTTTTTTTTATTATTATTATTACAAATATAAAGTTAAAAAATAGGACTATTATTTGATGTGGTGACATGAAAATGGTTGTCAGTTGCAAATTTTCTCACCAGATGTCAGAAAATATCTTATCAATTAAAATATTAGTTGGCTAAAATTAAATAATTTGAAAAACAATTAAAAAATGAGTTTGATGTTAAGAAAGCATCAACTGACTCTATAAACAGATAGGTCAATTCTGAGAGAGTTGTGCAGCTGATCTAGAAGTTTGACAAATTTTTCTTTCTAAAATAATAAATATTTTTATTTTTAAAAGTAATAATATAGTTTCTTTGAATACTTCAAAAATAACTTAAAAAGGCTCAAAATTTAAAAAAAAAAACAAGAAAAGAAATCGAGACCCCGAAATTGGAGGCTGCAAATCGGTCGCTGGCAGACACAGCAGTGGTAGCAGTGGTGTGGGCATAGAAGGCGTTGATGTTGGCAAGCAGTGTGCTCATAACTGCTGGGACCCCAGAACACATGTATTTGGTAGAGAGGCAAGAAAAATGACTGCCAGAAATTAAAAATTCGAGATAATTAATAAACTAGAACCTAAAAACGTAAAGCATGCCCAACATTTCCGTTTTGATTAAAAGTGATGAGAGTTTGAAGAGATAAAAACAACATTTACGTCATGGCCTGGTAGATGGATTCGATGCCATATCTCATTGCAAACTCATCAATTATTTCCTGGGCTGGCTCCTCAAAGTACACTTTCCAGGCTTCATCCTATTTCCACAGAAAAAAAACTGAATGATATACAATATCACCACTCTCCATGATGACTGATGCAACATGGGTGATGCACATTTAACAATAATTTCTTGTATCTTATCTACATTGAAGTTACATAACACTATTAAATAAAATCAAATAAATAAATAAATAATTATTTATTCACCCCTTTTGCATCGGGCAGTTTCACCTGACCACTGGCTTGCTCACACAAGAAATGGAAAAGATTTTCATGAAGACATGTGTATTGAATGTGATAAGGTGCTACTTTTTCTTCCCCCTTAATTTCTACGCTGATGTGCATTCGAATTGCTCCGGAAACGGCTGACTTGTCCGTTCGCTTTTCTATTTCAAGCATGTATTTAATTCAAACAGTTAGAAAAATTATTAACTAACAGAATAAAAATAAATTTAAACTTTAAAATTCATATTATTTTATTCTCACAAAAATATGCATCAGAATCAAAAAACTTCTTTTGGAAGTCAATCCAACTCAACATTGCAAAGTGTTCAGTAGCAAAATATTTTCTTAAATATCCAAAACAAATGCTGACAATACTCTCCATGTCAATAAAAACTTTTGAAGCGCTTAAAAGATTGTTTAAAATTTGTGGAACAAATAACTTCTAAACTAGAAATTATAATATTGATTAGGTTTGTTTTGAAATATTAATTCAAAATATTTCTAAATAAAAAAACACATAAAATTGTTTTTAAAAGCTTATAAAAAATAAAATTACAGTAATTTGTATGCAGTTTTGTAACATCTATAAGAGTATACTAGCAAGGTTACCCGGCGTTGCTTAGTTTTTTTCCCCCGTTTTTGACGTTAATAAACCGATTTTTAATCTTAATAGCTCAAAATCTTTTCCTCTATGGAACCTTCATGCAAAATTTTGTTCAAATTGCTTCAGCAAACAAACACAGATTGTCTTTTATATATTTATATAAAAAATAAATTCAACCGACCGAGATTGTACCACACATCCATCTCCCCACTGAGTGTACGAACTTCAATGATCGTCTGTCCAAGAAAATCATCAGATTCCCTGGTGAACTTTGATCTTAGTTTTGCTTTCAAGTCATCATCTTCATCCCTGAAAAGAAAATTAGGTAATGTGTTGAGTTATTAACACCAGCAGGGAAACATTAAAACTTCTTTTAAATTATTAATGTTTAAAAAGAAATTTCAAACAACCCACACACACACACAAACACAAAAAAACTTACCAAACTCTAACTTTAATTCTGTCTGAAGAATTATGGCACTCACTGAAATAGAAACAGCATGTAAACTGTTCATTGAAACTGAATTACCTAAGTTTATTTCCAGAACTCACAAGTAAAACTTTTCGTTCCAAACGGGATTCAGATCTTGAGGAACCGTCTTCGTTCTCTTCTTAACTTTTCCGACTTGAACAGTTACGTAAGGGTCACTGGTCCCAGTCTTGTCTTTGCCAATTAAGCCCTGGGCACATATGACTGAAAAAACATTAATATGGCATTGGATAGTACTTCACTGGCTTCAGATGTATATCATTAAAAAAACATGATAGCCAAAAAAAAACCTGTGATGGCCAATTTGGCTGACCACTTGGAGGTTCCATCGAGAACTGATTGTTTGACGGCTTTCATGTGGGTGCCGTGTGACTTTTTGTCGATATTGAATACATTCCTGTCACGAAAATTTTTTTTTGAGATTTTATATAAAAAAGAGTTTAAGAACAGATATGCAATATCGGAATAAATTTAATCGCATATTAGAATGAGTAAAAAAAACCCAAGTATCGCAGATGACTAGATTAGTTTGTTGTAAACCTTATCTTTATCTATATATATAAAAATGAATGTTTGTATCTATATATGTTAATGGCGTTTATGCATTGCTACACCATTCATCCGATCGTAATGAAATTTTTACACAACCTTGAGAGTCAATGGGAGTCAAAAATAAAAAAAAAATTTTTGAAATCCGTCACAAAATAAGCGGAGCGGAGCGGGTGAGCGAGCGGGAACTATATATATATGTATGTGCGTATGTATGTGTGTATGTATGTATGTGTATGTGCATGTATGTGTGTCTGTGTGTGTGTTTATGTATGTACTAGCGGAGATACCCGGCGTTGCCCAGGTTTTTTAGAGGTTTTTCTAATGTTTGTCTCTTTCTCTCCCATTTCCTTTCCCACCTGCTTTCCCACTCCTGTTCGCTTTCCCGTTTTCGGTCGTTTTCCCGCTGCCGGTCGCTTTCCCGCTCCCGGTCGCTTTCCCGCTCCCGGTCGCTTTCCCGCTCCCGGTCGCTTTCCCGCTCCCGGTCGCTTTCCCGCTCCCGGTCGTTTTCCCGTTCCCGGTCGCTGTCCCGCTCCCGGTCGTTTTCCCGTTCCCGGTCGCTGTCCCGTTCCCGCTCACGTTTGCTCTCCCATTCCCGCTCACGCTTGCTTTTCCGTTCCCGCTCCCTGCCCGTTCCGGGTCGCTTTCCCGTTTCTATAATAGACAAACTAACCCACAAACATTCATATATATATATAGTCTTAGCAAATCTATTTTACGTTTTATAGGCTAACAGAAGTTATGAAAGAATGTAAAAGAGAAAATGAGCGTGAACGGGAACGGGAGAGCAACCGTGACCGGGAATGGGAGAGCAAGCATGACCGGGAACGGGAGAGCAAGCGTGAGCGGGAACGGGAAAGCGACCGGGAACGGGAAAGCGACCGGGAACGGGAAATCGACCGGGAACGGGAAAGCGACCGGGAACGGGAAAGCGACCGAGAACGGGAAAGCGACCGAGAACGGTAAAGCGACCGGGAACGGGAAAGCGACCGGGAACGGGAAATCGACCGGGAACGGGAAAGCGACCGGGAACGCGGAAAGCGACTGGAATCGGGAGAGCAAGCTTGGAAGGAAACGCGAGCAAGAGAGAAAATCGATAACAAAACTTCTGAGCGGGAAAGCGACCGGGAGCTGGAAAACGACCGAGAGCGGAAAAGCGACCGGGAACGCTACGAAAACGGGAAAGTGGAGAAGGAAACGGGAGCGAGAGAGACAAACATTAGAAAAACCTCTAAAAAACCCCGGGCAACGCCGGGTAACCCCGCTAGTTTATTATAAATAACTGTAAAAAAAAGATTATATCAATGGGAGCACATTCAGCGGCAATTACATGGAGGTGGGGGGGGGGGAATTGCATGGAATACTCACATGATGAGATTGAATATTTCAGGTTTGTTATGCTCTCTTATCTTCATACGATCTTTCATGGCCATGATGATGTTGTTTGTTTTATCATCCGTTCCCTGCTTGCAACTCTTCTCTGCTGCTCCTAAATTATGAAAAATAAAATTCTCAATAATATTAAAATCCACAGAAATTATTTTACAACAAACAGATCACTTTTAAAATTACAAAATTACTTACAAAGTCGTCATGATTTACCAGTTAAATGTTTAAGTTGTTAAATTTATAACCAGAGCAGACAGCTGACGTTATTATGTCTGTCCACTCCTAACCTTCATGGCACGAGGAGAAAAGCAAATCATGATCTAATTTTTCATCATTTCTAAATGCTTAACATAAGCCCCAGGTTTCATGTCTAACATGTCAGTTCATTTCTCACGTGCTTTCCACATACATTGGTGGTTTCGATATCATTGTAATTGTTTTAATATAATAAATGGAACTTTTATATTTAATTAATATAAATTATATACTTAAATTTATTGATATCTAAATGTATTGAATTTTTCAGATTGTTTTTCACAAAGAAGACAATATTCATTTAATTACATCCTTAATAATATTTAAATATATACATAAATATACAGAAAGTCATTTTTTTGCATTGATAACTAACTCTGAAGACAATCGGCATTGAGTAAATCTTTACATTTTTCATGAGTTTTGACCCCACATTCAGTGCATCTAACACCCTGTCTGGCGAGCCCCCACAATAAACCTTCACATTCAAAACAATAAGTTGGCGACGTGGCAGTCCACACCACGAAATTGTGTGGAGTTGTGCTTGATATCGGGTATATCAGCGCCTGGAGAGTCTTCTTGTAAACATGCATTTTCTGAAGAAAAAATTTATATTCATCATTTTTATTATTTTAGCCACGACTCTCTCTGTCTCCCAGATAGGAAAACAATCAATCACCAAATAATCAATCATGCAGCAATCATCATCACTATCATCATTATCACCATCAATGAACATTATCATTATCATCATCATTTATATAAATCATATCATCATTATCACCATCAATGAACATCATCATTATCATCATCATTTATATAAATCATCAGCATCATTGCTATCATCTCAATAATTTAACTCATCATCATCATCAATAACCACAGCAATCAATGATAAATGATAACAATCTTTGCCATGATCATTAATAACTATAATAACCTCCATCATCATCTTAGCAGTTACAGAAACTTACTTATCCCAGCAATTAGGAAACATGCCCCTTATCATCATCATCATCATCATCATCATCATCATCATCATCATCATCATCATCGTCATCATCATCCATCAAGAACACTTACCACCCGTATTCATGTTGCTCTAATTTAAATCATCCTAGGAGGCATTCCCACCCATAAACAACATTTAATGTCACAAGTAGTTAGAAATTAAATATGAAAAAAAAAATAATAATAATAGTACCAATTCTTCATCATTTAAAGACTGTCTTGCAACAAGAGCAGAAGGCACACAGTTTGCTCGTTTTGTGGCAGCCATGGTCTGTAGGAGAGTTGATGGAGAAAATACATTTAAAAATTAATACTTACTGAAACCTCAAAAAATGAAAAAATCTTCTAAAAAATGAAAGATGAAATTTTGAGATTTCAAGCTTAAATATACAAATAATTGTAAACAGAATACAAGAAAATATTTAAAAAGAAAGATTTAAATTCGTTCAATAAAGAAACTAAAACAGAAAAAATACCAGAATATCCTCAAATAATTTCTAAAATGAGACTAAAATATTAGAATATCCACAAATGACTTCTAAAATGAGACGAAATGTTAGAATATCCACACATAACTTCTAAATGAGACGAAATGCTAGAATATCCACACATAACTTCTAAATGAGACGAAATGTTAGAATATCCACACATAACTTCTAAAATGAGACGAAATGTTAGAATATCCACACATAACTTCTAAAATGAGACGAAATGTTAGAATATCCACACATAACTTCTAAAATGAGACGAAATGTTAGAATATCCACACATAACTTCTAAATGAGACTGAAATGTTAGAATATCCACACATAACTTCTAAAATGAGACTGAAATGTTAGAATATCCACACATAACTTCTAAAATGAGACTGAAATGTTAGAATATCCACACATAACTTCTAAAATGAGACTGAAATGTTAGAATATCCACACATAACTTCTAAAATGAGACTGAAATGTTAGAATATCCACACATAACTTCTAAAATGAGACTGAAATGTTAGAATATCCACACATAACTTCTAAAATGAGACTGAAATGTTGAAATTTCTACGCATAACTTCTAAAAAATTAGTCTGAAACAAATTGGTGAAAAACTACATAAAATATTTATCACTTTTTTATACTCACTTTCATAACCTTGAGCAGAAAATATAGAAAAATATTTAAAATAAGTGAAACAATAACAGTATAAGAAATCAAATTTGCACTTTAAAACAATTAAAATTGATTCAAATAAAATACAAATTCAACATAGTATCTATAACATAATAGCTCAAATTGCTGACCGGTTGACACCTCCATAATGCACTGGTCAGTTATACACTGGTCAGTAATGCACTGGTAGTAATACACTGGTAGTAATGCCACTACCACCTCGTTGAATTATAATAAACTAGGTGGTTACACATTTTTGCATTTTGTTCCAGAGGTTCAGTCAGTCAGCAATTTGAGCTATTATAATAATACAGATATTATTTAGTTAGAATTTAGAGAAGCCTCTTAACAATTAAACCTTTATTACATCAAATCATAATTACATCGAATTTAATGCAGGCTTAATTATATATATATATATATATATATATATATATATATATATATATATATATATATATATATATATATATATATATATATATATATATATATATATATATATATGTTTATATGTATGTATATATAAATATAAAATTTGAATTGGGTTGTGATTTATAAAAAAAAACTGATGTCATCACGGGATAAAACAAAAAATGTTTTTAATGTCATGAAACTGAAAGAAATAATGTGATGTAATGAAATATGAAGAATTGATATTATTACAATGAAATGTTATGACAAAACGACGTCTTATAAGAGATGACATGATGAAATACATAATAAACCACTCACAACACTTACAAGATCACTGACAAGCGTCATGGACTTGCGTCGGGCAAGTTTAAGTTCTGGCATGCTATCGATGCTACTGTAGAAGTGGTTATGTTCAGATGGCCTGTTTCAAAATATTTCAATAAAACCCATATGACAAAATGTTCACTATGACAAAAGTTGGCTACAATACAAAAAAAACGCCAGTAAAAAACCTACAATAATAATCTATAAACATTCTAAAACTTTTATAATAATTATTAATAAATTGAGTGTATGATGGTTAGATGGATGTGTGGTTGAATGATCGCGTGTGAGGTGTGGATTTGTATAGCCTTCTGGATGTTCCTTGTGTGGCTGATGTGGTGAGGCGTGGAAGACTAAAGTGGTTTGGACATTTGGAGCGTAAAAGTGCAGATGATTGGGTTTCGGCAATTAGAGATGTGGATGTTGTAGGAGTGAAAAGTAAAGGTAGAAGTAGGAAGACTTGGTGGGAATGCGTGAAAAAGTTAAAGCCACAGTAAAGCCACTGTATTAACATTGATAAGATATCATTAGATATATTGAAATGAAAGTCTGGTAGGGTGTTGAACCACACTCTTACACACATAGAATGATGTGATCCTTTGATGCATATATTGAAATCGCCTAAGCAAATCTGGACAGTTCACGAAATGTACCACGGCTGGAAATATAACCGGCAATCTCTTTCAAAAAATGTTGGAATAGACAGCCAGGTTTTTGGAGCACTGAAGAGAGATCAGTGATTTGTTTGACTGGACAGCTGTAAGAGCAATGGCAAATTGTTGGTAATTTCAAACACAGTTTAATGCAGGCTTTTCAAATAGAATTACCCAGGTCTAAAATTCAAGGTCGTTTCCTTCATTGCACACTAAGTCTGGGAAGACACCTTCAGTAGGTGCAGCTGGCAGCAGACTATAAAGGAAATAATCATTTAAAACAATCATTAGAAGTGTCATGGCGATAGTGTAATTGTCATTACTCATTGTCAGCATTAATTTCTTAGCCCTACGTGGCAGTTAAAGAGTTAGACTTCTGATCCTCAATTTTCCACAAATGCCATTTCAATATTCACAAGTTTAATTAATAACTGAGATAAATAGATTTGAACCATCATTTCGCACAACCGAAAAAATAACCCAATTTGTTATAAATAATCATAATGTAATATGATTTTCAACATTATTACTTTTTTGTTCATTTTTATCATAGCGGGCCTTTGCCATAATGGGCGTTGTCATGGCGGCTTTAGTCATAACAGGTCATCGTCATAGCGAGAAGTCACCATAAACAAATATAATTGAAACAAAAAAATTTAATTCAAAGTTTCAATAATATGTTACAAATAGCTTTTGTAACCTTACTGGTGCAATTTGTTCTTACCAGTGTGCGTGTGTGTGTGTGTGTGTGTGTGTATGTGAGCAAGAGAAAAAGAGAAAAAAAAACAAATTAAAATGAAAACTTGCATATCTTCTTATTGACACATTTTATGGTAAAAAAGAAAATTCAGTAGTATGTATTGTGAACAAATTCTGACAACAAATTCTTTTAACACATTTCCTTCATATAAAACCTCCCGTCATTTTAGGAGGCCAATACAGTCCCACAAGAGACCAAAATAATCTGGCGATAAAAATTCCTGCGTGTACACACACATACGTACATACACACTTACGCACACACACACACACATACATACATACATACATACATACACATACATACACACACACACACACACACATACATACATACATACATACATACATACATACATAAGTACGTACGTACACACAAGCACACACATACTCAAGCACTACCGTTCTACACTGCTGAACACAAGCAACCAACTTAACAAAAGATGCATCAAAATCACTATTTTTCACAAAAGATAACTAACTTATTTTAGAGTAACAAACATATTTTGAACATGAAATTGAAAAGTTATAAATAATTATCATCTCAAATTTTTCTAATAACAATCTTTTTACTTTCAGAGATAAAAACAACTGAGAGATAAGATTATGGGCTACATAAAACACTGGCCACCAAGCATTGCAGCATGAAAACTTTCCATATTTAATGAGGCAACTGGCAATTGATCAGAAGAAGTACACTCACTGGATTCTCGTTCAATTGAAAAATATAAAATTCAATAAATCTGATCATCCCAGATAATTACTATTTATTGTATTTATATTCAAAGAAAGACTAAAACAACAAGAGTTAAACTTTTTTTTTCTTCAGCAACTTGAAATATGAAAAAGTTTTTATTTGATATTTAAAACTCTGAAGCATAAAAACAAAGTACAGGACTTTTTCACAATTACACTTCCTCCTCTTCGGCTGCATACTTGATGGTGTAATGCAATTCCAATCAATCAGTGCCTGCCATTATTTATAGAGCACCTCTTTCAGTGCTCCAGGTCATTTAGATGCCCCCAAGAATTTAAAGGGAAAATGTTGAAGAAGCTTTGTGATATTTATAGAAATTAGTTTTCATTTCCACAAAGGGCCAATAGAGACACATCCTGAACTGTCACTTAATCTGATTTTACACTGATCAATTTATTTTATTTCTACAGTTTGGTGAAGTCATTGTTTGGTAAGGTGAAGAAACTAAATTGTAAAAACTTTGTCAATGTTTTGACTAAAAAAGTGTTCAAAACATGATAAAACTAACATTTAAATTAGAATTTTAATAATACCTAATCACACACCTGAAAAACAAATTCACATATGAAATAAAATAAGAAAGAATTAATAATAATAATAATAATAATAATAATAATAATAATAATAATAAATTGATAAATATAAAATAAAAAAAATTAACTGACCTTCCAGGCCTCCTCATCCTTGGTACATCTCCATTTCCCATGTGATCCTAGAAATACATCATTATATTTATTTTTACCGTGACCCACACATGGATTTAATTTCTTATTTCTTAATAAATTACCCATCTAATTATTATCAATTTATTTTTATAATGCTTTTCAAACCATAAATTTTATCCAGAATTCATAAATTTTGTTTTATAATGCTTTTCAACTTATAAATTGTATCGAGAATTCATAAATTTAATTATCACCAACAAATACGACGTATAATAATATATCTATATATTCATGTAAATGAACTTATTATGAACATAAGAAATATAACATCAAAAAAGATTCTGATCATAATAACCTGCATTTTCAATAACTTATTATCCAACACATTATACAACATTACATCTCAACATCTCTATAACTCATTGATTAAAACATTTAAATAAATTTATTTTCTTTAAGCAAGCAGACCATTAGCATATAACTAATAAGAAACCAGTGAGCACTGCCATGCTCAACTGTGGTGACATTATCTACATTTAAATAATCCCAAGAATATCTTGGCCTTCTTATGTGCTGTTCTGCTGCTCTGTAGCAAACAAAACAAATGAAGGATTTACTTTCTGACATATTCTCAAAGAACTTTCTACTGCTTATAATAAATTTAAATTTTTTTCTATTTCAAAGTTTCTTTTACGCTCAATGGCCAGACAATTTGATGGATTGACGTGGTTCATAGGGAAATAATCATGGCAAACAATTATTATCAAAACAATTCTTCAATTTTAAGCACAAATTAAAAAAAGCAGGACAGAAGATAGAGAAATTGATAAGACATTCAATATTGTTTACATTATTATAACAGACCACACACATGTACAAGAATTAGCTATTTAACAAGAAAACCAGAAAAAAATTCGTTTTTTAATCCTTTATAATTTTTGAAATTCGGCGACTAAAAATGTTTTGCAAAATATTTTATAATGATAGGAAGTCTATAAAATTATAAAATATGAAAACATTGACCACAGTCTTCTAAATACTTAATATGTGAAGTAAGTGAGGATTGAAAATTTAAGAAACTTTCAAATCATTATGGAATAAAGAAATTTTTTATTAAAAATTTCTAAATGTAAAAACTAAATGTCATTTTCTTTAAATAAACTAAAAATTCAAAGTTCATTTCTCTAAATAAAATTTGTAATTTATAATTTTTTTAAAGTTATAATTTATTTTATTCTATAATTCACTCAAATGTTGTCCAATCAATCTGAAAATTTAATAGAATGTAAAGTCTATCTATAGCAGCAAATAAACCCACCAAATTTCAACTCGATTGTGGGGAATAAAAGTATAAGCTCTTTTCGAATCAATACGGAATAAACCAAATAATTTATTATAAATTTATAAAATTAAAATTAAATTTTTGCTTTCTTTAAAGAAACCAAAAATTGATGGATTGTTTTTAAACATAAAATTTTTAATTTTTTAAAATTTTAAAGGCTTAATTGATTAAATTTTATAATTCACTCAAAGTTTGTTCAATCGATCTGAAAATTTAATAGAATGTAAAATCGGCAGCGAAAAATAAACACACCAAATTTCAATTCGATTGGATAACGGGATATGTTTTTTTTAGTAGTATAGGGTCCCAACGTATGGCTCAAGCAAGCAAAAGTTAACATAAAGGATTTACAAGAAAACCGTAAAAACTTTGTTTTTTAAAAATCCTTTATATTTTTGTAAGTCGCCAACTAAAAATGTTTTTATGATAATATGAAAACATTGACCACAGTCTTCTCAATACTTAATATACACACACAGTATGTGAGGATTAAGAAACTTTCGAATCAATATGGAGTAAACAAATATTTTATAAAAAAAATTTTAAAATAAAATTTATATATCACTTTCTTTAAAGAAACCAAAAATTATTGGTTTGTTTTTTTAAAATAAAATTTTTAATCTTTAAAAACTTTTTTAAAGTTTTAATTGATTTTATTCTATAATTCACTCAAATGTTGTTCTATAATTCTAAAATAAAAATAAGAAAGGGAAAAACATTAAAAAAAAAACTTAGACTATCTGCAGAAGACAGAGAGGCACATATTAGAAAAGATAGACTAACTGCAGAAGACAGAGAGGCACATATTAGAAAACATAGACTAACTGCAGAAGACAGAGAGGCACAGACACGACTGACAGCATCGATCCACCTGACTCGGGCAGGAGAAGAGATTTGCGGACCTACCAAAGACGATGCAATTGTTTCTGCATTTTGTGAAGGCTCTTTGGTAGAAGTTGTCAATAAAGAAGTTATCGTTGTTACTGTTGCGGCTGCAGCAGAAGTAGCAATTGTTTCTGCATTCATTTCATCAGGAGCCACTGTGATAGCAGATGATGTAGTTGTAATGACAGGTGTTGCAGGTCGTGGAACGATTGTTGGAATTGAAACTTCAACATCATAATCATGAATGGAAGGTGCCTTCCATTTTTGTTCAGTTGTTGAATTAATCAAATCCGGCCTGAATAAGAATTAATTAAGCAACATTTCATCATCACTTATATCTTATATCATTATTATTTATTTTTGAGATGTCACTTTGCTATGCTAATCTATGGTTGAACGTTTTCCTCATATTAACTCATACAGTATTGGATCAAAGTTATACTCAGATCTCAGATGGCATTTCTGCAAACCTCCATCTTTTATCGTATGCATAGGAGGAAACACGGTAGTCAGGAGCATCATTTCAGCACAATTTTAAAAAAAACCCATTCTATAATTTTCCCACTACTAAGTTCTTAAATTTTACCTCCAGAAATAGCTGATGACTGGGGGGGGGGGGGGGGGGGGTAGACGTAGGCACTTTTCCAAAAAAAATGTTTAAAAATTCCATACTATTTTTTTAAACACATTTTTTTTGGAAAATCCTTGTTTGATAATTTATATTTATATCCTTGAAAAAGACAATTCCCCCCGCCCCTGACTACAGACTTGATAAATGATATCAATTTTATAATACAGAAGTTAAAAACTTACCCCAAACTGTTTACAGTGCTGTGCTGAACTGCTTGCTGGTTGTTTGAAAAGTACTGAGAACTGAAAATTCAAATATGGCAAATATAAGCAAATTGTTCTGAAAAAAATCTGACAGTGCCAAAAAAAATTAAATTTTAAAAACTGAAAAATACCTAAAAAAATAATAAAAATTAAAATTAATGCAAGAAAAGTAAATGCAAACAGAAAAGTTTGAAAACAATTGTAAAATTAAATTGTGATGTGAGAACAAAAATCTGTTGAAAAATTCAAACTTTAAGAAGAACAGACAAGTTTTCAATGACAAAAACCAATAATAATATATTGAACAAAAAAAATAATAAAACTCAAATGTTAACAACTCAAATGTTGGTTTGAAAAACTCAACAATAACAACGAAAAACTATTTAAATAAAGAAGCATCATGCGGGTAACATAAAATACTATTATGCTTTAAAAGATGATGGCAGACTACCCAAATATTGCTCCAGCATTGGAATCTTTCTTAGGTTCGATGTCAACTTGCGTGGTAATAGTGGCATAATGGTTTTTTGAATGATCAACATTATAACCATCTCCGGGCCTATTCAAATCGGCCGGTGCCAGGTTGATGTCAGGTACAGGTTGAAGTAAGGTTTTGTTAACAGATGATCTACGAGATGGAGGCGTCTTGAAATTGCATTCATCTTCCATGAGAGATGGAAGAAGATTCACGTTTCTTGAACTGTCGTAATCACGTGTTTCTTGTTCGCGTTGCTCGATTTCTTGAAAATAAGATTCCTCGTAACTACGAGCGGCATTGTTATTGAGTTGCTGTTGTTGCTGGGGGGTGTAAGATCTCTGAGAAGAAACCCTTGCATCCGATGCAGTCGAACTTTGATTAAAAGCAACCGAGTTATCCGTAACTTGTTGCTCATTAGTTGTCTGATTTTGTTTGTATCCATTGGAAATCACTTTTGGCTGAATTGGTAGCTGACGTTGAGAGTTTTCCTCATCAATTAGTGATTGCCTTCTGTCGTACGTTTGATATCCAGAATCTTTGGATGCCATCTTTGAAGTGGGAACAGGAGGTACTATTTGGTCATTTTGATTATAAATAATATTATTAGCATTTTCAATATACTGCTCGTTATTTATCATCTGATCATATCCATCTTCTGGATAATATCCATAATTATCTCCGCCGTTGTTTGCATATTCCTCGGCCGGGTAGTAATCGTCTCGTTCCTCGTCGTACTCTCCGTACTGTTCTGCGTACTCTTCTTCACCTTGATAGTAACCATCTTCTTCCTCCTCATCATAATACTGATAGTCAGTTTCGTAATCAGATTTCATGTCAGCGGTGCGAGGTACTTCGGTTCCGTCGTAGTACTGATCCTGTTGATAGTCATCGTAAGAATCTTCGTACATTTCCTCGTCATCGTATCTATCGTAATCGTTGAAACCCCCCTCCCCCTCCTCCTCCTCGTACTGGTCGTAATCGACGTCGTCGTATTCGTACCGACCGCCGGTGAACTGTTCGTCGTCGTAGTCCGTGTAGAAGTCGTCGGTGTTGCGGTCGTAGTTGTTGTAGTCGCCGGTGGGCGTGTACGAGTGGTTTGGAGGGCTCGTGTTGTTGAAGTAGTCCTGCGTTGCATCGCTATCATAAATGCTGTAAAACATGTAGTACCGTGTAATGATATTTCCATGCAATTCAAAAAACACCACTCCATAATAAGATAAAAAAAAGAAAAAAAAAACAGGAATAATGATCTCGATTTCAATGGAATTTTGCGCAGAGCGATCATCTCATAAACATCGATTGATCAAAAAGAATAAAATATTTTATGATAATTTCAACAAAAACACCAACCTGTAATCCAATAAATACAAACAAATTTGTGTCAGCATCACTCAGTAAGTAAACAACATGATTACTCCATGACACATAGAATAATTCCAATTTAAATCAAGTCAAAATAATTTCATGAACAAGAAGAAAAAGAATCGAAAAGAGCAAAGAAAAGGTTCGATCAACTCGAATGAAAAGAAAGAAAAACTGTGAATTGAAATAAGAGGAACTAGATGCGGAAACATTTTATCTGCGATATGACCAGCATAATAAGCAAACACTGTGGCCAAAACATTGCATTATATCTGACTGTTCCATTAAAATGAAGCTCCCAGAAGCACGAAAACACTACTTATTTCAAATGAAACATAAAGAATGACAAAAATGACTCAAATATCAGAATGAAGAGTTAGAGAGTAAGAGAGTAACAGATGAAACTATAGGTTATTTAATTTCATTTCTGATGATGATAATAATAAGCAAGAGAGAGCTGGAACCAACCATGTGTCATAATCTTCAACTGTAGTAGGAGAGTAATCAAGTGTGCTTTGACGACTGCAATAATCTGGCGTGCCAGCACTTTCATGGGGGCTGTGAAGATTAACTGATGTAAACAAAGTGCTTTTTTGATGTACGTGAATGCAATACTTAAAATGATATTGAAGTTTTTATTTCAAACATTCTCTTAATAAAAAAAACCCAAAAAAATGTTTTCTTCAAATATATCCACCATTTTTCCAAAAAACTGTGTTAATTATAAACTTAATATAATAATTATAACATGTTATTTATAAACGTAATATAATAATTATAAATTTATTATAATAATTATAATAGGTTAATTATAAACTTCATATAATAAAATATTTTATGTGAGCATGCCATCCAGCAAACAATTTCCCTGTAATATATTTTACACCACATGTGAGAGAACTTCAATGAATGGACAAATTGCATTCATTGAAGCTCTTTCTTTTTCTTTTTATATAAACTTCCTCCAAATGGACTTCTTACTGTTTCAGGCTACTTGAATTGGAAGAAAATAAACAAGAAGAACAATATTTCCACATCAGGCACGATACACTTTCTTTTCAATCAACTTATAAACAACAGGAAATAAATTAATTAAACAGTGATAAAACAAAAACTAATTGTGGTACCAACAAAAAAACATATAAAAAATAATTTAGTATGTTTCAATGTATATGATATTCTATTAATGGTTATAGACACGAACAGTTCCAAAATTGAAAAAAGAAGAAGAAATGAAAACAGAAAAGCAGATCAAACTCTTATTTGCAACAGAATATACCTCAATATTTCTTATTTTATACCTAATACCCCAATATTTTCTATTTTATACCTAATACAATATTTCTTATTTTATAAATAATACAATATTTCCTATTTTATACTTAATACAATATTTCCTATTTTATACCTAATAGTGCCTAATACCCCAATATTTTCTATTGTATACCTAACACAATATTTCCTATTTTATACGTAATACAATATTTCCTGTTTTATACGTAATACAATATTTTCTATTTTACACACAATACAATATTTACGATTTTATACCTATTACAATTTTTTGTCCCAAGACATCCGGTGTGAAAAACTGAAAACTTTTTTTTAAATCACCAACATATCAGGTCAGTTGAGCTGAACATGTCAACATTCCAATTTATCATTGAATCAACAAGAACAAAAATAAAAATAATAATAATAATGATAATCAACATAAATAATTTCCTATGTCTGTATATATATTAGCAATTTCGCATATGGCAGTCGCGGTAGTCAGCAGCTGCTAAAATTAGTGCGTGCAAGGCTGTAATAAAAGTTTTTACACAAGTGTGCACTGTCAGTCCTAAAGATCAAACAAGAATAATATGTAATGAGATTTTAAAAAATCCGTCATTTTTGACGGGCTATTTCTAGTGATAATAATAACAAACATCCTTACTTCTCCGGAGTTAACAATGTTAAACAAAAAACGTTTTAAATGCATTACAAGAACAGAAAACAATGTTATACAAAAAATGTTTTAAATGCATTACAAGAACAGAAAACAATAATTAAAAACAAACCTTTCAGTGAAATAAGAGCGAGGTCTGCTGTTATATGAAAAAGGTTCTGACTCGCTGTCACTCCTACCCTGATGATGATAAGGACTTTCATACCTGTAAGATTGCTGCTGGATCTGATCGTATCTCTGGGGAGTCAGTCTGGATGAGGACGTGTACTGTTGAGCTTGCAGGTGGTTTTGTAGTAGGTTGATTTGAGTGCCAGCAGAAGAATTTGGATAGAAGTTGTTGGTTTGTTGCATTGACGCTGGCAGCATGCCATTGTGTTGTTGAGGCATACGATGCTGGTGGTGGCCCACGCCTGTAGAGAAGTTGTTGGCAGGATAAAATCCATCCGGATGGGTGAGATGTCGTTGTTGCTGTTGTTGTTGTTGCTGCTGCTGCTGATGATGGAGATGGGAAGTGTAGTCGCTCGTGTAATCGCTGTCTTCTGATATTATTGCTGTGTGATCAAAACATGATAGCCATGTGATATTATGGCTGTATGATCAAAACATGATAGCCGCGTGGCTTTCTTAAATTTCATGCAGGGGAGAGAACCATATAAGTACACTCTTGAGAAAATTATGGAAAAAATTGCTTATTTTGCATAGAGAAAAAGAGAAGAAAAAATATCTATAAACACATGCAAAATATTCACATTCAACATACAGATATATATGTATGTATGTATCCATTGTATCTGTGTGTGTTTTGTAATCATGTGAATGTGAAGACAAACTTCTTTGTGATTTAAAAAAAAACTTTCTCACACTCAACTCAGTTAAAATGATTATAATTAATCGATGTTATAAAAATTCTGAAAACAATAAATTATACTTTTTCAAAATGAAATTCAGAATATCACGTGAAGCAAAAGAGAAAGAAAAGCGACAAGATTAGCCAGAGAAGAATGCTAGAAGGAATCAACAGAATGGCTGGCAAGGGAAAAAAGTAAATTTAGAGTTGCAAATCCTCAAGGAATGGAATAATTAGAAAGTCATCAGTGCATGCATTTATAAATGTACAACACTATTCAGTGCCTGCATTTATAAATGTACAACACTATTCAGTGCATGCATTTATAAATGCACAACATTATTCAGTGCATGCATTTATAAATGTACAACATTATTCTGTGCATGCATTTATAAATGTACAACATTATTCAGTGAATGCATTTATAAATGTACAACACTATTCAGTGCATGCATTTATAAATGTACAACACTATTCAGTGCATGCATTTATAAATGTACAACACTATTCAGTGCATGCATTTATAAATGTACAATACTATTCAGTACCTGCATTTATAAATGTACAACATTATTCAGTGCCTGCATTTATAAACGTACAACACTATTTCTAAAATATACTACAATAAATATCTTGTTTTGCAAGAAGGACATCGGAGAAAATGAAAACAATTTTTACTCACATTGATTGAAATGCGTCTTTTGGGGAAGATCTTTATTCATCTCAATCTGAAAAGAGATTAAAAAGCAGCCATAAATATTTCATATTTTACTTCACAAATCCTGACCACCACCATGGGATCACCCACTGAATGCTTTCTCCCTTGCATGTGCATTCCATCCAGTTATGCGTCAATATCATTTTATTATTTGCTCTATAATTATGCATATTCGTTTTATTAACTTTAAAATTCTGCATTTCTCTTTGGAATGGAAACAGGAAAAGAATTAACAGGAACTGTAAATTAAAACACACTCTATTGCCAGTATTGCTTCAGAACCCATTTGAAATGAGTTCAGATAATTGCATCAACAGAGTACATGATTTGTTTGGTCAGCCACTGCACAGATGAAGATATTAAAGACATGCTCACACGGCACGACCACAGAGACACATGCACAAACACACACAAGTAAACACGTGTGTGTGTTGTGTGTGTGTGTGTGTGTGTGTGTGTGTGTGTGTGTGTGTGTGTGTGTGTGTGTGTGTGTGTGTGTGTGTGTGTGTGTGTGTGTGTGTGTGTGTGTGTGTGTGTGTGTGTGTGTGTGTGTGTGTGTGTGTGTGTGTGTGTGTGTGTGTGTGTGTGTGGCTGAACATAGGTTTTAAATGGTCAGCACAGCCTAATAGCAACTTAAAAGAATATAATATAAGGTAATCAAGTAACTATAGCAGAATTTGATGTTACATTTGTGTTTTATAATGACATTTTAATAGTATTAAAGTCTTTGTAAAATTTTCAATACATGTGGATTGAGCTTGAAGAATGACAATCAGAAACATAAAAATTCCATTTACAAGCAGCAAGTAATGTTTAAAAAAAAAGCAATAAACCAAAAAAGATACCTTCTTATCCATCATAATGTTCATCTTTTCAAGAGGATTCATCCCAACAACAGAATCGGGGTGATCTAAAATAGACAAAATTGCTGACATAATTTTTAATTAGTCTCAATTTGTTATAAGAAGACTACTTGGACTACACAGTAAAGATTTGCAAGATTAATTGATCAAATTCAATTTGTACAAAAGAAATTTAGCAACAGTACAACAGTACTGTACATTTACTGTCAAAATAACAATAAACAAAATTAAATGAACTTGATAGAAATAGTTGAGTAGGTTATAAAATAAGGGCGGTGTACATCCTGCCAAGGTGCCATATCATAAAAACCTTAAACGTATCATAAAAACACATAAAAACTAAAGGAAGACTAAATGGAGGTGTGTAAGAAAGGCTTTGCCTTAAACCCTGTATGAGTGATCAGCCAAGATTAAGGACTTTATATGGGAAAACATCCAACTCTAGCTAAGTGTGGAAGGAATAGATTTTGAAAAATAAATGATGACTATTAACATAAAGGTGACTCCAATCAATGTGATTAAAACTTGAAAAATGAAAGCTGAAATTATTTTAACTGAATGACATCTGAAACTTTTTCGACTAAAAATTCAAAATTTTTTACCCTGAAGAATTTCTGAAAACTGGTTAGTTTAATTCATTTCGGAAAACTGGTATGTTTAATACATTTCTGAAAACTGGTATGTTTAATTCATTTCTGAAACCTGGTAAGTTTAATTAATTTCTGAATTCTTTCAGTTTTAACTTTTTTTTATCTAATTTTCCTTGCCCCCAGCAAATGTTAGTTGTTTATAAAGTATGTGTTCTGAGAGGCAGAACTCTGGAGTGAGGAGAAATTAAAAACATATTATTTTAAAATATTTTTGGGGACTTTCGAAAGCGCCTCAGCTAATCTTGGCGCTATATAAATACACTTATTATTATTATTATTATTATTATCTTGAAGGGAACCTTGATAATGAGGATGACGATGATGCCCGTGTCCGTGTGAGGATTATAATTAAAATATAATTAAATATCTAATTAAATATTGTGAAATATCTAATTAAATATTGTGCATGGGGTGTGTGTGCGTGCTGTGCTTCGACAAACTTCTTAACAAGAATTGTATTTTCCATGGTCTGTGATGATTCCATGCAATGAAAATGAAATGACAATCAACATGGATATTACTGGAAGCAATGATCAGTTCAGTCAGGTTGTGCTTATAAGCATTTCACTACTTCTCAATATAGCAAGCATGAACTGGCAATTTAGGAAAAAATACATTGAATTGTTATTGCGTTTTGTTAGCGTAGCGCGTTGTGGAAAATTCTCTAAAACATAGAAATGGCAACAAAACAAAAACAATATTTTTTTCTTTTTTTTTTCATTCTATTTACAGCTGACCACACATCACTGCAATTGCTGCAATATATAGCCTTGGTCCAATGCAGATGAAAATATTTGCAAAAAGTAATTGGCAGCAAAACAGATTTCAATTTCACTTTCATTTGAAACATAACAAAAACAAAATAACAACATGATATTGAACACTGCTATCTAGGTCTTTCACTCAACTTTATCATTTCATACTCAGATTTTGAAAGAAAAATAAAGAAGATATGGAAGCAAGAGATAGAGAATGGGGATGAAATAGAAGAAGAGAAAGGAAGAAGGAATGAAAGAGAGGAAGATAGAGGAGGGATAGACATGAGAGGATAGGAGAGAGAGAGAGAATAAGGAAGTGAGAGGGAGTAGAGGAGAAAAAATGGGAGAAAAAGGAGATGGAAGAAATAAATTTAAAAAAGGAGATAGAGAGATAGAGAGAGAGTGAGAGAGAGAGAAGAGATAAGAATAGGATGTAAGAAGGGGAAGAGAGAATGGGAGAGGAAGAGATCGAGGGAATGGGATAGGAAAGAGTGAGAGGAAGAGGAAGATAGAAGAAAGAAAGAAAGAAAATAGATAACAAATGAATATACACAGAACAAACAAACATGCCATACTTTTGCATCTCATCATCTTCATCATAAACATATTAGCCCCCCCCCTACAGAACAAGTGATGAATGTAGTCAATGAGTGAATTATAGATGGACAAGATGGAGCTGAATTCTATGCAGCAAAACAAACAGTTAGTTATTATCACATATACAAACTTACATATCAAATTATCAACACTTGGTTGTGAATTAATTCAAATTAAATTTAAAGACTATAATTTTGTTTATTTAAGGATCTGTCATACGGGCACACACCAGGATTCTTAATGATAAATAAAAACCACCATAAAGATTTAGAATAAACAGTAGAGCAAATTGAAAATTATTATCTGCTTTGTTTCATTAATAACAGCAACTGTGTTTATACAAAAAAGAAAGAAAGCATTATTATAAGTTTTAAGCATCAAATGGTTTAAGCAATTGAAAGCCTTCCATCACACCAATATTTTTGTGTAAAATATCCAGTGCCAGCAAGCAATGCATTAAACCGCTCACAGACCAATGAAGCAATAGAAATGACTAGGATAAAAATCCAACAGTTTCCATTTTTAAAAACCATAAATAAGCAAACATAAACTTTTTGTATAAAAATAAATCCAACGAGATAGGAAGTAGGCTATATTTCTAATGATGTTTCTAGTTTTGTCAAAAATAGACATGCATAATGCCCACAACTGTTCCTCATGTGTCTTCTTGTGCAATGCTCATGTATCGTTATTTGCTTATTAGTCTATTACATCTATTTTGGCTAGAAAAAACTATAAATTGATCTAACTTGTTGTTTCACCGAAAGGCAGTTCAAATCTGCAGTCGATGAGCAAGTAGTGACCAGTTGGCGTTTGTGTTCCAACAGTTTCGCCATGCTTCATAATGATATCACAGTCCATTGACAGCCAGTGACCTTCACCTTCCTTGAATAAAGAATTTTTTAACAATAATGTTGATACACATTTTTTTAATAAAATGATTTATTTGTTATTAATAATAAAAAACATGATATTACAATTTTCTAGAAATATTTATATGAGAATTCTTATGTAAGTGAAATTTAAGATTTCTAGAATCACCTTGTTTGAAATTCTGATGTTTGCCAATGGTAGCCAATGTTTACCAAGCAATTTGTCCCACAACATGCCTTTGTTCCATAACTCAATCACCAGTCCAGTATCCAATCTCATCGTTTCACTGCATTTATTATGGAAGTAACTCAACAGCATCTAATGTTATGGTGATAAAAAACTGGCCAATTTACAATTTTCATTGCAAGAAACAAATGCAAGTTATATGAACAACATTTGATAAGACATCCTTAAAAACTATTTATGTTAACATATATATCCATGTATGTGTATGTGTGTGTGTTAATTTATGTATTTATATTCTTTTTAACAAATCTTATTGTACTTCTTAGCTCATTTTACACTTAAAAGCCTTTTGAAAAAGTTCTGCAAAGCTAGAATATCTTTTCTTTCAGAATCCACATTGAATAATGCATTCAAAAAATGAATTTCTTAAACTGACTGGCCATTTTCAGCCAAGAGAACCATCAGAACTAGGCTATTATAATATACAAAATATATTTTAATAGAAAAGTTTTGTTGAAAACATGCAAAAAATATATATGTTTTTGTATATTATAATAACCTGGTTATGAGGATGGTTCTTCAGACCAAAATTAGCAAGTCGGCTTAACAAATCAAATGTTTGAATGCAATACTCAAAATCCCTTCTTTACTTAAATGTCAACAAATGCAACAACAATGTTTAAAAATTACTCAACATTAATACATACATATTTTTAAATATCCCCAAAATTTTAATGGAATTTAAAAAAAACCAACTAATGTCATAAACCACAGCAAAAAACTAACAAAACAAAATCCTGTCCCCAGACTGGGTCGTTGCCTTTAACAGGAACAGTAACTGACTTGACACTTTGCAACTTCAATGTAACATAGGTGTGAAATTTATCTGTAAAAACAATAAACTTGATTAGAATAAAAAATACAAGACATGTCTCACAGAGGTACTCAGTAAACTAAAAATAATATAAATTCAGTAAATCACGAAATAATAAAAAATGTAATAATTCTGGTCTGACAATATTAAAAATTTAATTAATTTTAAATAAACTTGAACTTTATTTCAAAAACTACAGCAGCTAACCAGGGGGTCCCGAGAGTCTTGCTTTCTTAACTTAAAATAAAGAAAATAGTATACATTTCTAACGAAGAAATCATAATTCAATGAAGCGCTAAACAAATAAAGCGTCTGCTAATTTATATACAAATAAATAAAAACACAATTTCAACGACAAACACTTACCACAAGCACACAACAGGGACATATTTCAAAAGAAATGGAGGAAATGTTACGAATTTTACATTTTTAGCGTCGTATCAAACTTAGGATAGTAGTTTTTCCGGTAAGATAATCCATCGTTAGTTGTTTTTAAAAACGCAAGCCGAAAGTATCGCCGCGGCCATGTTTGTTGTGGTGCGACCGTCTAACAGACAAACCATCCCACACTTCTATTATCATACATCGACAGACGGATCACGTTGGTTCGTAGTGGTGATGAAGAGGAAGATGTTGAAAATGACAACAGCCTCGTGCATATTTATACACTTTTCACAGCAACCACTTTGAATATTAATAAGATCCAAATAGCCGCCCAATATGCAGATATGCATTGGGGGCAAATTTTAATATTAATGATTACTCAGCGGCTTAATTAACATAATGTAACGAAGCAGCAGCACGTTTGTTCCACCATCCCACATTCAATGATTGCGAGGGGGCTTGCCGTAATTTATATCACACGATATCTTAAGTTCTCTTTTGACTCTAAATTGTCTTAAACTGCCCAAATTGTATCTGTCTCTAAAATCTTGTTGTTTTTATATGTGTCGTCAGTGTCGTATAAAGCAAAGCAACTTCTTCCACTTCCGCACGATCCTTAAGTGCTGTTAACTGAGTTTCGGAATTCATACAAGAGGTAGAGAAAAACAATATAGAGACCAAGGCCTGAACTGTTTTAATGAATTTCAGAAAAAGTGCCCAGACTTGCGTCTGAAGCTGCATGAATACTTCAAAAAACTGAGCTCATCCAGGAATTTCTTAATGGGGCCTGAAATATTTTGTTTTTATTTTTATTACTGTCGTTATGCAGGCCGTTGTAAGATATCTTGCATTTTCTATTCAGTAAAACCAAACAAAAGAAACTGATATAAAACTGTTTGTTTACTTTTTTCTCCTTCTTTTTCCCCTTTTCTTTCTGTATTTTTTTTTCTGGATCAGTGTCAAGACAAACACCTTTTTATCAGATATACTTCAAAGCTGAGAATGAGTTTTTCAGATGCAGTATTTAATAGTAGGATCGTCTCAATGAGACGGAAGAAAGTAATCACTTATCACAGATAGTAAAAAAAAAAATTTAGAAGAGGATTGCTTTTTTTGTTCCTTGGTAGACGTTTTTGTGGAAGTGACTAAATAATACTTTTCACTTTTCTATGTGTTAACCTCCAAACTGGAACGGTTCAGGCCAAACTCGAATTCTAATTCTTCTATGATTGTGGACCACCCACTTTTGTGAACGTCCACTTTCCAAAACAGTTCTTTTAGCTGGCTGATAAAATGGTCCAAGAATTAAATGAAAAATTTTTTCTATTGGTACTCCTCATATGGTACTACTCTTCTGAACCGCCCGCGAAAGCATATTTGCATCATAATTCTTTCTTTTTTTAAATCTCTGAAGTTGTTAATTTTTGCCGATTATTATGTAATTTCTGATGCACTGATAAAAACTCAAGAGAATTTTTCATCTGCAGTTCCTCTTTTGCCTTCGAAAACCTTCCGTATGGCCATGACCTGTGCTACGGCACTCCAATGTTTTTGTTTTGCCTTACAGAAACTTGCTTAGAAATACTGTTTTGGCCAGGCGGTTTTTAACTATTTGCAGAGACATAGGAATCCGTTAAACTGCCTCTTGGCTGCGCCACTGAACTATTCAATCTTCTTTACACGCTTTGGAGAGAAAAGAATACAATTATATTTGATAGTTGAATCATCACAGCTTTTGAAACAAGCCAATTTTAGGAGTTTTTTAAAAGATATTATTAAATAAAACAGTTAGTACCTGATGATTGCTCTAAATTTCTACACCTATTGAACCTGCCTATTATATAGCAGTTGCGCTGTTACATCAGTTACCAACAATAATCTATAGTTAGACCCACAGCCCATAACATGCGGTCAACAGTTGGTGTATTTGTTAAATCAGTGGCATGAAAAAATCCGAAAATATTTCCATTTTTGTTTCAGCCTTTATTTATATTACAAACTAGCGGAATACCCGGCGTTGCCAGGGGTTTTTAGAGATTTTTCAATCGTTTTTTTTCTCTCGCTCCCGTTTCCTTCCCGCTTGCTCTCACGCTCCCTGTCGCTTTCCCATTCCCGTTTGCTCTCCCGTTCCCGGTCGCTTTCCCGGTGCCGGATGCTCTCCCGGTGCCAGTCGCTTTCCCGCTGGCATATTTCTAAATGGTAGTATGCGGCAATACAGAGAGGTCGACTAGCAGCCTAAGAGGGGCGTGAAGTTTGTGGATACGGTGTGGTAGAAAAGTGAGCAGTGTGATGGCAGTTGACCAGCAGTGATCATAGTGTCCTTAAAATGGACTCGATGAAAAGTAAAAAAAGGCGGAATGGAATTTCCGATTGCGTTTACAGCACAGCATGCCGTGATGAGAGTTCCTCTTTCCGCAGATGTTATTCTGCCGACTTGCTTGTCACAACGACCAGCTATTATTTTAACTGGTTTCTGAAAAGTTGTTAGGCCTGGTTCATCTAAATTGTAGATGTTCTGTGGTCAGGGCCGGATTAACACATATGGAGGCCCTGGCGAACTGAGAAAAATAAAGCCCCCGTTATAAAATTTATAAATTATGACTTTAATGTTTCAATTCAAAGCCAAATGAAATGTATCATTAATTACACAGTTGAAATTTCTCAACTATAAACTTTCAAGTAAGTACAACAAAAACATAGACCTACAGATTGCAGAATACTGTACATTGTGATTAACAATTATCTCTTTCTACGTAGATTTAGCTGAACTGAATGCGTCAATAACCTCGGAAAATTCCAACTCCTGAAGTACATCACTTTCAATGTTTAAGAGAAATAGGTTGTTTAGTCTCTCTTAAGCACCTGCGTTTGACTGTTTTGTGCGCATTCGAATAAAATAAAATCAAATAAAAAAATTATTCGCACCATCGAACAATTGCGATTAGCGCACAATTTTTTTTATTTGTTTGAATGCGCATTTTTCAAATAAATGCGCACAATTTGTGCGCACTGCGAACAATTTCAAATAAATAGCGAACCATAGCGAACAATTGCGCATATGTGCGTTAGTACACGCCACCGTGAAGTAGAGGAGGATAGAAACACGTACAGTTTCAGCACAACTTCGAAGAAGGTAACGGCCTGGACACATGACTCAGCTGCAGCATTTCCCAAAATATTTAGAGAATGAGCCATGCGAGGGATAAAAGGTGCCCTTGGGTTGTCATGGAGCACTCAGGCATGGACTCCATTGTAGACTCCGGACATTTCGGATGCGTTGTCGTATGTCTGACCTATGCAATGACCACCAATAGACATAGTTGTGACACAATTGAACTAACGAACTTAGCAATTTTCGTCCACAATGTAGTTTTTAAAATATTACGGTTGCATAATTTTTTATTGTAAAATTTTGAGGCCCCCGCCACCTGCGCCATGGTTAATCCGCCACTGTCTGTGGTGCATATGCATGTCGAGTCCGCACTTCTCGCAGATTATCGAAACATTCGTTGACTGTATGACGATTGAAAGCAGTTGCTCGTGCTAAGCTGGGCTCCGCAGTAACTGTTATTTCCTCCTGAACATAAATCATTTAAGCCAATCTGGCCCAGCAGACTTCGTGCTATGCCACGATTTCGGAACATCTTTTGAAAGTGAAATAATAAGCCAATGTTTTAGTGGTTTTTGTTGAAAACAAGCAGTTTCATTGATTAATCAAAAATTATATCATTCTGCTTTTGGTGGTATTCTTGATAAGATATTCAAGGCACCTTTGAAACTAGTGACTTTTTGTGACTTTTTAAAAAAAGCGCATTACAAATTTACATTTAATAGTATCAAAAGTAGGTACCTGCGCGCGTTGCTATCAAGGGTGCAAAAATCATCATTTTTAAAAATAAGTCAAATAAGTAAATAGAGTAAAGGCATTTCTGTTGCTGAAAAACAAACGCTTTAAACTAGAATGAATTCTCTTCAAAATTGTATATAAAACATCTCAAACATATTATTGCATTATTTTTTAGCTAGAGCATTCATAGAAACAGTGAACAAATTACTTTTTACCTTAAAAAGTGAATTAGGGATCGATAAAGTCGAAATCAATACTCTGAAATAAAAAAAGACAGAAGGAGGGAAGAATTTATATTTTCAATAGACTGGTTCCGTGCTTGATTCGATTTAATAAATAAGTAATTAAAAAACGTTATAGTATCAAGGATGCCTTGCTATCAAGGGTGCCTGGTTTCCTTTACTCTTGAATTCAAAGACAATGTCATAAAAAACAGATGACCATAGCGGATCTTTAGGAATTTTTTTACAATAGTTAATAGTCTTTTACACCAAGTGTTTTAAGACTAAATTGGCTGTGTAGGAAGCACCTAAGTACTTCCTGTCGTTGATCATATTTCATCTTTTCAACTGTCCCTCCTCCTTTATCCAGGCTTGGGACTGGCTCGCAATTAGCGAAGCGGAGTTTAGTAAAATTAATAAAAGATTTTATAGGTTATGAGTATGATTTGATTGCTACACATTTTTAAGTAGATTACCATCTACTTATAAGAAGCCTTGCCAAGATAATCAAATCACACAAGCAATGAAAAAAATTATTATATAAAAAACCAGGATGATTCAAAATTTACATTGAAAAAGATGTTCTGACGGAGTGTGTAACAGATGATAAGACTCATTACAAGACTTCAATAAAAATATTTGACTGGCATAAAAATTACGAAAAAGGAGGGATCTTTTAGTATCATATCTTTTTGTGATACACAAGCCAAGATTGGTACAATAATAAAAAAAGACCCCGAAGAAAAATGGTTACGAATTGTAGAAGCTACAGCAACTTAATAGTTTTACAAGGTAAGATATTCGATCTTCTGTAGTTGATAAACACTCTTGTTCTAAAATAACACATTTTATTTTTGCATGCCGTTAGTGGCCGTGACTTCTGCGCTGTTAAAAAAACTTTCATTAAAACTTTAGAGAAACTTCCCAATTTTGATCAACTGGCTTAACTATTTAACACTTGGCGGATTCGGACTCGATTCCATTCACGAATAAATGAAAGTGCAAACTTACAGACCATTTCACTAAACTTATCCAAAAATTGGAAAAAAAATCGACATCTTTGAACGCCCATAAATCCATATCCGGAATAAAAATTCGAAAAATGTTTCCCCCATCAGATAGTCCCATTCAGGGGTCGTCTTTTCATGTAGAGTGCAGCTCCGTTTTGCCTGATGGGGTGGCTGTAGCGTGGCGAAAAAAATAGTGCCGAATCCGGGGTACCCATTTTCGAGCGCTCATAACTCCGGAACCGGAAGTCACGTGACCCTGCGATTGAAATTTCAGTTAGGGCTCAATGTTCCTTTTGAGTTTGGTTTTTCAAGGTCACGTGGTTTCGGAGATATTCGACGTCGACTCCGCAAGCGTTTATAGCCTAAAGACGGAAGTGGGCGTAATCGCACAGACTTCCTGTCGGCACCGGAAGTAGGTCTCATTGACCCCCCTGTAAAATCTCAGGTCGCTGGCTATTACCGTTTCTGAGAAATCGCGATTTCCGTGCTCGGATTCCTATCCCTCCCGGCTTCTGTATCGGGTTCAACTATAGCGGACTCGACCGCGCAAGAAAACTGTTCTGCACAAACATATGAAAAAGGAGTACGCATCTTGTTGATAATGCTTCGAAATCGGAGGACAATATCGATCATCTTAGCAACACACAATTCACTATATCAACAAATGCCAAAATAAAAATATATACAAGTTTACAGCGTATTATTTCTCATTCCTAGGTGAAACCCTAATATAACTTGACTAACAATGCTGATTCTTCTTAGCGTGCTCGAGCGTTCGTTTGCACGTAGGGTAAATTGACCAATTACTGGCCACAAGTTTTTGCAATTTACGTAGGTTTTCGCCCCATAGAATCACACACGTTTATTTATGTGAAAATTGTGCAGTTTCAATCTATATATATATAAATGAATTTTTGTATGTATGTATGTATGTATGTATATAGGTATGTTATTCATGCATTGCTACACCATTCATCCGATCGTAATGAAATTTTCACACAACCTTGAGAGTCAAGGGGAATCAAATAAAAAAAAAAATTTTGAAATCCGTCACAAAATGAGCGGAGCGGAGCGGGTGAGCGAGCGGGAACTATATATATATGTATGTGCGTATGTATGTGTGTATGTATGTATGTGTATGTGCATGTATGTGTGTCTGTGTGTGTGTTTATGTTTGTACTAGCGGAGATACCCGGCGTTGCCCGGGTTTTTTAGAGGTTTTTCTAATGTCTGTCTCTTTCTCTCCCGTTTCCTTTCCCACCTGCTTTTCCACTCCTGTTTGCTTTCCCGTTTTCGGTCGTTTTCCCGCTCCCGGTCGCTTTTTCGCTCCCGGTCGCTTTCCCGCTCCCGGTCGCTTTCCCGCTCCCGGTCGCTTTCCCGCTCCCGGTCGTTTTCCCGTTCCCGGTCGCTGTCCCGTTCCCACTCACGTTTGCTCTCCCATTCCCGCTCACGCTTTCTTTTCCGTTCCCGCTCGCTGTCCGTTCCGGGTCGCTTTCCCGTTTCTATAATAGACAAACTAACCCACAAACATTCATATATATATATATATATATATAGTCTTAGCAAATCTATTTAACGTTTTATTGGCTAACAGAAGTTATGAAAGAATGGAAAAGAGAAAATGAGCGTGAACGGGAACGGGAACGGGAAAGCAACCGTGACCGGGAATGGGAGAGCAAGCATGACCGGGAACGGGAGAGCAAGCGTGAGCGGGAACGGGAAAGCGACCGGGAACGGGAAAGCGACCGGGAACGGGAAAGCGACCGGGAACGCGGAAAGCGACTGGAATCGGGAGAGCAAGCTTGGAAGGAAACGCGAGCAAGAGAGAAAATCGATAACAAAACTTCTGAGCGGGAAAGCGATCGGGAGCTGGAAAACGACCGAGAGCGGAAAAGCGACCGGGAACGCGACGAAAACGGGAAAGTGGAGAAGGAAAAGGGGGCGAGAGAGACAAACATTAGAAAAACCTCTAAAAACCCCGAGCAACGCCGGGTAACCCCGCTAGTATCTCTATAAAAATCCATGGGTTTTACATGTAATACATTAAATTAAATTTTTAAAACCTTTTTTAGAAAAAAAATTGAAAATGTACCAAATAAAAGATTTTGAAAATGCCTAATTTTTACATAAATAAATGTGGGATTCTATGGGGTGAAAACTTACGTAAATTGCAAAAACGTGTGGCCAGTAATTGGTGAGTTTATTTTACTTGGTACTTCCACCTAGTACCTAGTGTTTTAAGTGGGCGACTCTTCAGTACTGCAAGAGATGTCGGTTATTGCAGGAGAAAACCAAATAACTTATATTTCTTAGATTCAATATGCATTTACATTATTTAATATAAGTAATTTTGGTTATGAGTGAAATGTTTATTGTATTTATGCTTGTAGATAGTCATAGCTTATCATTGTTTTTCTATGAATAACCGTTATGAACACTGTTTTAGAGTTGCATTCATCTTTCAGTTCGTTTTGACCTAACAGACTATCCGGCTTCCGATATCTGGCCGAATCCGGGTATGTCCGGTATCCGATGATATTTATTGCTATCTGGTACATCCCTAATTGTAACATTCCGGAAAAACCAACAAACAGCTATTCGAATGAGTTGACAATAATATTTGCCATCAAATCGACAAACTTTTTGCAAGAAATTTTAATTTTAAAATGTTTTTCTGATACCTTGTATCTATTTTAGATATAATTTTTGTTACTTCTTGCTAATCTAAATCCTTTTTTTCCTTCAAAATTCAAACTTGCTGATCCAATGAAGTAAGTACCCACATGCATTATTAATAAAGGAACATCGACTCAAAGGCAATCAAAAAAGGCAGCGGCTCTTAAAATGTGTTATCGTAATTTACGTCAGTGTATGTAATGAGCAGATATGCAGTCATCTTGATAATTTAGTTATCACAATCACGTGATGAGCTTTAAACACACAGTCTTGGTCCTTACAGAGGTAGCTGATCAAAGTTATCAATATTCTCAGCCGTTTCTTCTAGGGCTGTGCCGGTATATCGGCATACGGGTATACCGGCCGGTTTTTGGAAATACCGGCAAAAACCGGTTTTTCATATGGCTACTGATTGATTACTTAGAATTGGTTAATAGAAATATCTTACATTGTTGTAGAGCGGGCAGATTGTTTTGCATTTTGTCTCTCCGTTTCAGCTTACATTTTACCCCCAAGATATTGTTATCACCTCGTTTTATTAAGAATTATTTGTTTTAAAACTCAACTTTCAATCAAAAAAGATTTAATCTTAGCCAAAAATTTATTTTTTGGCTCAAGATTTATGTTTAAGTTTATGCGTGAAATGAATAGGATAAAACAAAACGGGCCAACTGATGATGTTTGGTATTAATGAGATACACGTGCGTGTAAGCAGGCATCCGACTTGGCACCATTCCTACAATTATTGATGACTATGGCTTATTCTTTGTTACAACTTAGTTATTCGTGAAAACATGTTCGTTCTAAATCTCTATGGAAAAATAATGACTAATTTTTACATGAAAATAACAATTTGTTTACTAGGTAGATCTTGAGCCAAATATTAGAAACATATAATTTTGTGATAAATGTGTCGATAACATAAATAAGTTAAATTAATAATACGAATTGCTTCCGATGCTAAAGTCTTGAAATCACAAATGAAACTTTTATGGATTAGTTTATTAAAACTCATTAAAATATGTTACATTCATATATGTTTATCATTAAAATTGATCATTTCAGGTATTCTAGGAACAACAAACGGAACTCGAATTAACTTGAATTCCGTCACGTCTTACGCGGGTTGTACTTTCATCTTAAACTGCAGCGTTTTTGATATTCAATCCACAACCTCAATCACCGGATATAATATATTTTTCATTGAAAATTTAAACAGCTCTTTGGTAATTTTAAATGTTAATTTAAATACAAACGAAACTGAAGTTGGTGACAAATACGCGGTAAGTATTTTGAGATCAATTTTGCTGTTACAGTAAAATAAAGTTATATAGGTATATTGTTGTATTATTGATAAACGTGTTTGAGTTTTTTAGAAAAATCTCCAAACTTTATCAGAAGATGATAATTTCGATAAACACTTAACTAGATTAAATAAACCGCAATACCTGTAATTAAAGTTTATCCAGTTTAAAACCTGACTCACCAGTCTACAAATGAAGCTACTATTTCAAACTTATTCAACTTTTAAAAACACATTTTTATCTCTATGAAGATAACACATAGAAAATACTTCATTACCCCCTCATTACTTGCTCAAGAAAACTAATTGCCTAAGCTTGTATCGATTTTTTTTATTATAGTTTATAGTCGCTTTCCCGCTCCTGCTTGCTTTTTCCCGTTTCCGTTTCCACTCATCCTCCAGTTTCGGTTTCCGCTCGCTCTCCCGCTCATTTTGTGACCAATTTCATTTTTTTCACAAAAACCTTTCCCCGTTGACTCTCAAGTTTGTGTGAAAATGTTATTACGATCCGATGTACAGACATACATACACACAATCTCATATATATATATATATATATATATATATATATATATATATATATATATATATATATATATATATATATATATATATATATATATATATATATATATATATATATATATATATATATATATATATATATATATATATATATATATATATATAGAGTCGATGGAATTTGGAACTGCACCAGACGTGGTGGATATTTATGGTAAACAATGCAAGTTATTCAGATGATGGATTTTATTACTGCTCAGTAACTCTGCAAAACGAATTTGATTCGTTCATTGAATCCAGTAACGTATCTCATGTGCAAATTTCAGGTTTTTTCAAGTTGTAAATAAATTAAAAAAGAACAAGAATATACTTTATTTTTCATTTAATTTGCAGATATTCAGAAGCACTGTGACAATTCATGTGAACTAGACTTCGCGTGTGAACAATTTTGCTCCAGTTACACGTGCTACTGCTCTGATTCTCGCATACAAACTAATTGTTCCTTAGGTTGGTGGTTTATAGTATAAAAAAATAAATGATTATTTTAGTGTTTGCCATCAGTAAGCCTATTGGACGTAAGGTCAAACATGAAAGTTTCGGTGCAACTTAAAAAAAAACGACAATTTTTATAGCGCCGTGTGCAGCAGAAGCCGCTTAAATTAAAGGCGCTTAAACTTTGATCGAGGCGCAGCTGTAATTTAACCATATTTTAAACCAATGCTTTCATTGAACAAAATTATATTTTTAATATACAATAAAACGGCTTGGAAAACTAAACGGTTGTTTTGCACTATTTTAACAACTTTTATGAAAAACTTGACTTTATATGAATTCTGTCCCATGTGTCTCATGTAGCCCTTAAGATGCCACACATTAAACATAAGGGTTCTAAACCTATATATCACCGGACAAAATGTCGCCAAAATGTCGTAGAAAAACTTTCGTGGATAAATGTCATGGACAAAACGTCACGAATGAATCGTCTTGAGGGCAAAATGTCGTGGACAAAACGTATTAGACAAAAAGTCACGGTGATTGGTACCGATTTCTGATTGTTAAAAAGTTTGTTTATCTTATCAAAATGTCGGGATAACATGTATCTAGCGTAAATTTACAAAAAAAAAACATTCAAAAAAACTTGGTTAATATTCTCAACAAATAGAATCGTGGATCGTCAATGGCGAGACGAGAGTGATTATATAGCAGACAATAAAAAACTAACTTGATGATTATGTTCTTTAAAAAAAAAAAGTAAAGATAAAAAATAATCTTTCTTTAAAATGCTCTTATTTGCCTCTTAATCTCAGTCAACAAACGAAAATTTTTGAATCTAAAACAACCGTTACGCTCAATCTTGTTAATTATTTTGAACCTCTGGCGACTTATCAATAAACATCCGTACTGTTTAGTTATTTTGGACCTCTGGCGACTTATACATAAACAACTTAATACAGTCGCTAGTTAGCAGGAATTAATTTGATTTGGTTAATTTTAATTGATTTAAGGCCTAATTCATGTCGGAAACATTACATTCATGTATTGTCATTCAGAATAAAGCTTTCCTGAAAGTTTTAAAGCTCTAGGTGGTCGAAAAGTGGGTGAATTTTTATTTCTAAGATTTGATCACCACAGACAGACAATCAAACAAACAAACAAACAGAGAGAAAATGATGTTAAATAAAAGCATTTAAAAACCAAAACTAAGTGTATTTACAAACTTTTATTTAGGTTACAATCACTGTTTGTGGCTTTCTCTGTAGACAAATCTTGCAAGTAAAATTTAACTAGTTTTTTGACTAGCTAGGAAGCTCAAACTTTCAGCATAGCTTTATATTGGATGACAATACATGATTCAATTAAAAAATAAAAAAGAGGAAACTAAAAGCTATATATATATATATATATATATATATATATATATATATATATATATATATATATATATATATATATATATATATATATAATATAAGACTCTACTAGGAATCGAACCCACGTGTCTACGGCAACACCGCCTCGCCTAAATGCAAGCGCTCTTACCAACTGAGCCACCGACCATCCCCAAAAAAGGATGGCTAGAAGTCTCAGTCTTTCGGAGCTACTTAACATTAGACTACGACTATGATAGGTTCAGAACTCCTTACTTCGGCTCGACAGCTTATTCTGCTGCCAGATAGATAATTTATGAAGTGAAACATTGCGTTGAAATGTTTCAAGAGCCTATATATATATATATATATATATATATATATATATATATATATATATATATATATATATATATATATATATATATAAGTTTAAGTTTATTAAGTTTATTTGGATTTCAAGCGCCCTTTTGTGTAACACCTCAGGGCTCCTTTTACAATAAAATCAACAAAACAAAACAATAAAAATAAAGCAAAAAAAATAATATAAAACACAAAAATCAGCATATCAGGAAAAATGAAATAATTTCTCTCTGATCATCAATTTGGATAGGATTTCGCAAACAGAAATGTCTTTAGCTCGGCCTTGAATAAACTCAATGTAGTGGCTTCTCGGATGCTGGCAGGCAACATGTTCCATGTTGCCGGTCCTGCTATACTGAAGGCTCGACTGCCGTAAGTTTTTGTTCGAGTTATGGGAACAACTAGATCACCACGACTAGCAGATCTGTGACGAGATAAGTAAGAATTTTTATCAAACACAGTGACACACAGCTCTTGCAAATATGAGGGGGCTTCGCCATGGAGCGCCTTGTAGACTAAAGTCCCAATTTTGAAAGTAATTCGCTCAGAGATACGCAGCCACCGGAGTTCAGTTTTCATTATTGCAGTCACATGATCATGTTTCTTTAGTCCACCAAAAAGACGAGCAGCTGCATTTTGAATACGTTGAATCTTTCCAACAGCACTAAGAGGTAAGCCTGTAAATAGAGAGTTGCAGTAGTCAAGTCTACTTACAACAAACGAATGCAGCAGGAGACGTGTTGCTTCACTTGTCAGAGACCTTCGTATGGTTCTAAGTTGTCGTAGTTGGAAAAAACAGGTTTTTGACAGTTTAGATATATGATCTTTCATGGAAAGCTCAGAATCGACATATACACCTAAGTTTCGAACAACTTCTGTGGGGGCAACCAAAGCCCCAGCAACTAACAAGGCTTTTGCTTTACTCTGTTGCAACTTTGATCTTGCACCTATCCAGATTAATTCAGTCTTATCGCCATTCAGTTTTAGACGATTAGAAGCCATCCACTGTTCAATGTTCTCTATGCAGGGCAATAAGCGAAAGTGAACATTCTCCGCATCATCAACAGAGCAGTGAACATATGTTTGGGTGTCGTCGGCATAGCAGTGTCCCTCGAGTCCAGAACGATGAATAATTTCAAGTAAATCAGTGGTGTACAATAGAAAGAGTAGTGGGCCCAAGACTGATCCCTGGGGAACTCCACTACTAAGCGACACGGACAATGACAAGTTCCCACCCACACTAACCCGTTGCGTGCGGTTAGTTAAATATGAAATAATCCATTTTAAGACAACTCCACAGATGCCATGAGTTTTTTCAAGTCTCTCAATAAGGATTCCATGGTCAACAGTATCAAATGCGGCACTCAGATCTAAGAGACTCAGTAGCGACACCTTACCACTATCAGTAGCAACTGCCAGATCATTCACTACTTTGAGTAGTGCAGATTCTGTAGAGTAAAACCGGCGATACGCAGATTGGTTCGATGGGAGACTGCCAGAAAGACCTAGATGTACATTCAATCATTTAGCAACAATCCGCTCTACCAGTTTTGACATAAAGGTCAGGTTAGAGACTGGTCGATAGCTCTTCATGTCAGCAGGGTCAAGTCCGTCTTTTTTAATAAGCGGAGTCACAAGTGCTGACTTCTGACTAGCAGGAAAATATCCTTCTTGTAAAGATCGAGTGCACATCAAAGCGACAAAAGATGCAATGTGGACACAACATTTTTTGATAATCCAAGTAGGGGATGGATCCAGTGAACAATATTTGTTCAGAGCAGCCATTATCAATTTTATTATCTCATCAGCCGTGACTGGTTGGAATTCATCCATGAACAACGTGCTGGTCAAAAGTATAGATGGTGGCTTTGCAAGCGCTGTATGTGTTCTAACTTGCTCTACCTTGTCTTGAAAAAACCTCACAAACTGGTCTGGAGTAATAGAAGAGCTCACATTAGATGAAGACTTTTCTTTACCAAGAAGTGTTGACAAGTTACTCCAGAGCTTTTTTGGAGCTTTCTGATTAACGGCAATCCTGGCTTCCCAGTATTCATGCTCTTTTCTCTGGAACAAATATCGCATGGTCCGCAAGCCGTCAATCCATATAGATTTACTCGCCGTTGTGTGATGCCGACGATAAATCCGTTCAAGTCGTCTCGTGGACCGCTTAAATGCCCGGCATTCACTATCAAACCATGGCGTTAGTAGATTTCGAGGTTTTCTTTTAATTAACGTAAACGGAGCGTGATTATCGAGAAGCTTTGATAGAGTAGATGAATAGCACTGGAAAAGTTCATCAGTTGAATGATGATCAAAAATTTCTGGATTATGACAAAGTTCACTCAAACGTAAATCAGTCAGGAATGCATTATAATCAAATCTCTTCCATGAACGTCCCCAAAAAGTGGCAACAGGCTTAGTTGGTTTTTGGAGTGGAAGTCGAAACAATAGCATTAGATGATCAGATAAGCCAGTTTCTTGCACAGAAACTTGAAGATCTACCATATCATCACGTGAAATCACGAGATCAAGCTGCCCTCCTAGCCGATGCGTTGGAATTGTCTCATGAATAATCAAATTGAAAGAAGTTAGCAATTCATGCAGTTTCATTGCAATTATATCATTTTGTCTTTCAACGTGAATGTTCAGGTCTCCAGTAATAACAATTGGTCTACGGTATGTTGACAATATTTCCAAAAGGAAACAGAACTCATCAAAGAATTTCTTGGTTGCAGGCTTTGATCCAGGACGATAGACTGATGACAATACAACTCCAGTCTGATTGCTAGAGATATTACAACATAAAAATTCGAATGACGCAACTGGTGTTCGAAGATCAATTTCAGTCATAGACAAGCCATCCTTATAAATAATTGCAATTCCACCATGATTTATCAAAGCCCGAGATTTGCTTGTATGGTCAGCAGGACGTGCCCGATCAAGACACTTGTAACCAGCAGGAGTAACACGGCCCAACAAAACGCCATCACCAGATTCATGCCAAGTCTCTGCTGCAACAAAAATGTCAATAGACTGAGACGCAATCAGATCACAGATTCGAGACGATTTCTCTTTGATCGAACACACATTATGAAAAGCAACAGACAGGCCAGCAAAAACTTCTTTATTAAAAACTTTTCTTGAATTTTTGTAATTGATTACCCCGGATGCAGTACCGAAAGGGCGAATCCTTAGCTAAATTTGCATTTAATTTGTTTCTTTCAAGTCTAAGCTGATAATCCAGTTGTCTTTCCGCTTCTGTTAAATCCGGACTGATATAGACGGATTTATGGTCACTGTTTCTCAGAATTTTGGCAGCCATGAGAATCGGATTCCTAAGACTAACATCAGATAATTCTACCAAAATTGGACCTGGTTTGCTTGTGTCTTTAGATCTTAGTCGTTTCAAATGTACAGGTTTTACCTCAGACTTACCGATTACATTCAAGATTTGTTTAACGGATTCTATATATATATATATATATATATATATATATATATATATATATATATATATATATATATATATATCTATATATATATAAATGAATGTTTGTATTTATGTATGTTAATGTCCTTTAGGCATTGCTACACCATTCATCCGATCGTGATGAAATTTTCACACAACCTTGAGAGTCAAGGGGAAAGTCAAATAAAAAAAAAAATTTGAAATCCGTCACAAAATGAGCGGAGCGGAGCGGGTGAGCGATCGGGAACTATATATATATGTATGTGCGTATGTATGTGTGTATGTATGTATGTGTATGTGCATGTATGTGTGTCTGTGTGTGTGTTTATGTATGTACTAGCGAAGATACCCGGCGTTGCCCGGGGTTTTTAGAGGTTTTTCTAATGTTTGTCTCTTTCTCTCCCGTTTCCTTTCCCACCTGCTTTCCCACTCCCGTTCGCTTTCCCGTTTTTGGTCGTTTTCCCGCTCCCGGTCGCTTTCCCGCTCCCGGTCGCTTTCCCGCTCCCGGTCGCTTTCCCGCTCCCGGTCGCTTTACCACTCCCGGTCGCTTTCCCGCTCACGTTTGCTCTCCCATTCCCGCTCACGCTTGCTTTTCCGTTCCCGCTCGCTGTCCGTTCCGGGTCGCTTTCCCGTTTCTATAATAGACAAACTAACCCACAAACATTCATATATATATATATATAGTCTTAGCAAATCTATTTTACGTTTTATAGGCTAACAGAAGTTATGAAAGAATGGAAAAGAAAAAATGAGCGTGAACGGGAGAGCAACGTGACCGGGAATGGGAGAGCAAGCATGACCGGGAACGGGAGAGCAAGCGTGAGCGGGAACGGGAAAGCGACCGGGAACGGGAAAGCGACCGGGAACGGGAAAGCGACCGGGAACGGGAAAGCGACCGGGAACGGGAAAGCGACCGGGAACGGAAAAGCCACCGGGAACGGGAAAGCGACCGGGAACGGGAAAGCGACCGGGAACGCGACCGGGAACGCGGAAAGCGACCGGGAACGCGGAAAGCGACTGGAATCGGGAGAGCAAGCTTGGAAGGAAACGCGAGCAAGAGAGAAAATCGATAACAAAACTTCTGAGCGGGAAAGCGACCGGGAGCTGGAAAACGACCGAGAGCGGAAAAGCGACCGGGAACGCGACGAAAACGGGAAAGTGGAGAAGGAAACGGGAGCGAGAGGGACAAACATTAGAAAAACCTCTAAAAACCCCGGGCAACGCCGGGTAACCCCGCTAGTATATATATATATATATATATATATATATATATATATATATATATATATATATATATATATATATGTCCTTTATGCATTGCTACACCATTCATCCGATCGTAATGAAATTTTCACACAACCTTGAGAGTCAAGGGGAATCAAATATAGAAAAAAAAAATTGAAATCCGTCACAAAATAAGCGGAGCGGAGCGGGTGAGCGAGCGGGAACTATATAGATATCTATATATATAAAAATGAATGTTTGTATGTATGTATGTATGTATGTATGTATGTATGTATGTATGTATGTATGTCCTTTATGCATTGCTACACCATTCATCCAATCGTAATGAAATTTTCACACAACCTTGAGAGTCAAGGGGAATGAAATATAGTAAAAAAATTGAAATCCGTCACAAAATGAGCGGAGCAGGTGAGTGAGCGGGGGTTTTTAGAGTTTTCTTATCGTTTTTCTCTAGCTCCCGTTTAATTCCCCGTTTTCTCTCCCGCTCCCGGTCGCTTTCCCGTTTCGCTTGCTCTGCCACTCCCGGTCGCTTTCCCGCTTCCGGTCACTTTCCCGATTCCGGTCGCTTTCCCGCTTCCGGTCACTTTCCCGATTCCGGTCGCTTTCCCGCCCCATCTATCTCTTAATAATTTGTAATAACGCGCAATCAGTCACATTATGCAAGACTTCTTAATATTAAGAAGTCCATTAGCAAGTAATACCTGTTACGCAATTGTAAACAGTGCTTCGAAAACTTATGCAATGATCATGTATAGGCCGTTTTGGACCGGAAGGTTTTTTGGCCCCTGAGCCGGAGGATCGGAGAAGGAGTCCAAACCTTCTTGACTTTTTCTCCTTCTTAACTTTCCAGGTCAAAACTTCCTATGTACGACCATCGAAGGTAATTGCGTAATCAAATTCAAATTTTGTTTACGTAACAACGTTTGAAGGCTTCAAGCAACTTTTAGCAAATCTATTTTACGTTTTATAGGCTAAAATAAGTTATGAAAGAGTGGAAAAGAAAAAATGAGCGGGAACGGAAACGGGAGAGCAAGCGGGAACGGAAACGGAAGAGCAAGCGGGGAAGGAAACGGGAGCAAGAGAGAAAAATGATAAAAAAAAACTTCTGAGAACCCCGAGCAACGCCAGGTAAACCCGCTAGTATATATATATATATATATATATATATATATATATATATATATATATATATATATATATATATATATATATATATATATATATATATATATATATATATATATATTATGTTAATACATGTGAAAATAAAATATTCGAAAAAACAGCTTTAGGCGTTCATTAAATTCATGAGGTCGTTCCTTAAAAGTATTTTAGACCGCTTAAAAATTGTGACTGGCTACTGCAGCTGTTTTAAAGCTAAAGACATGCATGAAATATAATATCCCTTTGGACTAGGTATGCAGTCCATTGGACATGAGGCACTTAAATCTTTAAGCCTGTTAATGACTATTATTTAAGTAGCCAACATAACACGCATTTTTTATTAGTCATAACTACTGATAACATCAAAATCACAAATTTATTATCGCTTTTTTCACATCAACTTTTCTATTGCAAATTGCATTGTCTTGTACCAAAAATTCTAATCCGTGACATTTCGTCCACGAAATTTTGTCTACGATATTTTATTCATGCAGTTTTTTCCGCGACGTTTTGTCCATGACATTTTGCCCACCACGTTTTCTCCAGGAAATTTTTTTCTCGCGACATTTTGTCTATGACATTTTGTCCGTGACATTTTGTCCACGACGTTTTGTTCACGCAGTTTTTTCCGCGACGTTTTGTCCGCCACATTTTGTCACGACATTATCTCCACGAAATTTTGTTCTCGCGACATTTTGTCCACACTTTGTCCGATAACATTTTGCCCAGCCACCATCATAAGTATATTCGCACAAGAAATGATCGAGTGGAGAATGTAGTAACATGTGGTCGATAAACCTTTGTTCTACTGGTTTCCATGGTTTGACGATCTATGGTAAGTAATGGCAATTTGCTTGTTAAAGCGAAAACAAGAATAGAACAAGCCACAGACATTTACTACTATTTCCTTTCTTGCATAATAATTGAATTAAAACGTCTGATTTTGCATATGTTTTTTAACTTTCTTCTTATCAGCTTCAGCAAGATCTATTCTGCATGTCAAACCTAATGAAAATGTTATAGTCGAATGCACTGTCCCAGATAAGTACCTTCGTTCAATCTCTTGGAAGTTTGAGCCTCTGCTAGTTAGTGATCTCTATTATGCAAAACTTTATCAAATTAATGTTTCAGGTTAGCTTACATTTTATATTTCGATCGTAACAGACAACATCCGATTGCTTCACGAATAAGTTGAAAAATGACACAAACACAACCACTCTGCCTTCATGTTCTCAAGGAGAATTTAGCACCACAAGAAACGCTTCAAACATCGGCACACTATTGCTGTCAGTCACATCCATGACTGAAAAGAACGAAGGTGATTACACCTGCGTTGCCACCTACCAGAACGTTGCCTACAGTGTCAAATATGTAACTCTAAAACTAGGTCAGATGAATTAAAAGTTTTCTACCTAGGCTAAAGAAATGGGTTACATTTTTAAACTCTCACGACTTAGCCTTTATAGTTAATTTAATATTCGTTTATTAGCGCTTAAAATAAAAATTTATTTTATTCAATTATATATATACAGTTTTGTAAGTGGCCTTCTTCATTTTTAGGTCAAGCTGATGAAAATGCAAATAGTAAGTAAACAATAATTCATGCTATTTTAAACAGTAGTCAACTTCAGAAACGTGATTATGGTGTTCGTTATACTTTTTTCATAAATTCAAAAACTAGTAATGAGATTAACAATTTTAATAAGATCAGTACAAGCAAACGAATTGGAAGACTCCTGTGATTGTCTGTGTTTGTGTATTAATTGCAGTCATCATCATCATTATCCTGGTCATTGTTCTTCTCAAGTACAACCAATCACGTTCCAGTAAGGCCAATAAAAATTATTCACTTACAAGTTCAAGTTCAGTTTATTCATGATTTTGTTTTTAAATTTCAGACACAAAAGTCAATCCAAGTCCTCAGATCAAAGCAAAGTAAGCGACCAATTATAAATAATTTATAACTTTTTTTTAACCTTTTGTAAATCTTTTAGTTTTTTTTGTAAGATTAAACTGGCAGTTTATATCCGATAACAATTTATTTCAACTCCACTGTTTTACACAACTCTGACTGACAACAACTGTTTTTCTAGGCAAAGCATATTACAAACAGATAACAACACATTTGGAGGCATAAAAGAAAGAAGTGATCCCCTCAGAGGAAAAAAAGAAACGAACCAAGATAAGTTCCCTGCAAGATCGACAACGCTACCACCATTGCAAGAGAATTCTAAAAAGAAAAGTATTTCTGAACAAGGCGAGAAAAATATAAAAGAACCTGTTGACAAGTATGGAGGTAGAAATGATGAATTTATAATAACTCCAAGAAGAAATTCGTACAATCCAACTGGAAACCCGAAGATTACTATAAGTGATGAGAACGACTTGCAAGATCTTTCTAAAACTGAGCGACGGAGAAAAAAGAAAAAAGTCAATGAAGATGAAATGAAAGAAAAACTTTCTGAAATGAAAGCAGAAGAAAAGAGAAGAGCAGAAATCAACCGCCACGTGAATGAGTCATCAGCAACAAGACTCGACCAGACAAGAAAGAAAAGGGAAAGCATAAAAAAAGAATCACGTATGGAATCTCCATTCGATGAATCTCTGTCCAGACGTGCGAGAGAAACAAGGTTGTTTCACAATGACTCTGATGACATGGAAGACCTTTAACTCAAAATAACGAAGTTTACAATGAACCAACTCATAACCACCACCACCACGAGCAGCAAAGAAAAAAAACTGATGTTAAATTATAATACATTTGTTTATTTTTAAAGCAACTGACTGTCTTTGTTGTTGTTGTTATTATTGTTAGATTATCAGATCGAACATTGAAAATTGCCCAAAAATTATATTACAAAAAATTGACTTCAGTATTGTATTGCAGTTATGGCTGCTTCAATCCACTTTAACACTGCTGTATATCTTAGTCACAAACCAGAAACATGCAAAAAAGCCAATTGCTCCTGTAAGAAAAACCGATCGAATATTTAATTATTAAAAATAATCTATTCCTAACAAAGTTTTTGAAAAAATAAAATCAAATAAATAAAAATCTTGAAGCAAAGAATAAATAAATATAATCGAAAACCAAAAAAATAAATATGATTACCAGTGAGAAGGAAGCACAAGAAAGTCATGATGGAAGAATATCCAAAGTAGATGAAAGCACTGGCAAATCCTTGCATTTCCAATCTAGTTACGTAGTAATAGATGCAATACAAAAAGAAGTAGCATGCTGTTGATCCACTTGTCAAGAAGGATCTCCACCACCAATGATAATCCTGGACAATATATCATCATCATCATTATTATTATTCACTGCATCCTGGTCATTAACAGCAAAAATAACCTATCATCAATCCCCTCATAACCAATCACTGTCATTATCATAATTTATCTCTTTTTTACCATGATTCTGATGTTTGTGCAGTAACCGATTTTTCGACCAATCCCCATTGATTTTTTTGACTTCAAATTTTGCACATAAACATTCTCTTATTTATAAAAAAAAGTATAAGGGCGTGGTTTATAAAAAAAAAAGTAATTTTTACATAGAGCTTCTTTAAAATGTCTTTATTAAGAACTAATTTACACATGTTGAAATAACAATCTGGAAATTCCAAGATAGGATTCGTTTATGAAGAATATGCTCAGATTTTTTGTTTACAAATTTATAAAAGAAACATGAAAGCAAATACATATCGACAAAAACACGCAATCTAAGCATCACTTCAACTTGCAAAACTTAAGCCAATCTAATATAATAATGCAAAAAAACTTAAACATTGAAAATAAAAAAAAACCTCAGCACACAAATGGAAATAGCAGAGCAGGATGGTCGTTTCCGAGCATGTGACGATGAGAATGATGAAAACCAAAAATAAAAATCCAAACATGTAGTAAGTTTGATGTGACCTATCAACAAAATAAAAATAACTTTTAATTTCAAATTTAATCTTAAAATTATTCAAATAATCACTTTTAGTTTATTTAAAGTAATTTAATTTGATAGAAACGTTAAGCCAAAAATAGACCTAAAATCATGAAAAACTAATTAACTCTGCCCACCCTCATAGCTTAATTATAATAAAACCTGTAAGCCATAAAAAATTAAGTTTTTTCCACAAATTCCAAAAAATGAAATATATTTCAAGATTCGCCAGCTTTTCATTTATTGCAAATTTTACTTTTAAACGAGATTTTTTTAAAATTTATATATGCAAACATTAATTTTTTTTTTCAAAACATAAATAAAACATACCAGATACTACTTAAAATAAAAAAAAGCTGAATAAAGATGCATCCAAATGGGAGAATTCCTCCCATGACAATTCCAGGGAAAGGTCTTGTATAGAATGACATCTCAGGAATCTGCCTAGGAATCTGATTGGTTCTAACAGGAAGTTCAATTATCTGAAATTATCCAATACATTTGATGTATTATAGAATTAAATAAAAATGTAATTTTTCAATGAAATATTCAACTAACTTTGAATTTAAAAAAATACCAACTTGTTTCTTGAATCCAAAATAAGCTCCTACAAATGTCAGTGGGACAGAAATGCAGAGCCAGAGTGCAAGAAGAGCAACAAGAGTTCCAAATGGAATGGCAGCACTACTACTCAGTCCCCAGAGAAGAAGGTTGAGAACGAAGAAAATTGCAAACACGATACTAACAAGAAAAGAGGTTTGTTACAAAACTTTATAAAACTTACTTTATTCTTTATTCTGATAACAACTTATAAAAAATATATAATTTACCCAGGACTCATAAATGCAGTAAGAATAACATTACTCTTCCATTTTTCACCACCAAATACTGGAAAATTCATTTAAAAGAAATAATATAATTTAAATGAATTAAAAACAATTTAATAAATATATCTCACATTTATAAATTCTTGCTGACACATATCCTGCGGGAGTACCAAGACATACATAAAGTACAAGAACGCAAGTCATCAGTGCACCTCTGTTGGCAGGAGACAGAAAGCCAAGACATGCAAAAACTGAAATGATTTTAAAAATTATATAAGCCTTATGACATTATTTATTCCTTATGACATATCACTTATAATATTATTTGTTCTTACATTTATTCAAAACATTTTTGTAAGATGTGATGTAATTTGTATATGAAATTATTTATAAAAGAGAAACAACAAAAAATGAACCAAGTGTGATCATGGCCATAAAGAATATTTGAACTCCACTTCCGAGCAAAACACTCAAAAGCATTCCCTTCCTAGGAGCTCTGAAGACATCTCCATGCACCAACTTCCATCCAAATTCTTCCTGTGCATCTTCCTGTCACAAAAAAACTTAACTGATAAAATTGGAGTGATTTCTATACAATTGCATACTTAATTACAATTGTATAGACAAACAATTTTAGGCAAATTGTTTAGAAACACATCCTTGATAACTATTTATTTACCAATATAATTCTTTTACTTATTAAGGTAGCTTATCATTATTTATTTACCAATGCCATTTTTTTTTATATACGAGGGCGGTGCGATAAGGACTTAGCCCCACCGCCCGATGACGCCATTATCGCAAGAGAAATTTACTATCATGTAGTACATTCTGGGAGATGGCTACTGTCAAAATTTCAGCCAAATCGGACTCGGAGTGAACGTGTTCGCAGATTTTAGAAAAATGGGAAAATTGAAACATCGGTCGGATTCGATTCTTGTTTTTGGAAGGAAAATCACGCATTGTAACCAACTAGATGGAATGCTGTCATAAAGTTACACTGTAATTTCAAAAATGTACTTATTTAAATAATTTTTAAATATAAAAATGTAATCCTTTCTTGGAGACTCTAAAACTGGATTGTTTTTAAATTGGCAGAATTGTCCATACATTCAAGAATACAAAAACTAACAATCGATTGATTGATATTAATAAATGAAACAGACCAAGTTATCAATCTGATTGTATCGTGCAATATCTTTGTGAAGTGTGCGCAAAAGAATCATGGCTGTCATTCCAGTAAGAAACATCACAATCACCATCGAATTTACAATGCTGTTAATAAAACATAGAGTTAAAACTATTAAGATAATCATTTTGAGCTTAAGATAAAAGAAAAACATAAAACAAATTGTAGATAACAAATACATTTAAAGACTTGCCTAAACCACTGAATATCTGTGCGTTGCGTAGAGCTGAGAATGTAATCCCACCTGGAGGACCACCTCGTAACATCGTTTGGCTGTGTTTGAAAAATGACACATATACATTGTGATATGTATATTATTAGAGATGTCACGGGTAGGACTTTTTGACTTTTTCAGGTTCTTGAATTTTGAACTTTCGGGTTCGGGTTTGAGACTTTCCAAACACCGGGTTCGGGTTTTCAATTTTTCAAAGATTGGGTTCGGGTTTTCGACTTTCAAAATTTTGGGTTCGGGTTCGGGTCGAGTTTGGTTAGTACGATTTACATATTTTTATAAGTACGTATGGGAGTGAATTTTGGGCTATATAATATTTAGTGGATTGAGCGAAATAATTAGGAAGTTCTATGATTACAATAATAAACAAAATATGAACTACATTACATATTTATGTTGTTTAGTCTTGGTTGGAGTTTAAATTTGGAAAAGGCTATTTTGATAACAGGGAGTTCTTGTTATATAAAACTAATCTTGGGTTATATTTGGGTTTCTAGATAAGTTATTATGTAAGAAATTACAAAATTTAAATTCACGGACTAGTACTTTAAAAAATCGGCTCCGTCGTCTAATCTGGCGACTTAGTGGTCTAGCTCATACAGGTACGAATGAAGTGGCCTATGAGCGTAATATGTTAAGCAAAAGTGATTTTACAAGATTTGTATAGTTCACGTTTTAATTATTCTGTATAATAAATGGATATATAAAAATACATTCAAATTATAGATTGTTGAGACACAGCTATGTTACGCAAAAATGAACTTGCCTGAAATCTACTTTTAAAAACATTGTGTTCGCATTGCAATTTACTCAAACATTCAAGTTGAAGTTCGGGTTTTAATTTTTGAAAATTTCGGGTTCTGGTTTTGATTTTGTAACAAGTAAATTAAAAACGAATTTTTAAAACCCAATGCTTTTATATGTAATTAAAACACTCGTCCACCAACACACAACTATGACTTATCATTTATTTGCGAAATGTCATATTTAAATCATTATGAAACCGTATTGAAACTGAAACAAAATTAAATTATCGATTAAAATTTAACGACAAATATTTTTTTAAACCAAAATTATCTTGAAAGTTAAAAATGTGAAAGAAAAAATATTCGTCGATCAGTGCGCTTGAACTCATGACCTCGAGCTTCTTGGGCAGAGACTTATCCACCAAGCCACTGTAGCTTGATTTAATTTTTATGACGTTCTGCTAGTCACGAATATAAATTATTATATTTCTTCCCATATAAAAATGAAATTAATTAAAATTAACTAAATTAATTGACTTATTGTAAAACTAATAATTGAATATTGCATTGTCTTCTATTTTGAGCATGTATGCAAAATTTGACAAAAATCTATCATCAGGAAGTGACTCAAAAATTGATTGCAAGATTTGAAACAGACAGAGAAACAGAAAGACAAACAGAGACGACGAGTAGATAAAAGCATTGGGAAAAAATTTCGGGTTTTAATTTGTCACACTGTCGGGTTCGGGTATCAAAAAAAGACCGGGGAGTACCGAACTTCGGGTTCGGGTACCCGTGACATCCCTATATATTATACAATTATACGTACAATGTCATGCAATTTACTAAACAATTTCATCTTTCAAAATATCAAAGTGCATGTAACTCACAATAAATGTAACTCCATACTTATAAAGGATTACATTATTTCCTGTTGGATCAATTATCATAGGCTTGCTATCAGGTCCAGTTTTTTTTAAGAAATCGATGCTATAAATGAAAATGAAATTTAAATAAGTATCAGATAAATAGAATTCATACAACTAGAAAAGTAAAAATAACCTATCAAGAGCTACAGAAGCCCCGACAAGTCTTCCGGAGCCAGGAGGAAGTGAGGCATCTGTACTCGGATGATATTGAATTGTGAAGTGAACGTAATTAAATATATAAATTGCACTCTGATCAAAAACACGTCCCTGATATCATAAAAAAAAAACAACAGTTATTAAGTAAATGAAATCAACTGTTTGAATGTTTAATAGAGGTTCAAAACAAACGTTTATGTCACATTCGCTGGTTTTCCCATCTTTACGATAACATCCGATTGGAAAACTTGGTAAACTCTCCCTTTGTCCCGTTTCGGGTTTTTGTACAAACCAAGTGACAGGCATGTTGTCAATGATCCTATATGTACAATTTCATTCAACAAAATATTCACATTTTCAACAAAATATGCATATTTTCAACAAAATATGCACATTTTCAACAAAATATGCTTATTTTCAACAAAATATGCACATTTTCAACAAAATATGCACATTTTCAACAAATTATACACATCATCTGAATTAATGGATGTTGCCAGTGGGTGAGTGCAAACAGCATATATTCAACATGGAATTTTGTGTTTTGATTTACATACTTAAGGACATTATTATTATGATTATTGAGTTTGAATGTCCTTAAGTATGTAATTTTGATCATCAAAAATAACAAAGAATTCATTCAAAGTGCTTCCTTCTGCCTTGAGACTAGTAAGATCAAAAAGTGCATTGTTTTACAGAGTAGGTTTACATGATCCATTTGAACACTTATTTCATTTCCACATGTGACTCCACATGCTCACTAATTTAATGTAAAGCTGGATTTTTAACTCGAGAGTCTTTCGTTCTTAACAAATTTAAAAAGTTTTGTTTATACAACATTTTCAATATTTATTCTCAGCTTCATAACAACTCATTAAAAATCACAAATTGTTTTAAATCGAATAAAAAAACTAATTCCAAATGCAATTTCAAAACAAAAAACTTTTCTAAATAAAACTCATACCAATGATGATGATAATTCTTTTCAATGCCATCAATCAATGTTTGCAGTTTCTTCATATCATCAGGATTCGATTTAGAATAATTCTTCGAGCAAGCAAGTTTATCAGAAACATTTACACCAAAGCTGAACTGCAGAAACAGAAAAACACTTCAAGATAAAGAAAATACTTTAACAAAATTTAAGTTAATTAAGCTAGGCAAATCACTTGTGTAACTTAAATATGAAAAGAGCATATCAGCACAAAGCTTCTGCGACATAGCAACTATCAAACTGATCTGATACAACTACCAATCAGGCATTAATAATAATAATAATATAGTTAAAAAACACTATTAATATGAGGCTTAATAAATTTTCATCAACTTAATAACAAACCTCATATACTGAAGATCTAATACGCTCTCCTTAATAACAAACCTCATATACTGAAGATCTAATATGCTCATAATAACAAATCTCATATACTGAAGATCTAATACGCTCTTAATAACAAACCTCATATACTGAAGATTTAATACATTCTTAATAACAAACCTCATATACTGAAGATCTAATACGCTTTTAATAACAAACCTCATATACTGAAGATTTAATACATTCTTAATAACAAACCTCATATAATGAAGATCTAATATGCTCTCCTTAATAACTAACCTCATATACTGAAGATCTAATACGCTCTCCTTAAAAACAAACCTCATATACTGAAGATCTAATATGCTCTCCTTAATAACAAACCTCATATACTGAAGATCTAATACGCTCTCCTTAATAACAAACCTCATATACTGAAGATCTAATACGCTCTTAATAACAAACCTCATATACTGAAGATCTAATACGCTCCCCAAACACCACTTGACCTAAATTTTCAGCAACATTTGAACTTCCAGGACTTGCACAAAAGTCAAAACTATAAAAAGTTTAAAAAAGTTTATTTATTAAAAATGTGGAAAGAAAAGTTTAAATGAAACCATTGACTCACAATAAGACTTACTTATGACAAACAATAATTCTCAAACATTTAAAAAAAATAAAATTTGAATAAAAACTCAATAAAATGTAAACACATTTCTACAAAAATAGAACTGTCATTGATCTCACAATAATTGAATAATTATAACAAAAATACGAACAAAGATTTTTATTTCTCTTGTAACCAATTGTCAGTTCAGCTGTCTTATTACATCATTCACTTTTAAGCCAGCAAAATTAGATATGCTAAATTGTTTCAAATCTTCTACAAATGCATCCCATTTGAACTTCAACCCATTTGACTACGGCTGTTAATCTCATCTATATATATAAAAATAAGATTATGTGTGCGTTTATGTAACTTATGCATTGCTACACCATTCATCCGATTGTAATTAAATTTTCACACAACCTTGAGAGTCAATGGGAGAAACTTACTGTGACAAAATTGAAATCGGTCACAAAATGAGCGGAGCGGGAGAGCAAGCGGAAACGGGAATGAAAAAATGAGCGGAAATGGGAACGAGAAAGCAAGTGGGAAGGAAAAAGCAACTGAGTGAAAGAGTGAGTGGGAAGGGGAAAGTGACAGGGAACTGGAAAGCAAGCGAGAGCGGGAAAGCATCCGGGATCAAGAAAACGAATGGAAGCGGGAAAGTGACCGGGATCGGGAGAGCAAGCGGGAACGGGAAAGCAACCGGGAGCGTGAGCGCAAGCGGGGAAAGAAACGAGAGCGCAAGAGAAAAACGATAGGAAAACCTCTAAAAACCCCGAGCAACGCCGGGTACCCCGCTAGTAATAATTAAAAAACAGTGGGCACCAAACCATCATACAAAACACCAACTGGAAAACATAAGCTCACTGATCATATTCATATGGTATTGCTGTCTCAATGGAATTTAGCCGATTTACAGATACGTTCACATTCTCCTGAAAAGATAAATTTAAATTGATGAAAATAGTTTTAGCTTGATAGTTAATGAGATAAAATCTTAAAAAAACGGATTTAAATCAGATTAAAGCAGAAAAATAGTTTGCTATGAGAATCTTTTCTCATTTGCGCAATTAGTAAAATGTACACATAAAAAGTGGAACAAACAATTAATGCAAATTTGCTTTAACTAAAACTGTAGAACTAAAAAAGTATTTTTATTTATTTTTTGCATTGCTTTTAACATTCCTTTGTTCACTGTGCTAACCACTCAAGAATTGCCTTGGAAGTTTTCCACTGTTCAAGATTTAATGATTTTGTAATAGAAACTTTGAATCTCAAACTATTGATCTATACCTACATTGAATTGTTTGTTAGTTTTGTTCTATTGCTTTACACATTAAAACCTTTTCTAGCTTTGTGCTTGAAAGAACCAGAAACATACAAACCACCACTCTTATGTTATTACAAACTTTTATGTAAAGCTTCTTAAAAAAATTAATTGATTTAATCTTTCCATATATTTCAATTCTATTTGAAAAAATTATTAAATCCTTCTTCTTGTTTATGAATGCCAGTGTGTTACTCCACGTATCCTTCTTTAACTTCGACAGATATCTTCTCAAAGTAGCAATAAATAGGATTTCTTGGTTACAAAACATCTTCAAAATTTTTTGCTTTGGTAGTTTAATAATACATTTAATTGGCAAAATTTTGCATGAGTTTTATGGAAAATAGCAAAAATAATTCATTCGCCTGAAGGACTGCTTATTTTGATAATGCATAATACCACGTATTTTGTGTACTATCAAAAGCTTATATTGATGTGAGGCCCTCCATGTCTTGGTGAATGGCCTGGGGTCCGGGTACACTTTTTTAATCCAGCACTGGTCTTGGTCAACACTAGATATAAAAAATTCTTCAACACAGCGGGGGTGGCTGTGTCTTTATGGATGTTGTTGCATTAAGAGCACTGGTTGATTTGATTAAATTTGTTCAATCACCTGGCTTACAATTTTTTTTGTTATTTTCATTCACGAAATAATAGTCGGTGCATACAACTGTTGTACAGATAGCACAAATTTAAATCAAAATTCGTCCATACTTGTTTATGTTTGGGACCACAACTTTTTCGCTAAAATAACGTATAGAATATTTAAAACAGCGATGTTATTTTCTTATTCATGTGCCAGTCGTGCAATGTAAAACATAGATCTTTTTGCTAATTGCACCATGTTTGTGCATTAATTGTGCTTATAATTTCAGTTTTTTAAGCATGTTCATGGATAAATCAATTTATTACACAATTTGCATAAATGCATACGCTACCTGTTCAAATTTAAAAGCCAGGCATCAATTGAAAACTGTATTCATGTAATGGAATGCAAAAATGACATAAAAAAGGCTCAGATGCATATAACAAGGTTGGCCAAGCTATTGCCTCAGGATTTGCTGCAGACAGTTTGCCATATCGTTTCATTGAAGATTAATATGTTTGCAGTTGTGTCTGAGGGTCTTAGCAGATGTCGGCATAATTTGGGTGGTGATGACAAGCTGGAAGCTGAAGTTTTCTATAAATTTAACAACAAATTCTTGAGTTGAATAAATTTGTTAAACATGTTTGTATTGCAAAGTGTTTTTATTGTCAATTTCTTACCTAAATTTTTTGAAAAAAAAAAACTGAAACTGTAATTGAAACTGAATCTTTAAAAATCTTTAAAGAATCTACAACCTGTAACTAAAACTGAATCTCTACAAAGATTCAGTTACTTAAACTGAAACCGAATTTTTCTCAAAACTATAACAACCCCAGTTGTGATTGACAAGAGATGATGTCTTCGTTATTTCAAAATAAATAATTTTATTTCATCAATTTCATTTTGTTTACGGGTTAGACAAAGTAATAATTAAAAACAAAAATAATTCAATTATCGTCATTACATTTTTCTAGCTACCAGTCTTTCTCCGAGTTAAAAACTGATTTTCACAAAAAAAAATAATTTAAAAAGTAATTTATTCATTGCCATTAAATTTTTTTTGCTGCTGTCCCATTTTTATTAACTATTATAAATCTGTTTCTTAGTTAAAAATTGATTTTTAATAGCGGTGATTTTTTAATACCTAATGACAGTGAACAACATTTAGGCTGTAATTATTTGTTTTATAAATATTAAGTCATTTATTTTGATTAAAAATAATGTATTTATCGTCATTAACTTCCTTCTAGCTACAGTTCCAAGCCAAGAATTACTTCTTTTTTCAATTTATGCAATTTATAATTAACTCTTTTCAATTGTATTATTGTACAAAATTAATTCCATTAAATATTCATTAATTTGTATTATAATTTTTGTTAAATATTTTATATTGTATTTATTACATTTTATCTTTATGGTGGAGCTTAAGGGCTAGTGGGCAAAGCTTGCGTAATCAGGGTTTTTAATTTTGCCAATACAAGCACTCTGACTGGATTACTCTAAGGTGCTGTTAGGCAGTGTTAGAAGGTAATCCCATCAGAGAGGCTGCATTGACACAATTAAAAAATCAAGCTCCACCCACTAGCCCGTAAGCTTCAGCCTAAGGGCAAAATGTAACATAATAATACAAAATATTATAATACAAATTAATGAATATATAATGTTATTAAGTTTGTTGCAAAAGTACAATTGAAGAGAGGTAAGAATAAATCGCGTAAACTAAAAAAAAAGTAATTGTTGGCTTGGAACTGCATCGAGAATGAAATTAAGGACGACAAATAAATTATTCTTACTCCAAATAAATGAATTTTTATTTATAAAACAAATAATTACTATTTAAATGTTGTTCACTGTCATTAGCTATAGGTTTTATTGCAAATGCCTGCACTGTCAATAGCGCCACTATTAACCCTCAGTTTTTATCAGTTATATCTCTCACTAATATCAGTTTTTAACTTAGAAACAAAATTCAAATAGTTACTAAGAACGGGACAGCAGCGAAACAAATTTAATGATTATGAATAAATTACTTTTTTAATTATTTCTCATCTTTGTTAAAATTATTTTTTAAATGCTTTTATTTAACTTCACTCATCTCTCTGTTTGTTGGTTTGTTAGTTAGTTTGTCTGTGGTGATCAAATCTAGGTTAGTAGGCGTGGCCAAGTGTATTCATTGGCCCCATTGAATAGTCAGCAAGAAATAAATTTAACCGTGAAAAAATCCTAGCAAGCATTTATTATATATCGTTGGAAAGGTATGAATTAGGAGAATATGAAAAACGGAATTCTATAACTGTATAACAATGCGGGGGAGTGTAGGATAACAAAATAACAAGATGGCCGACAATTATAACAATGTTACAACTTGACTTTAATCGTCTTAAAGCAGTGTTACTTGAATAAATTTCAAAAAAATTTTTTTAATAAAATATTTGAAGAAAAAGTTGAAAAACCACAGAAATTTATAGACCCTACTCCCCATGGGCTGGATGACATTGGTAATGAGGGCCTTTTAAAGCTAGTCCAGTAGTACATAGATCCACTGGTATAATTTGATCTTGATTATGAATTTTGCGATAGCCATTTGGAAAATGGCTTTTTATGGTTTTCAAAAGTCATTACTGCCAAAATTGAACCTATGAACAACAATCAAATACAAACTAGTTTCAGAATATGTTTATTCACATGCATCTATAAATAATTTCCAATTTCAACATATAATACAAAAAACAAACAGAAACACTAAAAATAACAATTTTTATTTCATGCCCTGGAAATTGCAAGACATTATTCTTAGATTCTTGATTGTAAACATCCAGCATATTGAGAATAATCATTTTTATAAATTAGAAAATATTGATATTTTGAGTCATTGGTTTCACCTAGTTGCCCAATTTATTGCCTAATGCCTGGTTAATCACAGGGAGTGCCACGTAAAGGTTGACTCGTACTCACCACCTAATATACAAACAATATACAAACAAGAAACATATCAGCATATGTACATATTTACATCTAAATATACACACACCTCTAGGTTTGCTGGAATATTTGGAAACACATTAAGAAAATCATAAATTTAACATGTGCACACATCTAGCTTTAAAAAAAAAATTAAAATACATACATAAAATATAAAACACATACACACAAATGACTAGTTAGTTTACCCTTCAGCCCGGTTTAACCGCAACTGTTAGGTGGTGGTATGTTTAATTAAATTCCGAGTCCGGTTAAACCGAAACTGTCAGATGGTGGTATGTTTAATTAAATTCCAAGTCCGGCTTAACTGCAACTGTCCGTATCTTCATTTAGGACTAATTGACTAGGTCGTTTGCCCTCAAAATCTCAAAAACCAAAATTAAGCCAGCATAAATGAAGCTGTTATCAAACATTCAGATATTCAGTTTGAATGATACTTTAACCACAACTGATAAATGCTTTCAGTGAGCTCATGAAAAAGTCAGACTAGAATATCAAATAACTACAATCAAAACGTCAAAAACTAAAATTGCTGTCTAAGTTCGAAAGCAGCAAAAAATATTAAATTTCTTCCACATAGAAGAAATCAATGTCTTCATAAAAAAACTGTGGATCATTGTTCTCAACCACATGTTCTGTGCAACAAGATTCTTCACTGTCACTGCTTATATTATTTGTTTCATCTGATGTTACACCGCCATTTGAGCAATCCGTTCCATGACAATTTCCGCACACAGAAACACAGTGCCTATTGTTTTCGCAGACATGAACACACTTGGATGAGCAGTTTCCATTACAATAGCATCGAACAAACTTCAGGACTGACTAAGGTGCAATGTCACCCACTATTTTCACGGGTTTTAAGCAGCTTTCAACTGATTACCAGTCCCAGTCGGTTGCCTTCAAGATTACTTTGTCCAGAGTCCCCAAATCACAGCATGCAAATGAACGCATCGGACATGCAGGTGAGCAGCACATTCTGATAGTGGCAGCCTTTCTGGTTGAAAACGACGACAGAGCCAATTTGAAATATGACTCATACCGTAAATCAGCCAATCTTTCTCCTACTTTCCCGCCATACAGACTGACCAACAGGCTAGAACCAGCTCTGCGCACCTCATCATCCGTAGCATTGCTTCTTTGCAGAGCCATGCGGCACGACAAATGCAATTTAATTACGTGTTTGTTGTAGTACACATTAATATAATTTACCAAATCACAACAACCGGTAACTTCCAGTTTTTTAAATACAGTGTGTTCAGAAATGCTTACAAAATGAACATTTTAAAAAATATGAATTTATTTCTGTTTCCTCAGAAATTACAGAAGAAGATATCTCAGTCCTCACTTCCTCTTCATACATACATGTTCTACACTTCTGCACCATTAAAGGAACCACTAGACAAAAAATGTAGCAAACTTCCAGTGAGAACGGAAAAGAAAATAGCAATTTTCTGAAAAATTGTTTCTGTTGATATATTTTAATTTGTCTTATTTATCTTTCATATAGACCTAATCTAAACGTATACTAGTCGCCAAGCACAGAAGCGAACGACACTAATTTTACTAACTATCGCCCATCAAACTAAATGCCGTATAACTCACGACATACAACTCCGATTTTTATAGAACTTAGAATGCTAAGTTCTTATTACTATTTTACACCTAATCTGAAAATTCTATGCTTGCTAGGATTTTTTCACACTTCCAATGCAACAAAAATTTCTACGTTCTGACTAGAATGCCCGCATTTTTTACGAGTCTCCTGATGTAACCAAAGACTATATATAGACGCTTGAATTATCGAGATATAAACGGCTCAACTCAAACTCGTACGTCTTCATGCGATTTTTAACTGTGCAACTGCCTACCTTAAATCAATTGAAATTAATCAAAATCGATTTTATATGAAAGTTAGTGTTGTAATAAACAAATTTATTAAAAAATTAAATAAAAAGTACAAGATTGAGCTTAACGGTTGTTTAAGATTCAAAAATTTAATTCGTTCACTCAGATAAAGAGGCAAAATAAAAGCTTTTTTTAAGAATTTATTTTTTATCTTTTTTAACTCGGAAACAGATTAGCAGCAATACAAATTTAATGACGATAATAAACTTCTTAATTTTAAATTATTAGTTTTAGTTCTTATAACTCATAAACAAAATGAAATTGACAAAATAAGATTATTTATTTATCAATTTAATTAAAAAGACCGACAACATTATCTCCTGTCAATCATATTGTGTTGCATATTTTCTTTTGTCAATACAACCTCTCTGACGGGATTACCATGTTAAGAAACCAAATGGTTTAGAATTTAGATGGAAACCATTTTTTATAATAGTTTATAGTCCTTTACACCAGGTGTTTTAAGACTGTAATGGCTGTATGCTAGAAGTACCTATGTACTTCCTGTCGTGGATCATAAATTGATCTCTTTAACTTTTCCCTCATCCTTTCTCCAGGCTCCAGGCTTGGAAACCACAGATACTTATAACTAACTTAACCTTATGTTTATTATTTAAACTTTAACTTTTTTAAATAAGGAAATTTGGCTCAGTTCATCAAAATAAAAATGAAAAGCAGTTTGTACAAGTATTCAAAAACTACTTGACTTAATTTATTTTCACCAGAAATTAAAAAAAACCAAAATGGTGAGCACTCACTTGACACTGAACTCCCTTATTCGCCTTATTCTTGATTACGTTAGGAGGGCAGAAATTAACTGGAGCCAATCCGGGCAAATAAAATGAACAAATAAAACTACATTCCAATAGAGTCAAAAATAAAATAAAATATATCTTATACATCTCCCCCAAGAACAAAATAAATTAAGAAACGCGACGCGACGATGCAAGCGATAAAGTCATAGGCATTTAAACTCTAAAGCGCCTTATTATTGTCTAAAATCAAAAAAAGATTTTTTAAATTATCCAGCTTACTTTTTTAAAACTCATTGTTTTTTTAATATTGGTTAATTTGTTCCAGTTTTCTAGAAAATTGAGAATTATTAGAATTTCTTTCTTTGTTTGTCCCAGTAGCGTAGCGAAGGAGGAGGGCAAAGAGGAGCATCTGCCCCTGGGCGCCAGGTTTTGGGGCGCCAAAAAACAAAAAAAGACAACAATTTCACCAAAGTTTAGTCATTTTTGAACATGTAAAATTAACAAATTGTATTTTTGCACTATTTCACACTAGTGATCTCCAAATTTTTTTGAGGGGCCCGGGCGCTTCGGTTTTCTCGGTTTTGGTCGTCCAATTGGGATGACAGTAGAAGATTTTATACCTTTCCCCCTGGCGCCAGATACCCTCGCTGCGCCACTGTTGAGTCCTTTTATAGTGTAAAGTTCAGAAATTTTTTTATTGCTTAAAATTGAGTTAACTGCGTTTGAATTATTATTTTTTTTTTTTCAGATCATATGACAAGTTTCTTATATTTACTATGATTTCATCATTCTCTTAATGCGCGCCACTGAGTTGGGCAAAACATTAGTTACGACGGTAGTACATTCGTATTGTTTTAATGAAGCTGGTGCGGTCAAAACCGGACTTAATAGCACACATTTATGTTTTAATAAATTAATAATAAATTTATTATTAGTAGTAAATCATATATTCTAAAACTATTCGGTAAAGCTGTTCTACCACACGATTGATCAACTTAGCCTTTACAACCAAAGATCCTGACGTTCTGACAAGAGCATTCTACATATGTACGACCCCTACTAGAATATTCTTCTGTAGTATGAAACCCCATCACAAATACCTGATTAATAGACTTGAGAGTGTTCAAAGACGATTTACTAAAATGATTCCTGCCGTCGGACACTTGCCTTATTTCACTCGCCTCGACATCCTTGGTCAACTCCGCCTCGCTTATTGCGAGCCAGTCCCAAGCCTGGAGAAAGGAGGAGGGAAAAGTAAAAAAGATCAAATTCTGATCCACGACAGGAAGTACTTAAGTGCTTCCTACATACAGCCATTAGAGTCTTAAAACACCTGGTGTAAAGGACTATAAACTATTATAAAAAAAAAAAAAAAAAAAAACATCCTTGGTCTTAAATCACTACAACATCGAAGATTAATTATCAACCTCTGCTTCTGCTATAAACTTTTAAACGGCTTTATCGGCTCAAACTTAACTACAAAACTCAAATTATCAGATTATCTAGCCCCAACGGGCCACCGCTACCAGTTAAAACCTGGGATGCACAGAATTGATGCAACCAAGTTCTACTTCAGCAACCGAGTCATAATGGTATGGAATGCATTACCCCACGTTGTTGTTAATTCATCCACCTACAGCCGTTTCAAGTGCCTGATCAATCGGACTGATCTTTCAAAGTTTTTAAAATAATGTTATAAGCGGGCATTTCACGACTATTTTGCCTCTTTATCCTTAATATTTTCTCGCTGCTACCTTATACTTAAACATCTGTTTCACCATCGTTATGTCTCTTTTTCATTTTTCTATTTTCTCATTTTTGCTTTCTCTTTTGTTCGAACTCTTGATTGCATTTCTTTTGTTTATTTTATGTTTTGATCCCAATGGTGTAAGTGGCCTGTTGGCCCTTCTGTTTCAGATGGTTAATAATAATAATAATAATAATAATAATAATAATAATAATAATAATAATAATAATAATAATAATAATAATAATAATAATAATAATAATAATAATAATAATAATAATAATAATAATAATAATAATAATAATAATAATAATAATAAACTGGCGGCAAAGTAAGTCCAAATCGACTGCGTCAATCGTCTCTTGGTGCACATGCAGCAGCGCGCAATTATTCAAACGAGTTTGTGGCATCGTCGCTCTCAGCCATGTCTTTCGGCAACGCAAAGTAGAAAAACTTTGCTCTTGATTGGCATTTGAGGTTGGTATTACCAACAAAAACCTTAGCAGACGATTGACAACCTCAAAAAGTCCTCGAGTTTGTTTTGGTAGCTTCGCAAATTCGGAAGCAACGCTTTTTAAATTCCAGCAGCTGAGAAGAGTTTCTATTCTGCTTACCATGCGCAGCTGTAATTATTGTGGGGGGGGGCAAATAGTTTTTAGCTGGAAAAAAGAACTCCTTGATCCAAACTCAGTTGAATTTTACATCCCCTCCTTCTAATTGAGTTCTGCCAGCATGTTGCTCAAAATTTTTTCGCATTCGGGATTTTTTGAAGAAAACAGCACACTCGTGCGTGACCTGCGTGGGTATATTGTAGAGCCCTAAAAATATTTCTCCAGGTATTAAAATGTCATTTACAAACCTGGTGCAAATGGACAACTGACCCGTTTCGGTGATAACAGTTATACCATCACCAATTAAGGCGTAGTAGCCATATTTTGACAATTTATCTCATCCAAGAGATTACGCTGCAATTGATCAGCCATGTGAGATAACATATTATTTTAAATTTCTGGATGCGTAAGAGGTTTTAATCGATGCAGCCTTTCAGCTAAGACGTCGTCATGGTGACTAAAAGATTTTTCATGGAATGACATGCATAACTTGCTTAATGCTTATATTATAATTTTTATAAAATAGACTAAGAAGATGACATCAATAACACTTAACTGTTAAGTAAGTTTAACTTAAATTCCTAAATAAAAAATTAGTAAGTTCAATTTAAGCACTTTATTGTCACAAAATATATTTCCTGACTGAAATTTTAGTAAATGATTTGGCACTAAGCTAGCTAATGAGCTAATCGTACTGTATTTCATCTATCTAGTTATTCGAGTTAGCTGAAGTTAATGTTTATAAATTATAATTTATGGGCAAAAATCAGATGGGCACTTTAACCAAGATAAATATTTTTTTAAAATCTAATAATGATGAGCCAGTACTATCAAATGAAATGAGTGATTTAAAAAACTATCACATCACATTAGGTTCTTCCAAGGTAAAGCCATTTCAGTCTTAAAACACCTGGTGTAAAGGACTATAAACAATTTATTTTAAAACCTGCTACAGACTGTGGACATGAAGGCACCACAACATATTTAGAATATAATGGGAAGTCCTTGGTGTCCAGGGAAACTCAATGTGAAATGCCAAATTAACCAGACCTAGCATATAATAATACAGCAAACAAGCACAGGCAGAGTTTAAATATATCGAGTGTAAATTAAACACTGATGATTTATTTCTCTGAAGACAATTTGTAATTTTTAAACATTTATTTTATCTTCTTTAAAAATTTTGTCCATTCAATTTAAAAATTTAATGGCTATTAAATTATATTGTCAATGACGACAATTCAACACACCAAATTTAAGCTCGATTAAATGATAGGAAGCTTTCTTAAGCACCAAAGGGTCCAAATGCACTGCTCAACCCAGCCAGCAAATGAGTTGAAATTAATATGAAGAATTAAAAAAAAAAAAACTGTATTTGGGAGCCTCAATTTAAATGGTCACAAATGAAGATCTGAACTAAAACAGGAGATTTAGAATTTAATTTTAAAGCAAATTTATAATAACTAATTCCACATTATCATAACACACTGAAACAACAGCCTGGTCATGAGTTCAAGGTAAACAGTTATTTACTTGAAGTAATAAAACAATTCATCTGTGATAGCTGTGATATTCCATCCATGACCTTGACAGTACTGCAAAATTTTGTTCACCCAATAGAGAAGTACAACGGATATTTTTTCTACAACCAATCATCAAATGACAAAGGCATACAATCATTTATTATTCAAATAACAAGCCGACATTCACTACCAGATGGTGTGTTCTAAAGGAATTTGGGTTTTACGATTTGAGCTGTGAAATAGCAGATTTTAAGAGATTGAAATTCTCATTAAGAAGCTTATTATTTGGATCCAACTCTAGAGCGACCTGATAATGATACATAGCCTTATCAAATTTCTTCCAACGGTGATATAAAACCCCTAGAAAGAAAAAAATCCTTGAAACAATAAAAAAAAATGAAAAGATTTAAAAATAAAATTACATACCTAAATTTGAGTGATAATTGGAAACATTTTCTTTGTATTTTATTGCAAGAAGAAAATTTCTTTCACTCTCTTCATATCTGCCAGCTTTTCCGAGATAATTTGCGAAATTGAAATAAATAGATGATTCCTTTGGGTTGTTCGTTAGTGCAATATTCACTATCCTTTCCATATCTTCAAATAAGCCTAAGCAAGCCCATAACTTAGATTTGAAAGAAAATAATAAAAAAACAATGCATCTCAAGATCAAACCTAAGCTGTCAAGAAGAATAAGCATATTTGTCCATGCACTAATATGATTGGGATTTTGTAATGTTGCATTCCTCCATGCTGATAATGCTCTGGATGGATCACCAGATTCCAAGTACTGAACAACAACAGTATCACTGTTAATCATACTAACTTGACAATTTGGTGTACCAATGAAACAAATTTAAACATTTATTACAATAAGTGACATAAACACTATTGGAATACTATTACAAAGGCACTTCATTTTAATGATCCAAACTTAAGTAGGGATGGATTCAGGAATTGGCCATGGGGGGGTTATCTAATCAATAGACCGATAACCAGGGAGTGGGGTAGTCATTGCTTGTTTTTGAAACAATTCTAAGAAATTGTCAACTTCTCTTCCAAGAATGGTTGATATTAAAAAACCTTCATTTTTGATGGTTTATCTCCAGTAGTTATTTAAATCTCAACAAGATTGGGAGAAATGACATCTAAAGGCTTTTAAATAAACAAACAAAGATAAATAAAATACATACCAGGTTGCCAAGATTATAGAAACAATCGGGATACTTATTTCTATGTTTGAGAGCAGTTGTATATGAGAATTCTGCATTTTGGAATTTTTTTAAAGTTGCTTGCACTATTCCCAAGTTCATCCAGGCAGTGGCAAAATCAGACCTAAAATAAAACAGAAAGATTTTTAATAATGATTGTTGTAAATATTGATCTGAAAAAATCTTCGATTATGCATAAAAATGATAATACACACTAACAACATAGTAATTTTTATTGCACTCACTAACAAATCTAGTTTGCACATTCACATTGTAGTGAATTACCATTAAATAAATTTGAAATGCAAAATAATAGAAAATTACACACTTCAGTAACACAGCCTTTGTTAGACATGCTTCAGCTTCAACAAAATTTCCTTTTTCTTTATATAAATTTCCCAAATTATTAAGAGCTTGGTCATAAGAAGGGTTGAGCCTTCAAACAAATCATATTCTAATAAATACAATGTTTATCAAACCTTAAACTTTTTTTTACTGATATTTAGCACACGCCTTTTCCAAGACAAGTCTTGCTCAAAGTCGAGAAAGGGTCCTTGCAAAGGCAGCCATTTATAGGCACCTACGCCTTTAGCAATGCGAGTGAACTCCTTGCTTAAGGGAGTTACGCTGGCGACGGCGGTGAGGCTCGAACTGCCGACCTAACGATCGACGGGCGAATGCTCTGCCATCAAAGCCTCAAATAACATATAACAGAGTTGTAAATTAAAATGCAGTCAAACCTTAGAATGTGATTTACTATGTATGCAAATTCTTTCGTGTAAAAGTAGCATCACTCGATAAATTGTAACTTGACAAGCAAGGAAGTTTGCAATACGAGCATGAAAGTATATATTTGTCAGTGAAATTAATTGTTTTAAGAAAACTATGAAACTTAAGATGAAATTCAAGAAAAGGTAGAAGAATAAAAGCAGAACTATGTATAATCTGATTTACATGCATTGCGAGAAACCGTTTCGGCAGAAAAAATGAAGAGAAATACTTTAATTTATATATGAGTGTCTGAAATTTTGTCAAATAGAACAATCTGAATAAGGTTGTAGTGATTTCAAGTATGAATCTTTTTACCAAAAATAACTCCTCAAAAGAAGAAAAAATTGATTATCCTTTGTAAGTGGCATGAAAAAAGAAGGATAACTTGTTTTATTATAACTTTTTATTTTTTTTTTAATTGTGGAATGAATCCTCTAGGTTTCCATTATTTTTTAATGAAAAAACTTGTAATAAGAGGAACCATGCTTGCAAACTGAGTTTTGACTGTACTTAAGAAAATGTAAAAAAAACTTATTATATGTGTGTTAAATATAAGTACAAGTAATTTATGAAAAATATTACTTTAAAGCAAGGCGATATCTGTAAATGGCAATATCAACAGCTCCCTTGTCGGCTGCAAGCTTGGCCACATTGTAATGAACCTTACCACATAAATATAAACAACATTGACACAGTGAATTTTATATTAACTGTTCACTGAAAACAAACAATGTGGTTGCTTTGACTTACTTTTGCATTTAATGGACAAACATGGATTCCAGAAGCAAACAATGTTTCCTCATTCACCCACTGACTGCTTCTCTATGAAAAATTTAAAAAAATTATTCAAAAACTATTTAGACACTAGAGATAGGCTATCAAAAATAACGGATTTAAAAAAATAATTACATATCATATTGTGATTAAACGCCACCAAAAAGGGTTAAGCGAAGTCATAACATAAATATGGACATCAGAAATTATGTATGTTAATACTTCTATTAAAACTACTGAATTAGGCATCATAATGAATTATTAATACACAAAATGTTGTAGTCACCTGAACAGATCTGATAAAATAGCAGACAAGAAGAGATGTCATAAATATCTGGCAGCCCTAAAAAAAATTAACCTACTATAAGCACTTTCCAAACGATTTATAACTAAAAAGCCACAAAATCACACTTTAAAATGACATTGAAGTTTGTTCATTCCTTGTATAACGATCATGACAAATCCAGAACTCGAAATGAGTAGATTTCTTTCTGCAAGGACAAAACCAACTCGGAAAAATAAATTACTTGAAGGAAGAAAAGGAACCACAAGGAGGCTCAGAGATACTAATAAAAGCCTGTAAATTTTTATAATCAATCGATAACAACTGAAACTTAAATGTCTCCAACACATTTATTTTAAATACCATCAGAAATACTTACCTTTTTTCCTGATTATTCCTTTGTAAAAAGCATGATACAAACAACAGAGCCACAATCACATCGAATATGAAAGCCGCAAAAAGTCGACAGTCAAGAAATGATTCGATTATCGGCACGCATCCCATCGACCAATCAAAACATAACCACCACGGATTGATAAGAAGCCAAGCATTAAGACAATATATGTAATTGTAGTTCAAAACCTAATTTAAAAATTAATAAAAATGAAAAAAAATATACATCAGGACTTACATATAAGCTCAAACCTGTTTCAATAACTTGAATATTTATTTATTTTTAAAAAGAACGTCCAGTAATTATTTGTTAATCTTCTATACAATATGTTATTGAGTAAAAGTAAAAAAAAATGATTTAAAATCAAGTTAAAACAAACCCTTAGAAAAAGATTTTCCACAAAAGAATGAGGATTATCAAACACCTGAAACACTGGCAGACTCGATCCCATAATTCTCCAACGAATAACAATTAGGACAACTGAGAACAACACTAACAATGATATTCTAGCTAATGCAAATCTCACAGATTTTTCCATCTGATTGAGCAAACATATATAAGTGTTAAAACTGCTCAATCATCTTCACAACCTGCCAAACAACTTATTAAATTGAAAAAAAATATATATAAAAAAGCTTACTTTTTTAAATGGCCTAATAGTTCTGCTTTGAAAGTTGAAGAACTCAATGAAATCCTTTTCAAATATAACTTCATAAATACAACAAATACCCTTAAAATAAAAAATTTAAGATAAAAAAAAGTTCTTGCTGACCCCTAACTAACAGACTCACAAAAATGGTTATTCCTTGTTCTTTCGATAACAAAGAAAAAATAGTAGACATTGCAAAAGCAATCAAATAACAGTAAGCTCGTGGGTTTTTCAAATTAGAAGCTGGTTGAATGAACAACTGAAAATTAGTTAATATTTATCTTTAAAGGCTCCAAAAAAATATATAAAAACGAAATACAACCTGAATGATGAACAAATTCAGCATAAGATATAAAAGCTATAGTGAAAAATATGGAACACATCAAATCAGCCCTACCAACAATGGCAGAAACCTGTAAAATGAAGTTTTATTAATTCTAATATTCAATTCAAAAGTTAATTTATAAAAAAAAGACACAAACATTCTCAGTGTGGATGGGGTGGACTGTAAATAGGAGCGAGCAAAAGAAAGATGAAAAACTTGTTCGGTAAGAAATATATTCAGATTCCTTTATAGTATTAAACAGCATTGAAAACAACAGCAGAAATAATGTACACATGACGGAATAAAGAATTATGTTGACAACATGAAAACCTGTCGGCCATAATTTGCCAAACAGCCAATACTGAAACCTGTTAAAAAACAAATGTACACTGTAATGACAACAATTAGAAACTGTACATCTAACACAGTTTAACCATTAAGCACTTAAAAAGCTAGTCTAGCTTGCATTATTAGCACAAATGGCTATTGACAGTGCAACGTCCAATTTTTGAAAATTGCTTCTGTGACCAAATTATTCCACCCACAAACCAGCCAGCTTCCTAAAAAATTTTCCATAGCCAAATATTTCAAAATACAAACAGTAGTCATGTCATCAAAAATTATTGCAAAAAATATTTTTTAAATAGAAAGGAGGTTGAAGAAATACTAGCAAAATTATTTAACGAATCAATACAAACAGGTAAAGTTTCCCAGGACTGGAATGATGCAAATATTGTTCTATTATTTGGAAAAAACAACAGAAGTGAGATATGGTGGGATTTTACGTGAACTTAGAATCCTCAGAAACACTTTAAACCCTGTTAATTATTATTAATACTATGTCTAACAAGGATTACATGTAAAGCAATTGAAAGAACCAAGAAAAATATGGTGAAATACACTTAGGTCAATTTAAACAAATTTTAATTTTTAAATCACATTTTCTCCTCCCTTAAAAGCTGATGATTGGGGGTAGTGATAGGTATTTTCCAACAATTTTACTTTCAACAACGACCATTTTCCAAAACCGGGTTATTCAATCCAAAACTTTTTTAATTGATACTCTGGTGGTGGGTTATGCACCCCCCGGATCCGTTCCTGAAAATAGCGTTCATGAAATAGCATTTAATCATGAAATGTTTGAATAGAAGTCTCAATATTATTATTATTATTATTTGGGTATTTATTATAGTGCACATTTTGAAAGTAAAAGTCACAAAAGACATAGTGTCGTCACAAAATTATGAGCGAGAAAATAGTTCAGTCTTGAACATCTTCCTGAAATTGCCGATGTCCAACCCTGGATTTCTCAGGTTAGTGGATAGGCTGTTCCAAACAGTGGTGCCAGCAACCGAATAACTGCGCCTGGCTATCATGGTAGTCCTAGAAGACGAAACACGCAATGCAGATCTCCGGCCGCAGCCGATTGGAGGTGGGACTGACCAGCAAGTGTTGAGATCTGCATGCACAGTTCCTGCAGGTAGACCGGGGCTGTATTGTGTACCATTAGACTTTAGACCCAGCCTGAGCTGAATAATATCAAACTTTTATGTATAAACTATAATTAGATTTTTAAGACAGTTTCCGCAAAATTTTCAACTTCTTTAGTTGTTTTTAAAAGATTTTTGCACCATCAATAGTGTTAGCAAATTTTAGTTTTATCGTTAGATTACAATTACAGATACAGTACAGTCAGTACAGTACACATACACAGTTACATACAACTACTTACTACTACAATGTATCTATTTTACCTGACCTGAATGTTAAGACTACTAGAGGTCTGTAAGATTTGTGACTAGACGAAGAGGTCAGGTTACTTCCCCAAAAGTCGTGAAAAAATAATTCATATATATTTGAGTGCATATCGGTAACATCGCCGTTATTTAAAATTGCTTCTTGATCGTCGAAGGCGAATGCTCCATTGTAACTATTCCAAAATGTAATGATCCCTAAAACAAATATACTTAAGTGGGACAAAAAAGTTTTTAAAGAAACATATTGGGTGTTGAAACATCCTTTTGCATCTTGTTTCATTATGGATATACCCACAAACAACAGCGCAAAACAGGTTACTTATTTATTTGTGTCTTGACCGGACCGCGGTCAGGCTAAACACCGCAGAATCTTTAGAATTTTTTACATGCTTCAAAATTTACAGCTCGTTCTTAAATGACGTCACGCACTCTAGGAGGAGGGGGAAGGGCGTCAAATATGTGTGACGAAAGAGGAGGAGGTTTGAGAAATGAGGTAATTAAAAAATTATTATGATTATTAATCAAATACATAATTTAAAACAATACTAATCAATTATTTCAATAAATGCACCCTGAATGTTTAAAAACACCCTAGTTTTTTAGCAGATGGGAATCAGAGAATCGTGACGTCACATTTGACTTTTTGTGAAGAGGACGAAGGGTCACAAAACAGCCTCTCAATAGTCAATTGTATTCTGTTGACTGTTATATTTATTCTACTTTCTCTAACCGTTCCCTTAAGTCTGTTGCAGGGATATCGGTTGCGTACGACAAAAAGAAATTACCAGTGAACCCTCTGATGTAGTTTTGGGTCCCCAAAAATAGAAATGGGGCCCAAAAATGTCCTGATAAGTGCAAAATTGAAGCTTCAGAGCAGACCCTTTGTATAGATAGGCGGGCTCCCTATGCCGATGAAGTTGGCCCACGGAAACAGGGCGGGAGTGAAACCTAATGTAAAATCAATTTTCAGTGACACTTTTAAACTGTTGGTTCAGTATTTCAACAATCTTATTTTAAATACCAGAACAACCAATAAATTGCCCAGCAGACATTGCTTATTTATTTATGAAGATATTTATTTAAAAGATACGAAACAATATAAAACAATAAATAAAACAATATAAAACAGTCTTATTTACAAAAATTATGACATCGGTTGAAACTTGTAAAACGGATCTTTGCAAAAATACAGTAATACAAGTAAGAGCATCAAAAACCATCCATCATTTTAATATAACCATCACACAGAAGACAAACATCACTGAATATTCCTTCAAGCACAAAGTTTTCTGCAAAATAAAATGTTTAGTTTCAAATTAAAAACAAATAAAGTGAAATTTATGCATATTAATTAATTAGGAAACAAGGCAGACCATTCTTTGGCAGAGCCACTCTCTTGCAAACGAGACAAACTCTATGCGGGAATTGACAGCAGAGTAAAAATGTTTGACTACAACGAGCTGCAAAGAGAAACAACATAAATATATAAAAACAATAATAATCTCAATTTATTATCTCAATAATTAAGAATCTCAGTGATATCTAAAAACTCAATTATTAATTGTCTTACATGATCAATCAAATGACTGGAATCAGAAGTGACTTACCTATTTTGTGTCCATTTTTACAAGTTCCCATTTTATGACTTTCAAACATAACACCTATTTATAAAGATAAAATATAAAAATCCAATGTGAACAAAGTAAACTTTTACACAAACTAATCCCCAACCTCCGGAACAGATTGGACAAGACTCGGGCAAGGGTGACGAAACAATGGGGAAAGACGTCACACTTTGAGAATGTTTTTTAATAAATCTTCCCATTAGCGATAAGGACAGTTTTTCTAAAAAAAATAGAGATTAAACAAATTAAATACATCAAGAGCGAGTAGAAAAAGTAAAGCTTACCTTCAGATGTACATGAGTTTTTATCAACAGATGAGTTTAGCTCAAATATTGATAAAATGTGCTTGGTCAGAATCAGTATTTCTGCTTTCTCAATGAGTGCAAAATATTGTTCCTAGTTTAAAAAAATTGCAAATGAAATGTTTTAATAAGTAAAAAATTGAATAACAAAACATATTAAAAATTGCAAATGAAATGCTTTAATAAGTAAAAAATCGAATAACAAAACATATTAATAGTAATAAAGGTGATATGCAGGTAAGGCTTTTGCCTGTAGACCAAAAGGTCAACGGTTCGAATCACACTGTAGTAACAAGTGACTGACTGTTAAGGCTACTTTGAATTGTTCAGTAAAATGGCCCCACAAATGAGAAAGCACATGTGTTAGTAGTTTTGAATAGAGTACTGCATGATCTGATTTTCACAGCCTGGACAGTTTCATAAGCCAAAATTCCAGACCCTGTCTATTTTTACAAGCCTAAAATCCCTAGACTTGGAACAAAAACCTCAATCCAACGCAGCTCGATTAAAAACCGTAAATTCAAGGCCTGGCCCATGCACTAGTCTATAATAGTATTGAAGTCCTAATGAATTTCTGCCACCTCAAAGATTGCTGAAGTTGACTAACTTTATCTTCTGCTTTCAGGTACAAAAAATAAATTGAGAGAAGACATCTAAAATGAAATTTAAATAACATTTACAGTTATTTCCAATCATAACAAAATTCTGCACAAAATGAAACAAAGATTCTACCTGAAAATTTTCAGCTTTGAAATAGGAAAGTCATTCCACATTTCAGTCCTGCACAAACTATCAACAAAATGCTGTGGCCAACAATTCCCTTGTGCTAATTCTCGTTTCAACTGGCACAAAGCATCAAAAATATCATGAGCTGAACCTGATAAAAAATAGTTTCGTTAAAAGGAAAAAGAAACAAGTATAGGAAAAAACAAGTTTTTCAGCACAAACTTTGATTTCAAATACACTCGATATAGAAATACGAAAGATGTTCAAATTTTTATTTCTATTTTTTTTTAATGAATCATGTATTGTCATCCAATATAAAGCTATGCTGAAAGTTTCCGCTTCCTAGCTAGTCAAAAAGCTGGTTAAATTTTATTTGCAAGATTTGTGTACAGAGAAAGCCACACACACGCACATACACAAACACACACAAACAGAGATTGTAACCTAAATAAAAGTTTGTAAAAATAAATTAAACCCAAATTGCAACCTGAATGACTCAAAACAAGATCACATATCCAATTTACAGGTTTAGTGCATAATACATGAATCTGAAAATGAAATGAATGAATCAAATGATAACAAATAAAGCAAATCTTAACTAATAAGTCGACTTTACCATCGATGGTTGCTTCATAACTCGAGAGCAGAAGAACTTTGAAGGATAAACTGCTACAAGAAGATGAACTTGATTTTTAGATGTTTCAATGCCAAATATATTCCAATCTCCAACTATCCATGGTAATGCTAGATTTTCTTCAGTAGGCTTCATGGGTTCTTATAACAAAAAATCTAGTCTTAATGATTATAAAGGTTAATGCAATATGCCATCCTTTTGAAAATTATATTTATATATAAATATATATATATACTAGAAGTATCCCGTCAAAAATGACGGTCTTTTTTGTTTTTATCATACCGTCAGATTTTAAAGAACGTTTTATTTATATATATATATAGCGTTACGCAAAATTGCTAACATACATACATACATACATACGAAATTATGTTATTAAATACCTACCAGCTAAAGAAATTTTCTTTAAAAATCCATCAAAAATTCCAATAATAAATTCTGATCCACTTGAAATAATCCCTTGAAAATGAGAAATAAAATTTAAAAAAGTTCAGTAAAAGATGCAACAGATTGTAATTTACCTGATATATAATACTTTGCATCAAATGATAAAATTTTCATAGGAAAATTTCTCTGTTCAACTTTCAGTAAGTCGAAATTTAACAAAACAAGCTGGTGGTTTTTAGGAATCATGAAAACTTTGTGCTGTCAGCAATGAATGAATAATTTTGATGTAAAAATAGTAAAGAATTAATAAAATGAAAAGAAAATACAAACTTGCTCAAAATAACGGACTGAACGAGCGACAACATAGTCCACATCCTCCCAAATGTAAGAAACACTAATGTCAGTCAAGCTGTCACACAGTGGAAACATATTAAGAAGACACACTCTTCCATCTTTAAAACTGAGACACAGGTACTGATACACTATATCTATTTAAAAATATTTAATTTATAATTAAAACTTTAAAAAAATCCTAGTTATTTGTTCACAACCCAAAAATAATGACATCATAGAACCCAGATCATCAAAACTCCAAACTGGTTGAATAAAAAAAACAATTTACTTGAACTCTTGCAAGAGATGAAGCATATTTCTTCAGCAATATTTTCTCCTATGTCAATCCCAGAAACAAGAGTAAACCTGACCAATGTAACAAAAAATATTTGGTAATAATAATAAAAATAATAAATTATCGAACCAGTAATATTAAAATAAACTTTAAAGATAGTTATAATGAGTTAATAACAAATTCCACACAAACAAAATTCTACCTTTCAGATAAAGAATCGACTTTCCATAAAGTAATGAAGCTACTGGCATGCGAAACAGCAAAGTAAACAAATTTGGAGTCATCAACCATGTGGGACCAACAAACACCTGAGAAAAAAACAAATTTATAAATTGAACAATAAAGGAAAATATCTACATACATAATTTCCTATGTATGTATGTCTGTATGTTAGCAATTTCGCATAACGCGGCGGTCAGCAGTCAGCAGTTAATAAAATTAGTGTGCGCAGGCGTGTAATAAAAGTTAATACGCAATTGTACAATGCGTAAAACAATATATAATGGGATTTAAAAAATCCATCATTTTTGATGGGCTATTTCTAGTATAATTAATAACTCACTTAGAATATTTTGTTTTGTTGTAAACAGATCCGCAAATCCTTGACTTTCGGCACATTCTCTTTCTTCCAAGCACTTTAGTGGAATTTTTGAAATATTTTCAGACTCCTTTTCAAGCAGTTCATCAAAATTGACAAACTGTTACAAAAACAAAACAATCGCCAGACATTAAAGTGAACTTCAATATGAACAAATTACCATTTAATTGAAAAATAAAAACCTTTTCCCAGCTATCAAAATTGTCCCAGTAAAAAGATAGATTAGACTTGTTCTTCAGTACAGCAACAAGAGATCTAATATAAAATAAAGTTATCATATAAAAATTTTTTTAATTATTTTTTTTATCAAAAATAAAAAACAACCTTCCAATCAAAAAATCATTAAATTGTTGACTTCTTATACATTTCACAGCTCTGTCATAAAATTCTCCTAGCTTATCTTCAAGGTATAAAATTTCACCTGAGATTTTTTGAAAAAAATTTTAAATTATTATTTAAAATTATTTTCATGATTTTACTTCAAAATAATACCTTAAGAAACATACTTTCTTGATTAATTTTTGAACGTTTATTTACAGCACCATTAACATCCATTTTTTTAACATCAATGCTCAGTTGATCTGTTGGCTCTGATATCGAGGGATTAAACCCCTGTAAATAATAGCACAAGAAGTATTTAATCATCATGTAATGCTAAACAAAATAAATATCATAATCACTTACCAAAATATATGCTGATTTATCTGCAACAAAAGCAAAACGACTTGCATCTAGTGTTTGCAGAATAGATCTTCCTTTTATTTCCTCTTTAAACTGCAGGGTTCTTGTAATATTCATTTCAACAACTACAAAAATTGCTGAGTATAAGATAAGATTTAATTAAAAATAAAAAAAATTCCAGGATATAGGCACAACTCAAAGTTATATGTCTCAACTCAAGGTTATATGTATATTTCAGCACTAAAAAAGCCTAATGTGCAATAAAGATAAAAATATTTGTATCATGATATAGTTTGCAAAATGAAATGCACTAACATTAAAAATACAAACTTGCTTAGCAATTAATTTAACCGAGCTCAGGTATGACTTACGACTAGCATAAAACAAGCAAGAAAACAATTTTTCCTGAAAATTTAATATTTAAATTGATATTTTAGTAAAACATTTTCCCAATGTTTTTTTTTTCTGTCAAAAACCCAAGTAACGCCAGGTAATCAAGCATACGTTTTTGTGTCAATATTTTAATATGTAGTTGATAGTAAAACTGTAAAATGCCATCCTCTTCGTAGGTTCTCAAAACATTTCAACCAATTGTTTCCCTTTATACTACTTATAGTATAGGCTTTATTTTTTATATAATATATCTATCTGGCAGTAGTTAAGGTGTCAAAGCGAAATTGATGAACCAATCATAGCCGAGTACCATGTTATGTAACTACGGTGCCGTACGGAGTTGCCGACCTCGAAGTTGCCGACCATCGATTTTCGCCAGTAATGTCGAACTTGCCGACCAGCGTTTTATCAAAGCGTATGAAGTTGCCGACCACCAATAAAATAAAAACAATTCTTTGTTGTTTTGTATTTAAATAATAATAATAATAATACAATTCATTTTTACCACAACAATAATCCCTGTAGTTTACATTTTATCTATATATATATAAATGAATGTTTGTATGTATGTATGTATGTATGTATGTATGTATGTATGTATGTATGTATGTATGTATGTATGTATGTATATATGTATATATGTATATATGTATGTTATTTATGAATTGCTTAATAAAGATGCTTAATAAATGATATTTGCATTGTGTTGTATTATATTTTCCTAGTAGATTATGTTCCATCTCAGTTCATCGAGCGCGTCGAACGAGTAACCTGGGATGAGCTAGTAAGTCAGATAAGATGCTAATTAAAAGTTAATTAACGACTCTCTTTTACAGATCTTGTGTAAGAAATAATTTGTAGTTACAAAACAAACTATACTGGTTACAAATTACAAATCAATTCAAAACTTTAGATTTTTAAACCATTTGAAACCTCTGCTGCACTACTACCCCGTGCTGTTGTTTGTGAATGCATGGTTATACCTAATCATTTGTAAACATTTCATTTTCATTTACACCGACATAAGCTAAATGGCTATCTCCAGTGAAACATTCTTCTTGCTTGACCAGCGAATTGCTAGATGTCACAGGAGTCATAAAAAATTAGATAATGAGTTTATATATATATATATATATATATATATATATATATATATATATATATATATATATACATTTTAAAAAAGGGATGGGCATAAAAAATAATTTAACAAATGAGATAATCTCAGTAGCCGTTCAGTACAGTGGCCATTCAGTACGGTTCTCCCCTAACCATCTAATTATAGTTCGATTCTTTTTACTGAATCGATTGTTTTGATTCGGTTCATCATGATGATTCGTTCAATTAACTCATTTGTTGAGCTAATTAAGTACCCATGCACGCACTTGCTGAATGAATCGTTTCTTTCCTAACTCGTTTGTCGAATCATTTCTTTCACTGACTCATCTAATCTAAACATCCATATAGGATCGTGCCATGGGTTCGCTGCGCAATAGTTAAGTTTATTTATTTATGCATTATTTGCATATTTAACTCTATTATGCTAGTAAAATAAAGTAGAGCTGCTTTTTAATTTACGTTAACTTTTCGCTTAGCCTCGTGAGAAACTGACCGTGTGATAGTAATAAACCAAAGTTGACGCTCTTTGACATTGGCTGGCAAGTTCTTTGAGCTCTGCCTCCATACCAATTATGTAAATGAACCAAATAAGATTGAACGATTCTTTTTAGTCTCAGTTGGATTATTTAAATGATTCGTTATTTTTGAACGATTCGTTCAAACTTCGCCCATCTCTATTAGCTAAAAATATTATTAATTACTTCAGAAAATTTTTTGACGAGGTCGACAACTTCGTACGATCTTAAAAAACAGCGGTCGGCAACTCCGGTAGACACCGTAACTACCAAACAAAACCTTTATTTCAACAAAGCGGATCTATATTTAATGAATTACAGTTTATTTACGGTGGTACCCCTACGAATTCTGTAAAGTTGCTCTTACATCAAATTGTTCGTATCTCAAAGCAATTTTCCTGGTTTAAATTAATTGAATTTCTATTAATCTGTTCCAGTCCCCTATATCATAGGGCGACAAAGGGGTTTGAGTTATTAATTATTATAACGAGTTTATTTACTTTAGTTTATTTAAGTTAAAAAGTTAAAGTTGTTAAACTTTAAAGTTGAAACAGTTTTGATGTGAACGCATTATAATAACAACTACCTTAAAATATTAAAAAATGTAATAATATTGCAAAACATGTAAAACCTTTACTCTAAAATGAGTCTCAAATTGATTTTTATAAAAACGCGGCTACTACTGACATAAACAATGCCGAAGAAGTAAACAAAGACAAAATAGTTAAAAATAAATTCACATCGAAATGAACCATAGATATCTATGAAATGAGCAAATCATGGTACCTATGGAGTCAGAGCAAATGATTTCAGTAAAGAAAGGTGCTTACAATAAACGACCTATAGCAATACAATACAATAAAATGCAAAATAACATTTATATCGCGCCCTTATAAAAAAAACAACAAGTCTTTCGTAAAGGCGCGCAGTTCATCAACATCTCTTAATCAAAAAACTTATTAGAAAGATATGTTTTTAGCCTAATTTTAAATTGTTTAATGTCTATTGAATGACGAATTTGCACGGGCAAACTGTTTCATTTAACTGGGCTTGAGAGATGACAAAAGCTCTGTTTCCAAATTGAAGAGGAGACCGGGTAGAGATGAAATCGTCCATGCTGGTAGAAAGCAGACGCCTATCAGGAAGCGACGAGCATGGCGAAACAATATACGACAAATAGGAGGGAAAAGATCCAGAGTACCTATAAATTGAACATTAAGAGGCTAATTTTAAAATTTATTCTAACAGGGATAGGTAAGCCAGTGAAGTTGACGTAAAGTTGAGGTGATGTGGTCTCTTGATGTGTCGTATTTGGAATGTTTTTTGGGGGCATGTAGATTCTAATTGACTGACTGGCATACAATGTATTTATTACTTTCCTATTTTTTGATTTATTAACTCTTGTAAAAAATACATTGTTGACGTCAATTTATCTTGAACTCCCCCCATCCCCATATCAACAATTGTCAAACTTTTTCAAAACCCCTCCCCTGTTTTGTTGACATAATTAAAGGATGGCTCCAAAAGTTGGGGGTGCGGTCGGCGGCTAAATCGAGTTTGTCCAAAGGGGGTGCGGAAAAAGTAAGAACCACTGACCTATAGCACCAATTAGAAAAAATAAACATAAATGCAGTCCTACAAAGTTCTATTCCTGTTCAATTTCCCTTCCTTCTTTACATTCAGGGACGTAAATTCAGCCTTTTCCAGGGGGGGGGGGCAAAAATTTCCCGCCATTATATAGCTTACTGACAGGGTTACTCGGGGTTTTTTTGCTTAGTTTTTTGCTCTTTTTGCCAATGACACATCAAATAAATAACAGATGCTTTTTTTTATTTTTCAAAATTCTCTTATCAATGAAGTCTACCTGCCTGCCTAATGTTGCTCCTGCGGCATGGATGTGGTAAGAGAATGCTCTCACACACATTACCTTTTATATCTATATAAATACGTAGGTACAAGCAGGGAGGGGTGGAGAGATGCATTCCCCTACCAGAGTATCAATTGATATTTTTGGGTATAATACCTGCTAAACTTTGGACCAACGCTGATACACATTGTATTGCTCTGCAATTATTGGTAATTTAGCATCGAGCTCAGATATAAAATTGTCTACACACGCAAAAAAGATTCCAATACGCATTGAATCATCACGAGGTTAAGTAAAGTAAAATTAACAATTTATATAATAAACTCTAGGTGAAAAAAGTTAAATTTTAGAAATTAAGGGGGTCAAATTGTCTACACACGCCAGTAGGATTTCAATACGCATTGAATCATCACTAGATTAAGTAATGTTAAAATTAAAATATATAGTAAACTCTTGGTAAAAAAAATTTAATTTCTGAAAATCAGGGGGGGGCAAATGCCTTCTGCCTCTCCACAATTTACGTCCCTGTCTACATTTCTGAAAGGCCTCAAACTATACCGTTTTTTCCTCAGCAGCAATATAAATATTAGTGTATAATCTGTTTTTCCGAAATCCTCTCCTAATACTGTTTTAGCAACTACAACTTCAATAGATAACTTCATCTTGTTTTAAAAAAATCGTATAAGATCTAGGAGTAAACCAACTTCCGTTACTTAAAACTCAAATGTTTTACATATGAACTAATTTTTTTGAATATCACTAGATCCAGAATAAAAGTGAGAAAAACTGAAGTTTTGACTTTTATATCATTCCCATGGGGTTTTCTTTGACTCGGTCTCTAAATTGGAGGAAACCCCATAGGATGTTGGTAGGAAAGCCAAAATTTCAGTTGTTAAAATTTCTACATTGGTTCTAGTGATATTGAACATTTTTAGTTCAAACGTAAAAAATTGAGTTTTCATATGACAGGCTCTCTTGGAAACATTTTTTGGGAGCCCAAGAAAGTTGCTTGTGTAACTTATACCCTACCCAGGGACGTAAATTCAGCATTTTCCAGGGGGGGGGAGCAAAATTTTCTTGCCAAAAAAATTTCATAACCTAATACTGACAGGGTTACGCGGGTTTTTTTTGCTTAGTTTTTTTTATTTCAATGGAACGTCAAATAAATAACAATTTTTTAATTTTTCAAAAATTTTTCATCAATGAAGTCTCCCTGCATGTCAAATGTTGTTCAGATTGCTCCTGCAGCTTGGATGTGATAAGCGAATGCTCTCTCACACACACACACACACATATTACCTTTAATATCTCTATAAATACGTAGGTACAAGTAGGGAGGGGTGGAAAGATGCTTCCCCCACCAGAGTATCAATTGAATTTTTTTGGGTATAATACCCGGTTTTTTGGAAAATGGTTGTAGCTTTTTTGGGAAGAGAAAGTGGAAGTTTTTGAAGAAAAAAAAATGGAAAAATACTTACGACTACCCCTTGATCATCAGTTTTTTTTAAAAGAACTTGAAAAATTTCTGAAATGCATCTCCTCACCAGGAATTTCTATAGTAAACTCTAGGTTAAAAAAATTTTAATTTTGGAAAGCAGGGGGGCAAATTGTCTGCACACGCCAGAAGGATTCCAATACGTATTGAATCATCACTAGGTTGAGTAAAGTTAACATTTAAAAAATATATAGACAATTCTAAGTAAAAAAAATTTAAATTGTGAAAATCAGGCACCCCCCCTGCCCCCCCCCAATTTACGTTCCTGCTTATACCTAAGTCCTGCACTGTAAACGAATACTTTACACTTCTTTTAAACACCATTTTAATGAACTTTACAAGAAATGAAAAAAAGGTAGTTAATGATGTCATAAAGTTGATCCTGACTTGTGTGCTTTCAAATTGAAATAAAATATGAATAAATACAAAATCTAATAATAATCAAGAACAAGTTATATCAAGATAGCCAAGATGATAATCTTTTATGATTTCATAAGTTAAAAGCAGTTTAGTACATTATCTAATGTGATTTAATACTCTACAAATTCAAGCTTTTGAAACATCGAAAAACTTAACTTCTCAAAAACATGCTACACCTTATAAACTAATAAAAAAAGTCAGACAAAGAAAGTAGCTCGAAACAAATGTACTGAACCACTTCATAATTTGAGCAATTTAGAGCTACTCATAACACTGTAGCAAGGAACACAGCGTAAAAGTGAATCAACTTTAAAAATACATTTTTTGTACAAAATAGCGAACAAAATTGTATATACAAGTCATGCTTTTTAGATTAATCTCAATGGCAAGCAATTCATTTATCTCATGCAATTAACGAGCCTCCTGAAGGGCGACGACAAGCCGATTGACAAGGAGGGAAAGAATTTTATCAAGAGGATCCATCACACCTCTCTGCATCCATTTGGGAATAGTTAATCTTGCATGCTGGAAGCCAAGCTTATGAAGTATGTAATCCACTCCAACTGGATCAATTTCTTTGCCAGCCCATGACAGCAACCTAAATATTCAAAAAAATGCATATTTATAGATGTTGACAAAACTTATTCGTTATATATTGATATAACATAAAATATTTATAATATTACTAGCGGGGTACCCGCGTTGCCCGGAGTTTTTAGCGGTTTTCTATCGTTTTTATCTCTCGCTCCCGTTTCCTTCCCTGTTTGCTCTCCCGCTCTCGGTCGCTTTGTCGTTCCCGCTTGCTCTCCTGTTCCCGGTCGCTTTCCCGTTCCCGCTTTCTCTTTCGTTTCCGGTCAATTTTCCATTCCTGCTTGCTTTTCCGTTCCCGCTCATTCTCCAGTTCCTGCCCAAGCTCGCTCTCCCGATTATTTTGTGACCGATCTCAATTTTTTTTCACAAAAACCTTCCTCAAGGTTGTGTGAAAATTTCATTACGATCAAATGAATGCACACAGACAGTCATTTTTATATTTATAGATTTGATGACTAATTATTGCTGAGGCCAACCACACCCATAACCAAACAGCAGGAAAATTTTTAGCTGATTAATACTAGCTGAAAGTATTTGAAACTAACTTCTAATAATTAGAATGGAACAAAAAAAAACTTCAACTACCTGACTGTAGGTTCCAAGTGCCATGTTTTACAATCAAATTCCCTAATATCCAACTTTAATATCTTCGTTGGATTTTCGAGATTCGGTTTCTCAAATTCTGGAGATTTTGGTAATCTGTCACCTGACAAAATATTTGTTCATTAAACATGTTATAAAGTATAAAATTAATTATATATACATTAAAAGTACTGAAGAGCAGACACCCTCAGAGAAGAGCAAAAGTGTCCGCTTCTCGTATCTGTCCGTTATTTAGGGTCAAGCTACTATAAACCCGATACCAAAAGTGTTCATTGCTCTCAACATCCACTCTTGAAGGTGACACTCTAGAGGACTTTTACTTTATATATATATATATATATATATATATATATATATATATATATATATATATATATATATATATATATATATATATATATATATATATATATATATATATATATATATATACATTATGCAAAATTTTAACATACATAAATTCTTATAGACTAATTAATGACATACTTTTATCTTTCTCCTTCACGTAATTTGTGATGAGGTCATGAAGGAATAATACAGCTTCAGCATCCATAGCAACAAATATGTGGTCATCAAACTCAGTTACAAAACTGCATTCCACTACTGGCTTCTTTTCTGTATGTTTTTAAAATAAATCCATGTTGAAGGTCTTGTATGAAATAACATTATAAAACACAACTGAGAAATAAGAGTATGAAAAACAGCGTAAACAGGCCAAAGAAAAAAATTAACAAACCATCTTCTTTGGGAAGCTTCTCTTCTTGTAAGTGGTTAGTCTTAAGATTCATTTGAAAAGATGGTAGAATAAATATGATTTCAGTGTCATGCGAATATTCAGCCATTCTGCGAGTAGCTTGTTTCCTGGCACTTTCAACCACAGGAGTTTCCGTACTTGGCTTTGTTGAAGTTGGGAACTTGTCTAAGTCTACAAGATAAATATATATATAAAAAAACCATACCTCTATAGCTTACCGATATACAAGAAAATATGAATGCATTAAAATTTTCAGAACCTTTAATGTCATTAGTAGCAAAAGCATAATGGAACCATTCTTGGACACTTGTGAAAGGAGGAGGCATGTAGTGACCTCGAGATAGTTTGCACACGATGGCCATTCTTCTTTTACCAGACATGTCAGTCACGTTGTGTCGTAGCTGAAAGGTCAAATTCTGTATCACATGTGTGAACTTCTGACCTGATAAGAAATCAAAAATTTTTTTCACAAATATGAAAATAAATATGATGGATTTATGATTTTTAAAAAAACTTTTATTTTAAAGTTAAATGATCGATTTAAATAACTCTATAAGAAATTTTATCAAATTAAATAACTCATAAAATTTAGGCATAAAAAAACACTATATTTTGAATTTACACAGTGAAAATAACAAATGATTTACCATCTCTATCAATATCAGTAGCCTCAGTGGCAAACATGATGAAAGGTTCATCCATCGAGAACAATGCCCATGATTTTGATCTGCAGTAGAAAACCCGCTAATGAGTTACATATACACAAAGACAATATTATTAGCATTTTTTGTGTATGTAACAACTCCACAGTTAATAATTATGGTACTAACTATTAATGATAACGAATAAGATATTAGAGAAAAATATTGATCAAAACTATTTCAATCAGTAATGAACTCATTCCAAAGTTCTTTTAAACATAATATGACCAATAAAAAAAAGCAACTGAAAACCTGAAATTAATTCCATGGAAGCAAGCCAGTGCGATGTTCTTTCCGATGAGATTCATTGATCCACCAACCATCGATCCTTTCTCGGGCAGAAGAGAAGAAAATATCGATAACTTGCAGCAGGTGAGGTTTTCCAGCACTCGCTGCCAGTGTCTGTGAAATTTGATCTCGTGGAGCCAGGAGTCGAAAGACGCTTTAGGAAAAATTACGAAAAATTAGAATTTAAATACTCAAGAATAATGCAGAAAGTAAACATACCATCCTCTCTATTCTTATCTTTTTGCTTGGTATTTGAAGTCCCAGCTCCAAATGTTGACAGAACTCTTTTACTGGATACAAATTGTTGGCTGAAAAATTCTTCCAGTTTGTGGACCATCTTCAGAAGATCAGGAGTAGTTGATCTTGATATCATTAGATGCATCTTATCCCATGACAGCTTTCCGTGGACGAATACCAACATTGATCTATAGTGGTAATAAAAATATTATTACTAAGATAGTAAATAAAATAATAATTTCATAGCATTCAAGAATACAGCTTTTCAATCTCTTCAGCATACCTGGATACTGGAGAAAAATTTTGATTATCTTTCCTAGGTGACTGCAGCTGCCACTCGTCATTGAGCTGCATGGCAAGTTCACTGATCCTTGCAATAAGGATGGTCGATCCCATATAATCCAACCTCATCTCCAGAGTATGGAATGAAGATTTGATCTTATGTTCTGGCTCTTTGCCTGGTACCTCTCTTACAAAAGCTAAAAAAAACAATTATAAAAAAAATCACATTTTTAAACGATCTAACAATTTTAATTCTTAAAAATTTACAAGTTAGTGGTAAACCAACTCTGAGCAGTTAGATTCTGAAGTTCAACAAGACCACCAATGATGCCTCCTTTTGCTTCTAACTTCGAGCTTGAAAGACCTGCAAACAGATTGACATCTCGGTAGCCTGCACTGTCAATCATCATTCTACCCTGGCACTGTAGTCCCTTATTAGTCCATCTATTGTGCAATAAAATTATTCCAAATTAACTCATTAAATTCACATAAAATTTTTTTTTAAATTAATAGAAATAACTTTATTTGCATAAGTTTAGTTTATGAGAAAAAATTTCTCCAATTAATGATTCACTGATGAAAAAATGCATTCTGAAAAATTTACAAGCACAAAATTATAATCGGCCAGCTAAGCCACATTGAAGTTTTAAAATCCCAATTCTCCATCAGGAATATAATGACAAGGAATTCACTTGCGTTAAAAGTTCAACTGGTACTGCTATAACTGGTAATGTGAGAAGGTATTTTAGCATTAATATTATCACAAGTAAGAAAACAAAGAATGTTGCAAAACTAAAAACTGCTTAGCATTAAATTAGCACATACACTGTATTGCCCATGGCATTGCTCATGTTAACCATAACATCCAGTTGAGGTAAGTTGACTGTGAAGAGAACAAGTGTCTCCCAGGAATAAACAGTTTTCCCGAGAGGAGAAATATTGAGATTGGCAGGAAAATTCGGTCGATTGGCTGGAAGTTGAGTCTTTTGGCTCTTTGAAGACGGATTACTAGCCAGGTCTGAACATTTTTAAAATAATTTGATTTGTAAAATAAAAATAAAAATTGGAGAAAAACAATTTTTAATTGTTTAAAAATAATTTGTTGCAAAATAAAAATACAAATTGGAGGAAAACAAATTACAAATGGTTTATTATGAATAATTACTTACTTTTGTCTGATTTGTTCAAATCCAAATTGAATTTTTCTGAAGACGGCCTTGTTGGAGTTTGAAAATTTTTAGCAGGATTTCCGTGGAAATCTTCAACCGTTGTAACTATAAGAGATGACTCGGAGGAAAACTGAGAAATATTGTCATCGAGAAAATCGTCATCTGAAAACAACAAATATATATATATATATAATATATATAAAATATATTCTTTGAAAGGAAATAAACATTTTTCTTCATGCCATACCGGATCCAGAGTCACTGTCAAAAACAGCCATTTCTTCCCCGAGAAATAACCTTCTGGCAAGAGTACGTCTGTACCAGGCTTTCGGCAGTGCAAGAATTTCGTGCAATCTTCTCATGTCGTACTTGAAAGAAGCGGATCCGATATTGCACACCACTGTCGATGCAAAAGTTAAAATTCAATCTAACTAGTCTATGATGAAGTTAAAATCAACAAAATATTTATAAACAGAATCGATTTGGAACACAAAACAGAAAAAGCCAAATGTTGGAAGCTCACGTGAAAAATGAACTAAATTCGTCGGCGCTTGCTGCAATTTAGAAAATGCATGTTCAGACTTGGTAGGTGTTGCGTAATCTTTCTGCAGGACACCCATCCTACTTCTTGAAATGTTTACTTTAACAAATTCAACATTTAGACTGAGAGAGTCTTTTCTTGTTTCAATCATTTGCGCCGATCTACCACCTAAATCTAAAAACAATTAATAATAAATATAATTTAATTAAAAAAAATAGCTTTTAATTTCTTTATATTACAACTTTATACCATCAGAAAATCAAAATTAAACAGGAAAACTCAAAACTTTGTGCATACAAACATTAAAGTGATTCTTATTTAATATTTATTAAATAAACACAACAAACAAAATAAAGTTTCTGTAAATTTGCATATTTATATACAAACAATTTGCAACAATACAAACAAACTGCACATTTAAAACAGTGAAAAAAAAAAACAATAAAGATTACTCTTATTGGAAATGTTCTCGGTGCGAGATGCTTTTCTTTGTCCGCCCCCATATGGATGGAAGATGTAAAGAGAAAAATCGTTCATACACACGGACACACTCAACCCCCCTCCTTGGGCTCCATCCATTGACAGAATGGTTTGACGATCTAGATAAAAATCGTAAATTTGTATAAATGTATACATAAAAGATTTTTACCACTATTACTGTTATAAAAAAATGAGATTTTAAAATACGATCTCCGAGTTCAAACTAATAATAATAAAGAAGAAATGGTTAATTAAAAACAACTGTAGACCTTTTTTCATGAAGGATGTGTCCGTTAAATGATTGTCAACCTTCTTGGTAGAGAAAACAATGTCTAAAGAAGGAATCCTCAAAAGACACTCGACCCTGGAAACAGGAAGACACGTGAAGCGAACACTGGAGGGTTGGACGCGAATGTAAACGACAACTTCAACGGGAAATGAAGCAAATGGTTGAGCATTCGAAGACAGCAGCGAGGATGTTGAACTTTCTCGTGAATGATTTATCTGGGACGGAACTGCTATTGAAGATAAAAATAATCTAATTCAAGGTAAGCTAATAATAACAACCTACAACCAGGTAATTTATTTTATTTAATTCTGAGAAAAACGTTTATAAATGTTTGCTGAAAGATAAAAAGACAAATTGTAACCATTGAGTTTAAATGCAGTTTTTCTTAGAGGTTCGATAGGCAACGGTTCAATTGCTTGCTCCAAGAAATCAAGAAGGGCTGTGCTGATCAACATTTCCTGCATAAAAATTAAAATAAATAAAGTAGATTATAACAAAGAATCAAAAGGAATCAATTCAAAAGAACTTAAAATACAAACCTCTGGAAGTCGTTGTATGGAAAGCCAAGTGTACAAATTTGCTTTTTTAATTCCTAGAATTTTCTTTGATTTGTCTGAACTTACATCTGAATGGGGAGCTCCGTCAAGGGTTGATATTGTTCTTGAATTGTAGTGAAGCTAAATAATTAAAAGTGGATATTGTTCTTGAATTGTAGTAAAGTTAAATAATTTGGCATGAAATGAAATGAAAATTCATCTTCTGTAAAACTTCCTCAAAAACTAAAATAAATGACTTTTCATAATATTTTGTCAAAACTTTTAAAAACATTCTGTATACAATGAACATAAAGTTTTTTGAGACCCTCCTAAAAATTGGGACTTTACATGAAGAAAAATTCTTATCCTAGTTTAGCATTTAATAAACTAAATTATTATAAATTATAAAAAGTGTCGATGATAATATAGCTTTAACCTAATGTCAACTTTCTATAACTAATTAGAAATTTATAAGCTTGTACATTTAGGCAGACAGATTTTTTCAAAGAAGCTAAAGTTTATTTAGATTAAATTTTATAAAGATAATATTATTAATATAAAATAAAAATTAATTATTCAAAAAGATCACCTTGACTTCCACGCCAGGTATAAAAAATACGGTGTTGTTGTTTGGAATGATTGCAAGTCGATTGATTTGAGGAGGAAAGTCAAGATTCTTCTTTGTACCTGATCTTCTTCTATCTACCAGCTTTGGAGACACAGTTGGTCCCTTGTTAGTCCTGAAACGAATAGGAAAATCAGCACAATAATCATAAATTAACATTCCTAATGTTATTTTAAATAGCTAATTAAACTGAGGTTTGCATACTGGAATGCTCCAGAAATTCCAGTAACTTGGTGTTATTTAGGAGGAGCATTTCTGCATCACTCTTTCTCACTCTAGGACTGGTCCAAAAGAACTACCAAACTCAGTTTATACAAGAAATTAGTCAGCGCAGGTATGGCAACAAGACTCACATCATGACATTCTGAAGTGAGAGTTAAACCATACCACTTTGTTACCAGCGCTCACTTGAACTAAATATGGACTGCAGCAATACATTATAGCCGATATAGATCACTTATAGTTGCAACCAGCTTTAAACATTGAAAATCAAACTCAACCTTTTATTGAGAAAAAGAAGATCTAATTCAGCCTGTTCAGTTTTAATTTCTTTTGGATGCAAGACACACTTTCCACTGTCGATTTCAGCTCTGACATCCAATTCAAAATCAACTGAAGGTTCAATCATCTGTCTCGTCGGCACCTTTCCATTTTTTGCATTCTTTGCATTAGAATCTCTAAAAAATAAATTCAAATCTTATTTGATTAGCGAAATAATTAAATAAAAAAAAAAATATTATCTTATGCTTACGTTTTATGTTCGTGTTCTGCAGAATCGTAAGCATCCACGCCATCTTCATAATCATCTTCATCATCGAACTCGATACTTTTAACATCATCGTCGAACATGTGATCGGCAATCATTTCAGATTGATAATTCAGTTGTTGAGGTTTGATGGGTTGGGTAATAGAAGTGTTTGTAGGAGAGTCCTCCTCCTGAAATGTGGAAAGATCCCTGTGGACATCCATCCCACGTGGAGGACAAGTTGCTGATGAAACAACAGCTTGAAGTTGAGAAACATCAAAGGAATGAGTTCTTAAATGTGATGAATTCATTGCAGCATCCAGAACTCTGTGTGGTTCTGAATCCTTTTTTGATTGAGAGTCCAATGAGCCCATTGCTCCTTGCAACTAAATTATGAAAAAATTTCAAATAAAAAATTCTAATTTAGATTCAATATAATAAATGTAATAATCAAAGATTTACATTACACATGAAAAATATGCATCCTTCACACATATACACCCTCTACACATATGCATCCTTCGCACATATGCATCCTCTTTTACGTTTAAACATTCAAACAAGTCGTCACACAAACCTTGATACCCGCCAGAGATGTGGATCTTGAATGCTTGTGGTCCGATACGGTTACATTCGAGAACCTGCTGCTGTCACCTGGTATTTTTTTAGAGATGCTGTGATATCTGAATCGTTTCATAATATCTTGCCTGAAGTCATTGAACAGAGCTGCCTGCAACCCCTGCAGTTTTCTCTCTTCTTCTTCGATAGTATTCCTGCTAGCTCTCAACACTTTCAAATCTTGAACAACTTTTGCCTAGTTTTAAAATAAAAAAAAATAAAAAACTGAATCAAATGATCATCACAAACAATTTAAATGAACCAATAAAAAAAGTGAAGAAATACTTGTTCGTTCATCTCATTCTCAATCAATCTTGTCCTCGTTTTGGAGTCAAGAGTCAAGTCGTAGACGAAATCAGGAAGATCATCTTGCATTATCGTACTTTGCTTGCGAGATGTCTGCTCCACCTGTGATGGAAAAAATAGATTATTAAATTAATACAAGAAACATCTTTAATGTTAATTTTCTTTAATATTTTTTAAATATAATATATTAATCTTGTTTATTATTTCAACATTGCCCACTGTGTATATTATCAAGGCATATTTACTTAATTTTGAACTCCTTCCCATTATTCAATCTTTCCCAAATTTTGCACACATGTTCAAGGTCGTTCAGTTCCATGACACGATGCAGGATAAAAATTTTACATTTCTAACATGTTACAATTAAATTCAATTGGCATTTTTTGATTCATATAGGGCAATGTATCTTGACTCAGATAATTTAAAATTCTTCATAAGTGTTTTGGATAACTCTCAACAACAACTGTTCAAATTTTAAACAAGCATAGAACAAAACTTTTCATGAATGACTTTGTTAATATAATACTAAAGATGCATATTTGATTTTCTAAAAAATTGTGGAATCAGTGCATTGCTAGTAAGTAGTAACTAATCTTCAATTAACAATATAAAACCCGTTAGCACAATGTAATAAAACCTTAGTAGGAATGTCTTGAGAATTGATAGATTGAAATTCATCCATCTGAGATTCACCGGCCAGAGAAGTCAACGTGTTCCAGACGTTGTTTAGTCTCTTACCGATGTTGGCATCCAAGTGGATGTCTATGCCCTTCATCTGCCATAGAATGTTCAAAAACCATTTTGCATTAGTTGTTACGAAGTCAGATGTCGATTGTTCTGTCTGTTGTTGATTTTGTTGTACTGTGGCTTCAGCAGCTTGTCTCAGATTGATCGTTCTCGAACACATTTCAAAAGTCCCGTTCGGAACGACAACGGCATTTATCACAAACTCGTACGACTTTTCGGGCTTCCAATCGTCCCAGGAAACTTCAAAATCCTCAGCAAATCTCAAACAAAAACCTGAAATAATTTATTTATAAACAATGATTGAATAACAAATCACATGTATGCAACCAAAATAATAACTCAAAGCTTCGATTACTTTGCACAAAACATAAAAAAAAATTACAAACACACACAAAAATATCGCTCAAAAAACAAACCAGTAAATTTTCCTTTGCAGACAAACGATCCATACGAACAGGCGGATATTTGAGCATTTTCCAGAGTTAATACCAATGCACCAGAAAGTCCCGATTCTTCTCCTCTAACGGCAAATCCTTTCTGGAAATTCCACAAAAATTTGATCAGCAAATCTTTTAAAAAGAATTCAACTTAAATTTAAAAAACCAAAAAACCAGCAAACGAACCTGAGTGTAAAGATTTGTGGGAAGACAGATGCCTAAGTCGTCGATGGTCATCTGAAGGAAGAGGACGCCCAGAGATGATTCGGCCATCGAGAGGGGAGGAATTTTTGTGAGAACTTGCTGGGTTGCCATTTGGATTTCTTTGTTCAGAGCCATTCTCTGTTCGGTCCAGTACTCGTATGCATTTCGATAGTTCAGCCATACCAATATGGCTTTCGTGGAAAATAAATAAGAAAATTATTATCACAAATATTTATTTACATGCTATTCTATAATGTTCTCAAAAGCATGGAATGGAAAAGAATGGAAAAAATGCCATTAAAGTTTTAAAGAATTAATAAAATGAAAACCTTTATCAAAGGCAGAAGGTAGAACAAAAATAATCGGCCGTTTGAGAGTTATCAATAAAGCTTCCTGATCCATAGATGCTCCAGATATAATTTCATCCTTCAAGTTAAATTTATTTATAAACTCTATTTACCTTAGATATAACATGGAATTGAATCATTTATTAGCTGACACGATGCCAGAAAGAACTACAAAATTAACTTTTTACATTACTAAAGATTCTTCATGTTAAGAAGAAAAGTAACCTGCAAAGCATTGCGCAACGTAATGCTTGTAGCGAATGATGCTAAATGAGGAAATTCAGCTTCCGCTTCTTCGAACATGGGATTTTTTATCAATGTACCAAGTCCCAAATTCAAGTCAACTTTAACTTGGAAGAACACTTTAGGAATCTGAAAGAAAAAATTAAACAGAACTCTGAAAACTTGAAATCGTTCCACAACAAAAAACCAAAAAAATTATTACTTATTATTATAATAATTATTAATATTCAATGTAATGTTGTACATTCACATTTATAAAATGTAAAAAAAGTATCTTAACCTTATATTCTTGACCGGACAAAAATTCTTTAGATGAAGAGCTATTTGAATTTTCCAATCTTTGAACCCTATTGGACAGCTCAAACTCAATTTTACCAGTTTCAAGTCTCACAGCATTATTTGTTGGGGTTGTTGCAGTAATTTGGAGACTCTGTTGAATATAATGAATTTTTATAATTAAAATCAATAACTTGAAAAACAACAAACACAAAAATGCTAATCAATCACAAACTTACTTTAAGCCTGAACAGAAAAGAATAAAGAAGAGGTTTGCTTGGATCAGATGAGGATACCGACAAATTATCCGACCAAAATGTGACCGGCTGATCCGATCCGGAAACCTTCTGGACAACTTCGTTCACCTCCTTGAAAACGAATATAAATTAAATTTAAAAAATTTCAATCACAACAAATAATTTAGGATGGAAAACTTTTTCTTTCCAGATTATGTTTTCATTTCATACAAACCTTCATGAAAACTTTCTGAACAAAAACAAGATGGTTGAGAAGATCAGTCGTCAAGACGTGCTCGAATGCTCCGACCTCTGCGACGGCCTTCAAATAGCTTCCCTGTCTGAGAGTCAGCCCTTCGTTCAGCATGTTGTGATCACTCGGATTCCACTCCTCTTGAGTCGGTGGCTGTTGATGCTGCTCCAATCTGTATTCAGCTTGTATGTTGATAGGAGATAAAGCTATGCTGGCCGAAGTCGGAACATTTGATGGGGCATTTACCTGAATGTAATTAAATATAAATATAATAATGAATATTTACCTGTATATTAATCCTACTATTTCAAATAAAATCTGATAAAAATTTATAATCTTAACATTCTCAATGACAATCAACTCAGTCGATAAAAACAAAAAAAAATAAAAAACCAATAAAATGCAGAATAATAAAATATCATTATCAAACCCATCAAATAATTATCATGCAGTGATATCAATACAAAATGTGTTTTTCCCATAAAAATAAAACATAAAATTTTATTAAATTACTTTTACAAAAATTCATTTTAATCTGAGAAGTCTTAATTGCCGTATTGAATTGTCCAAAAAAAAAATTAAAATTTGATTCTTAAGTGGAAAAATACAACTCTTTTCAATTTAAAACAACAGCATTACTGAACGAAGCAAGTTTTCAAACTCATTATAATATACTCAGAGAGAAATAAATATGATTACTCAGAAATAAATAAATACAACTTCTTTGTTATGATGGCGCTACTGATTTTAAATAATTAAATAATCACTCCAAGAGTTTAAATTGAGTGGAATTGATAACTACTAACTGCAACAAATCGTATAATTCTTCTTCGGAAAACTAACACGCCTTCATTCACATCGAAACAATAAGAAATAAATAAACAACAAACTTTAAGAAACTAAAATAGCAACCTGACTGTAATGGTAAACAGAACAATTTAAATTATACGTGGCTGCACTAACCTAATTCATATAAAAATTCTGAAAACAATACAATATATGCATTCAACGAACAAGGAATTACAACAAGATTACATAACAACTCTCATTGTCACTTACACAATTCATTCTAACCAATTTGCTATGGACTCCTAAAGCCTATTTTGTGAGCCGAAAAATTAAGGAGAAAATCTAATTAAAAACCATTTATATTAAAAAGCACGAGTGCACAAAAATAAACAAAGAAGATTTCCATTCGACAATGGCAGCATAAAAGTGCAAAGAATTTTCACCGAGAGAAAATACAAACCCGAGAACTGAAACTGAGAGAATGAGTGAGAATATCGATTGTAAATTTAGATTTTGATCCTGCAACTCCTGAACTTGTGACTTCTCCCATCTGAAAAAAGTCAAAAAAACATTTCTTAAATTTTTTAATAATTAATTCTTATTACTTTCTCAATATTTTAATATTTCTATCATACCTTTATGGCTAATACTTTCTTAACTACTTTAATTATAGGTTATCCAACTTTTACTAAATCATGGGCCCATTTTTATAGAGCAGCCTACTCAAACATTGACAGGTGAATGCCTTACTGCTATATCATCAGTGCCCACATAGATAATACTAATCTTTATGCCACAGCAGAATTACCAAACAATTTCAAACATATCGTTCTAAACTTTTTGTTAGGTGTATCCTAATTATAAAAAAAGCTTACTTGATATTGAGCCTTAAGAGATGGAAGTAAAGAAGCTCCAACGATGAGGCCCTTCAGTTTTGCTCGAAAATGTATCGCAATCGGCTTCGTCCGAACCTTTTTCACCTGCTTTGGAAGAACGAGTCGATCGATGGGCGTGTTCAAAGAACTTAAAAGATCCGAGGGCATGGCCATTCCAGCCGATGTTGGACCGGGCATCGTTGACGTCGAGTATGTCGATTGAGCGAAGTTCGTGCCGTTAGAGGTAGCAGCATCTCTCGGGAATGGAGTATCCAGAGTATCAGATGACCTGGAAAAATATTTCTTCATAACTTCAGAAAAACAATTCATCAAGAAAAAAACCTGTCATAGCTGTAAATTAAAAAAAAATCCACAGAAATGTTTTGTAACATCTACGGCAAAGCTTGCTACATGTAGAATAACTAACTTGTTTTTAGTTGGAACTTTTATAAATTCTTGCAACGTGTCCGAAAGTCTTTTAGAGCTATGAACCACCATGCTGTGAAGAGCGACCGGATGTTGCGGTATGTTTATAGATACAAGACCGATGTGGAGAATGCAAAAACTGTTGTCAGAAGTTTTTTTAAGAAACGATGAAAACATTCCATTCGATCTTGATATTTTAACTTGCACAACCGTCCTGCACAATATTTCATTGTTTTTATTTTTTTTAAATACAAGAAACTTTTATCCTGAGCAAAAATTATATTAATAACTATTTAAACTAACTGTTGGACGGTAGAATGTGTTCCTTCCAGTAATGTCACGGTCGTTTGGTTAACAGATACGGAGGCTGATGATTCGGTGGATTTCTTTTTGGCAATTCCTGATTAAATAAGATTAATTCATGGGAGAAATAAACATTAAAATAATTCAAATTTGAAGACCAAATATTAAAATAATTTCCAATAAAATATATTTATTTGTAAAGAAACATGGATTTCTAAATAAAGTGTTTTGGAAGCCCTCATTTGCATGTTTAAACTTTAAAATTATTATTTTAAAGTCATGTTGGAGTTTTTTATTAGACTTGTTTTAATTACAGTAATTAAAACTTATCATTAGTATAGTTAAACAATTATTATTATTAAAAGAAAAGCAAAAGCATTTTATAGAGCTCTTATACGGTCGCACATCGTTTTAGCGACATGATCGAACCGGCATTCAGAAAATCAATCAATCATCAGAAGTATCCGAACACATGATAACATCAAATTATGATAACAGAACACATGATAACATCGAGTTGTTTTATTAATAGATCTGGAATTACACTGAGTAGACCGTTGCAATAATCAAGTCAAGACAGGAACTATATTCAACTATCTCATAAATCTACATATAATGTTCAAATATTCTATAAACCTTTATACAATGTTCACTATTTTGAGCTATCTAATAAACCAGTATATAATGATCAATATTTTTATATATTTCATAAACATATAACATAATATTCACTAGGTTCAGCTAGCTCATAAACCTATAAGTAGTGTTCACTGGGTTCAACTATCTCATTATCTTTTATATAATGTTCATTATGTTCAAATGTTTCTTACAAAACCCACCTTTAATTTTCTCTCTATGACTAAAACTTGCTTGACAGTTTTGCAGTTCAGCATGAAGCTTTAAACCACTAAGCACAGCAGAAATTCCAAATGATTTGACGTGTATTGTTCCAAATGCAATTAAAGGAATTCTTTCTCTTACCAAGATGTCTGAAAATAAATCCTCGCATAATTTAATCTCATTAAAATTAAAATTTTATGAAATTAAAAACAAACTCTGCGTGAAAAAACTTGATTGCATCGGCTTCGGTCGGACACTCGGCTGTCTCTTCTTCTTCAGTTTTGAAGTTGAATTTCTCTCATCTTCTTCAATAACAGAAAGTTGGGATCTGCCACATTTAAAAAGAAAATATATTTTACTCGATCTATATACATATAAAAAACAATGTGTGTGCTTGTTCACTTATTACATCCGAACTGCTGGAGCAATCTAAACAAGGAGCAAGGAGGTAACCTTCATAAGGGATAAATGGGGTTTAGAGAGTTGCAACTCCGTTACCCCAACTACAGAGGTACACAACTCCGTTACCCCAACTACAGGGGGGTACGCTAAGCCTGTGGTTAGGGCTGGGTTTAAGTCTAGCATTACGACTAGAGAGAAAAAGCGAGAAAGAGAAAAATCAAGAGAACAACCAGAGAAAAACCTCTAAAAACCCCAGGCAACACCAGGTAACTTTGCTAGTATTATATAATAAATGAAAATACATTATTCACTTATTTATTGTTAAAAACAGTCACTGAAGTGAAAAAAATAAACTATATTTCTACAGTTGTAGAGTATCACAACCGCAGTAACATTTTAAAATTATCTTTATTTCTACGAAGAAAACAACAACAAACCAACCTGGTGAATGTCTTCATGACATCTGGCATGCTATTATACAAATTCAACAAATGATACAAATCTTTCCAACACTTTGGAGTGTTTGCAGTGAATTCATCGGCGATCGTCTTCCGATGCACGGTCGGAGATGAAGTATCGACCGCCTCGATGACAACCGGTTCTCCGTCAACTTTGAAAAGTTTCAGAGGGGAAGGCATGATATCCTTTGCTATAGCACCAAAAGAACCAGAAATTCCTTTCTCAAGATCATCCAATTCTTTAACTGAGAGGGGTTTAGAAGGTAAGTTTATGTCTTTTGGACGTCGAGCAGAGTTCGGTGTTCGTTTGGGAAGAGTGGATGATGATTCCATAGATGGGACAAAATCAGACTTCACTCCTGACGTGGGATCGTTAAAAGTCGATGCGTTAAGAGACGGAGGCGTACTGAACGTGTTCGGTGAATCTTTTTTCAGGTCGGACTTGGTCCGAGCCACACTTTCTACCATGGTGACAAACTGATGGACCAGTCTCAACAGTGACATGTTGACGTGCTGTGTGACGGACTGACTCGTGACTGTGAAGTTAACCTGAGTGATGTACAAATTAAATCTTAAAACAAAATGTTTTTGAAATAAAAAAAAAAGAGTAAAACAATGAATGCTTAATTGGACCTTTGTTGTTGCTGGTTTTGCTTCAATCTGCTCAATTGTATCCTTGAATAACTGAACCGTTTTCAAATAAACCAATTCATGATCTATAGGAAAAATATTAAAACAATGGGATTGTTATTTATTTATTAGGTTGAATATAATGATGCTGGAACTTGGAATGTTGATTTATTTATTAGGTTGAATATAATGACGATAAAACTTTTAGACTGTCGAGTAAATTTGATTACAAAATTTTAGGACAAACAAACAAACAATAAAAGCTTGTAGAAAAACAAGAAATAAATAGGCAACAAAGACCATCCACCTGCACTATTATCTCCCATATCAACGACTTTCATCTTCTTGCAAGCAGTCGAACTTTCAAAATCAACAACATCTTTCATGAACAAAGTAACTGAAAATGATTTGCATAAAAATGCAGGTCTGTTCCTCAGAGAAAGTTTCACGCATGGACGCTTCTTGAGCAATTTTGACTTGAAAGTAGATTCAGAATCGACAATTTCAACTCGGACTTCTTTCAAATTCGCCAGCAAGCTCAGCTCTCCTCCAAATTTCTTCATAACTGCAGACATGTGGACAGCTTTCAAATGCAAACCCATTGCTTTCAGTAGCGGCTTGAATAACACCTGGATTTAAAAAATAACAATAAAATATTAATTTTTTTTTTAATTTAAGGAAATAAACATCAAAACAAACTTGAGCATCCACAAGTTGGAATGTTGGACTTGCCAGAACCTTGTGCATGGCAACACTCCCTTCTTTGTTAGATTCAGTGGTTCCCAGATTTTCTTGAAATTTTGAAGATGAAATACCAGAAGTCATCTGCTGTGCGGAATGAGATTGTAGGAGAGGATCTTGTCGTTTTGTTTTGACATTGTGGTTGTTGAGATATTCCTGCTGTTTGGTCATCCATTTATGAAGATCTTCCTTCTGCTGGCTCTTTGTTTTCGATCCGGGAAGAAAAAGAACGCCAGCGGCAGATTGTTGCTGGTGCTTTTGAAGACGATAGGGTAGATCTGATTCTCCTGAATTGACTATAACCGGGATGACACGGTCACTGCTGCATCCCGAATTCAATGTCAGATTGCTCATGTCATTGGTCATAAATAACTTTCTGACAGGACTGGTAGAATCTGAAAACATTCCTGGCACCGGTAAATACTCAACAATTTAAACTCTGATTTAAATGAAATAATGATGTAACAGAACAAAATTTTATCATAAATCAACACGATAATACTACTTCTGACCATTTAAATGATTAGAAACCGTTTCATCTCCCGGTGCAAGATGGCGCCGCTGTCGTTTTCTTTCCGAATCATCGTTCGATCGAACTTTCTGGACCGATCCTCCCTCCGCCTTCAGCAGTGACGTACTCTCATCTATCACATCCATGTTGTCTAAATTAACTTCCATCTCGTCTACCTGAATTGCATGACTTCCAACATTCAATTTAGACTCTTTCTGAGTTTCACTGCTTTGATAAATCGGAACTGCAAATGTCACAGTAACTTTTTTCTTTGCCTGAAAAAGTAAAAAAAACCCATAAATCTTTATTAATATAAAATAAAAAATAATAATTCTCAGAAAAAAATTGAACAACAACACAAACCTTAAAGCTGTTTTCATCAAACATTGGCAAATACAAAACATTTTTCCACTGTTTGGTGAGCACAAGCAAACCATTTTTGATGGTAAGAACTTGCGGCAAAGTATCCTCAGATAGACTCGATTCGATCACATCAACTCCAACCATGTGGATATATTTTCTCATAACCGTTAATAACTGGCATGATGGATCATCTTGTAAGAACTTTGACTCCCACGATGTTTTGTTGTATTTACTCTAAAAGTTTCAGAGAAACATTTAAACTATATTGTCATTTAGATTCCGTTCATCTATGTCTATGTATACAAATACATTAACATACATAATTGACTTATGTATGTGTGAATGTGTGTAGAAATTCACATAATGCTGTTCAGTGCTGCTGTATCATCGCAACAATTTGCGATGATAAGATTAAATATTCAAAAATAACATTTGTTAAATAGCCCACACCATATCATATATTAATAGAACAAGAAAAATCCATTATTACAAAGTTTACATTAAAAATTATTGTAGGAAACTGAAAACATGACATTTTTTCATTACATGTTCTTAAAAAACTAGGGAAGATTTAGTCAAATTAAATTTTTTAATTAGAAAATTTGAACTAAAATGAAACCAAAAGAAATTTAAACAAAACGAAATGGACCTTTTTCATGAGATGAATTCCTTGAAGCTCAAGAGCATCAGTCATGATACAAGCCATCACAGAACACATTCTTTTATTGAATTCATCATACATTACTTTTGCAGAACTGATTATTTTATGACATGGAGTCATCCAGGCATTGATGGACGGGGTTGCAGTCGACAATAAATTCCAATCTTGTCTAATAAAATAAACAACAAATTCACAAATTTTTTAAACAAAAATTAATATATTTTTGTTTAAATCAATTTTTCGCTAACTGCAATCCATCTATTTTCACAATATTACATGACCATAATAAGAACAAACAAAAGCATTGCTTTTCATTTATAACTTTGAAGATTTCTATGAATAAATGGTCACTTCAAATAACAACCTTTCAAATCACAACAAAACATCATTTATACCTACCTATCAGCAAGATATTTCAACTCCTTCGAAGAGGCTGGAGGAGCAGCAAAATTGAACCAAACAGTTTTTATTTCGAGATTAAAACTGGATGCATCTCCTTTCAATTTGTTATCTTCACATTTGAGCTCTTCATCGGGAGTTTCCTTGTCGTCAGGGTGACGGTCGGGAACGGTTGAATCCGTTTTGTCTTCTGCAGGTCCAGAGTCCATATTGCTTTGTTCGCTATGCCTGGCTGCACGCATTTCAATGTCGGGTTTCGTCTTGGCTCCCGTTTCAACTGATTTGTCAACGTTCTTGTCTACTTTAGAAGTCTTCGGAAACGTACGAGGGGCGCAGAAACAAGAAGCATTTTTTGAAGTTCCCGGATGCAAAATAGAATCTTCAATATTCACATCGGGACTAGACAAGGTTTTCGTTGCCTCCGTCACATCATTTGCAGTCTCATCGTTATTGTTGGACGACATGGTATTATTCGATTCTTTTTCGGAAAATCCAAACCTGCTGACGGAACTAAACGAAATGTTTTCCAGTCCACATTCAAACATCAACAATCCGATCACTCCGTCGATGCTGTTGTCCGTAGAGTCTTCAAAAACAGGGTGGTTCCCGTTGGATCTTGAAGTATTAAACTTTTTGGAACCTGTACAAGCAACATAGTGTTTTGTCAGCGACACAAACGATGAACTTAAAAAAAAAAGCAATTAATCTTACGCGAGTTCTCGGCATTGTGATATTTCTTATTTTTATATAGAATCCACGAGTAATGTGTTGATGGAGTGCTGCCACCTGGGTTATCTTTTTCCGAAGGATTGAAAGCAAAGAAAACTTTTGACAGAGACACCGGAATGGCAGTCAGAGAGAGAGGATCGGCCAGGTTGCCCGAAAGACTTCTCGATCTTCTCAGTTGGAAATGCATTTTGGACATGTGCATTTGAATTACAAAGTTCTCTTTTCGTACTTCCGAAAATGTTTTACACTTTACAATCGTGTTGTTGGTGTTGCCGAGCATTTTGTGGAATCTCGACGGATCTTGAGCTTTCTTTTTCCCGACTCCGATTTTGTTTCCGAGATTGCTGATGATGACGTTGTGCACCTCAGGAAGGTCCTGTGACCTGTATTGAAAAAATAGAAAAAAAAAATAGTACGGAATAAAAAATAAGTAAAGTGATAAATAAGCCAATAAAGCAAAATCTTTTACCAGGCAACATCATAAGTAATGAAATAATGCTAGGTTAATGAATAGTAATAAATACATTGTGACTCTTTAGGTTAAACTAATACATACAATATAAATTATATATATGTGTGTGTGTGTGTGTGTGTGTGTGTGTGTGTGTGTGTGTGTGTGTGTGTGTGTGTGTGTAATGGTTGTGCATAGACAGAGAGAAGGAGAAGGTGGTGGTCATGAATAATTAAAAAAGTCCTGCAGGTTGACATTTCATGAATCAAAGCAATGTTGCCAGTTTGATCCCTTCCAGATTTGAGAACATTTATTTATATTTGATTATAATTAAATAATACAATTAAACACAAACGGTGATTTCTTGTTCTTTGGAGTGACAGCGTTAGACATCAACAAGGTCGATGTAGATTTGATCTCTGCTTTGCTCAACATTTGAACTTCCAGCGAATCAATGCAAGCAACGAAAAGAGATGCTGAAGTTAGGTCTCTGGCTTTGTCCAAGTTGGAAGCCAAAACTTTGTTTTCAATCAGGCAGACTTGCAACATGCACACATTTATCTGATTGGAAAGGTAAAATTAAAATAAATTTGCTACAATTGACTTGATAAGCAATTTTTTCATATGAGCTGAAAAATATAAATTAAAAATATGTAACAAAAATCATTAAACCATAACAATAAGATATGTATTAAAAATCATTAAACTGTAACAATAAAATATGTAACAAAAATCATTAAGCCGTAAGAATAAAATATGTAATAAAAATCATTAAATTGTAACAATAAAATATGTAATAAAAATCATTTGACTGTAACAATAAAATTTACAAATATCAATTTGGAATTAATAAAAACCTGTGGTATCTGAAGAAGAACATGAAATTTATTTAGTTGCAACTTTTCTATGTTGGTGGTCGTGCTTGTCGGGTCAGAGAGAACCGAGAAACATGATGGAGAAGTATTTTTGTCGCCCTGCTCGTTGACGCTGTCGAGGCATTTCATGTGTAACATGTCGACGATTGATGACGGGTGCATCTGTCTCAGTGAAGGTGTCGTTGAATCGATGTATCTGTCAATTAAAATGTAATTAAATATAATAATAATAATAATAATAATAATAATAGTAATAATAATAATAATGATTTGAATGTGCACTACGACAACGCTGTAATGTAGCCGTAGTGCATTTCTTTGCGTCCTGGCTACCTTCTGAAAGGTAGCCAGGACGCAAAGGAATGCACTACGGCTACCATATTTTGGTAGCCAGGACGCAAAGGAATGCTACTCAATTTTGGTGACAAAATTGCAAGTATTTTTGGTGGTCGCAAAATTTTACCTTGGTTTCGTGCAGGGGTTATTTGGGTAGGGCAGGGGGCGGTCCCCCCCAACAATTTTTTTAAAAATTTTTGATTTAAATAAAGACGAAGTTTTTGGAAGCAGTGTTCCCAGAGGCGGCGATTGAAGGGCTGGGGCGGGAAACGCCCCCCCCCCCAAGATTTTCCACCAAAGAAAAAAAAAATTTTATCAGCTCATTTATTTAGATTAGTTGATAAACGTAGTATTTTTTATACATTTTCAATTATACCTAGCTCATTTATTTAGACTAGTTGATAAACGTAGTATTTTTTATACATTTTCAATTATACCTACTTAGTCCCCCCCCAACAATTTTTTTTTTAAATTTTTGATTTAAATAAAGACGAAGTTTTTGGAAGCAGTGTTCCCAGAGGCGGCGATTGAAGGGCTGGGGGCGGGAGACGCCCCCCCCAAGATTTTCCACCAAATAAAAAAAATTTCTTTATTAGCTCATTTATTCAGATTAGTTGATAAACGTAGTATTTTTTATACATTTTCAATTATACCTACTTAGTCCCCCCAACAATTTTTTTTTTTAAATTTTTATTTAAATAAAGACGAAGTTTTTGGAAGCAGTGTTCCCAGAGGCGGCGATTGAAGGGCTGGGGGCGGGAGACGCCCCCCCCCAAGATTTTCCACCAAATAAAAAAAAATTCTTTATTAGCTCATTTATTTAGACTAGTTGATAAACGTAGTATTTTTTTATACATTTTCAATTATACCTACTTAGTCCCCCAACAATTTTTTTTAATTTTTGATTTAAATAAAGACAAAGTTTTTGGAAGCAGTGTTCCCAGAGGCGGCGATTGAAGGGCTGGGGGCGGGAGACGCCTCCCCAAGATTTTCCACCAAATAAAAAAAAATTCTTTATTGGCTCATTTATTTAGATTAGTTGATAAACGTAGTATTTTTTATACATTTTCAATTATACCTACTTAGGTATATCATACTAGCATTCCCGTCGCGGCTTTGCTCGCTTGAAAAAGAGAATACGCATCCACCGTAGCGTACATCATGGGGCGATTTTTTACAGTCCGACCCGGTCTGGTCCGGTCCATCGACAACATAGCCCGGCCCGCTTCATAAGCCAAATTTTCAGGCCCGGCACGGGCCATCTAATTTAGGCCTGGCCCGTTTTAACAGGCCTAAAATTTCTATATACTTGGCGAAAATACTCGGCCCGTTCCACCTTGATTTCAGGTTTGGCCCATCCGGTCAGAAGACCCTAAAATCACGGCCTGGCCCGATCCGTGCAACACTCTAATCCATAGTGCCCTACACGGATTTTTTAGACCCGGTCCAGTTTATTTCATAGAAAGAAAATTTCAGGCCTGGCTCGTTATTTAGGCTCGAACTGTCCCGTTTCGTAAGAAAAAAAGTCGAGGCCTGGACTCAACCAATTTTAACGGTACAAAACCTCAAAGCTTGGAGACTAATTTTTTGAAAAAATAATGTAACACGTATCTTATAATTATAAAAAAACTTATTATTGAATTTTAATGTTTTTACATTTTTAGTTATTGAGTTTTCAAGCAAATATAATCCTTTTCTCCGCCTTACATTTCTAGTCCTGGAAGCCAGAACATAAAAAAATTGGAAAACATTTGTAACTTTATCTTTTAAGTAGTATCTAGTTACTAATCTGTATAACTGTAGTATTTTTAGTTTCAGAGTTGCAGTTTTTCTAAAAAAAAATAAAACCCTATTTCTTCCCCCCACATTTGAAGTCCTAGAAACCAAATTTTGACAAATTAATAAAACATATATTTTGTTATTTCGTAAAACTAATCTCGGTACCAAATTGCAAAATTTTAACAATTTTAGTTTTTGGAGTTTTTAATAAAATTATTTTTTCCACCCCACATTTGAGGTCCTGGAAATCAAATTATTACAAATTGATAGAATATGTACATCTTTATTTTTTGAGTAGATACTAAATTTTACATGTGTATCACTTAGAGTTTTTGAGTAGCAGTTATTTTAAAAAACAACCCTATTTTCCACCCCACTTTTGAGGTCCTGGAAACCAAATTTTTAAAAAATGGTGACACATGTGTTTTTTTTATTTTTTAAGAAGAATCTAGATACCAAATTTCAAAGCTTTCTCATTTTTGGTTTTCTACATATGCCTTATTTTAGAAAACATTTGTTTTAAAACATTCACATTTTTAGTTTTTCTTTTTTCCATCTCACCTTTGAAGTCCCGGAAACAATATATTTAAAAATTGGTAAAACACGCATATCTTTTCGAGTAAAAACTAAATAATAATTTTTTCATCAGCAGCACTTACAGTTTTTAGCAGTTATTCTAAAAAAACAAATAATCTAATTTTCCATCTCACATTTGAGGTCCCGGAAACCTAATTTTCAAAAATGGTAAAACACGTTTATTTTATTTGTTCGAGTAAATACTAATTGTTAATTTTTACATCTGTAGCATTTACAGTTTCTGAGTAGCTGTTATTTCAAAAAACAAATAACCCTATTTTCCACCCCACATTTGAAGTCCTGGAAACCAAAATTTTAAAAAATGGTAAAACACGTATTTTTTAATTTTTTAAAAAGAATATAAATAGCAAATTTCCAAATATATATATATATATATATATATATATTCTTTTAAACACACTCCGTTGAAAACTATGGCCCACTTGGCGTTTATCAATTTTTTTATGGTGCCCTCGATTTTGCGGTAGTTGAAAGACGTGAGACTTGTTTTAGATGTTTTATTAGGCTTACTGCAGTTTCGGAAAATCCTTTTCCATCTTCGGAGCCGAAAGTAATAAATTGTTTATTACTTTCGGCTCCGAAGATGGAAAAGGATTTCCGAAACTGCAGTAAGCCTAATAAAACATCTAAAACAAGTCTCACGTCTTTCAACTACCGCAAAATCGAGGGCACCATAAAAAATTGATAAACGCCAAGTGGGCCATAGTTTTCAACGGAGTGTGTTTAAAAGAAAATATAACGCCAAACTACGCTCGAAATATATATATATATATATATATATATATATATATATATATATATATATATTGTTATAATATCGATAACTATACTAAAGTTCTTTAGAAATGGTCCAAAATTTATTAGAAGAAATACACACTTAATCAAAAACTTGTGTCTTAGTAACTGTAATTAAGACTGGTTGATTGAAGGAAAAAATTACATTAAAATCGGTTCAGCCGTTTCGGAGGAGTTTGAAGTCAAACACTATGACATATATATATAAATATATTTATATATATATATATATATATATATATATATATATATATATATCTGCTAATATAATTCAATCTTTTAGATAGCTTTACATTCATAATATAAACGTTTTTTTTGTCCGCGTTCAATATTAAATAAAAGTTTATATTTTTGTATAGTTTTTTAATTAATATGATGTTTTACATATAAATCCAACATATTAGTGTACATTGGCATAGTCATTTGAGTTTGAAGATTCTCTAAGTTGCATTTAAAAAATCTTTGCCCCTCCAAAAACTTTGCTGAATCACCTCCTCTGAGTATCCCTCAACCCAACTCTCCCCGTTCATCAGCTACTTTTTAGAAGGCAAAAGACTATAGAGCTTAAGAAACATTTATGAAACTGAACATCCGACCCCCTGGTCATCAGCTATTTTTTGGAGACAGGAGTATAGATTTGTTAGAAAATTTGTGCAGAAACATTTTGCCCCCCCCCCCTTCTAGGAATTGCTGAAATGACGCTACAGGTTTTGTGGGGTTCAGTACCCATATAAAAAATGTTCCTTGCTTACATTTTTCCAGAATTATTACTTTTTCCAGAACTATTACTTTTTCCAGAACTATTACTTTTTCAAGAACTTTTACCTTATCAAGAACTGTTACATATTCGAGTGTTTACTGAAATCATGGTTAGAGTGTAAAGCGGGATTCATGAGAGTGAGCGGCAGGCCAAAAAATCACGCATCATATTTGCAGCGGAGAGAGTTAAAGAATAATTAAACGTAAATGTGTTTTCTAATAAAATGTTATAGCAGAATGTAAAACTGGTCTCTGTGAAAGTTTGCGTTGATTCAAAAATCACAGAATCGGTGAGATGTATGAGCGGAGTTTGTTTCCTAAGTTAGCCTATTTGTGAGCTAAAAACTATGAATACATGCTAGTAGTAACAAACAACTAAACAACGCGCACTCTTCAGATGAGCGTAGACAGGGGCAGATTAACTGTCTCGTAGGCCAAGGCACATAAACGAGTATAATATTTGTATATTTATATATACTACTAATTGGCATAAAATTGATCGAATTAGATGATAAGATGAAAATTTCCGTTGATATATTGACTCATAATTCAATGAATAAATGCCTTAGTGCCTAGGCCTTAATCCGGCCCTGAGCGTAGAGCCGGCTCTCAGTTTTCCTCTAACAACTCGAAGATGCAAAATGGATAATGAAACCATTGATTTGCTAAATCCAATTTTGACCAAAACGTTATCGAGCCATAACATCAATGTAGTTTTTATTAAACTAGGTCAGCCTATTTTAAAATACAAGTTAGGAAAATTTTAACTTAAAAATTAGTTTGCGCACATCACTGAACTGAATATTAATAAGTCAGGCACAAAAATAGACAGAGACCGATAACTTTTAAAAAAGTTTAGCTAGTTGGTTTTTTTTTAATATGTAGCAAGTTTTTCTTTTCAATTTTGTTCTGGATATTATAATGCTCTAAACAATGTCACATATTTTAAAAAAAATACTTTTTAGGGCATTTCGATAATCAAGTTGGGCATAATTGGCATAATATAATATTAATAACAGTCAAGTTCAAGATATTTATTAAAAAACATTTTTACACATGGATGTAAACTAGTAAAACAAACCATTTTAATGAACACAACATTAGAAGCTAACCCTCATTTTGCTAACATTATTAATTACACAGCTTCAATAAATAAAACATAACAAATGTATAAGTTAAAATTTTAAAACAACCATTTTAATATGCACAACATTAGAAGCTAACCCTCATTATGCTAACATTAATTAATTACACAGCAAATTGATTAATTAAAATTTTAAAACAAACCACTTAATATGCAAAACATTGGAAGCTAATCCTCATTTTTCTATCATTAATTAATTACACAACTTCAATAAAACATAACAAATGTATTAGTTAAAATTTTATCAACTAAATATCCAATATATATATACAGATATATATAATTATAAATAGCAATTGGCAATCATTAATGTTGTTCCAATAAAAGAATTAGATTAAGATAGTATAGTTCAAACTTATGTATTAATTGATTATTAATTTTTTTAAACCAATTAACATAACCCATTTTGTAGTTTTTAGATAGAATTGACCTTAATTTAACTAGGTTAATGTAAACACACAGACAACAAATTACCATTCTGATCAAGATAAAATAAACTTTAACATTAAAAGTTTATCATGGAACAAACAACAGTGGCATCAATGAGAATTATGTACTAAAGTAGGAGTTAAATCATTAACTTGAACCATTAAAAGGATCTATTATTTCAAGCAAGACTAAACAATCATAAATTTAAAATATTACAACTTAGTTTAACATTCATGTTCATGTATCCAAACTTAAAATCCATGGTTACAATTACAATTGTCAGTCAATGAGTGAGTGAGTGAGTGAGTGAGTGAGTGAGTGAGTGAGTGAGTGAGTGAGTGAGTGAGTGAGTGAGTGAGTGAGTGAGTGAGTGAGTGAGTGAGTGAGTGAGTTGGCATTGAATATTAACATCACTTGATTAAAATAAAAGATTTGACTCTACTTGGCATGGCATAAATTAACTTTGAAATATCATTTCTCTTACTAATGTATTTATTTTACGATCAACAATCAATTCATTATAAAACAATTTGTCACCCATTATAATTGCTTTTATAAGTGTTGGTACTTTTTTTATTAATAAATTCTTTAAACAGATTTTTTTTAGTCTTTCCAAATAAGTGGTTTTCCAGCTGATTCGTTTATTTCTAGAGTGTGCTTGTGGTATCTGTAAACGTAGAGGAATATGCTTTCTAGCGATTCGTAACGTTAAAGTCGAAGTTATTTATATCACAATATTTCTCGAATTTATTTTAACTTAATTATTCTCCCTTGAAAAATAAATCTTTTAACTGGACTCAAATAAAACTGAATTCTCTCACTTTGTAGAATTTCGCACGGTTCTAACAAATCTTTTGTAAATTCCAATTTCTCTCTGCAGCACGTCTCTTTAAACTTTTATTTTTCTTCTCGAACACTCAACTTTATAACACACTGTCTAGTTTCTCAAAATTCATACACAAAATAATATTTACATTCTTACCAATCAAAATCAGGAAAAAGATACATATATATATATATATATATATATATATATATATATAATTTCTAGATAAAAAAATTAGTAAATACGCACACACATACACACATACATATATATAAAAACATATATATATATACATATATATATATATATATATACACATACATATACATATATATATGACTTATTGTTACGAAATATCCAATCCTAATAAAATGCACACATAATAAAATAAAATAAACAAATACTATGAAAAATACGTAAGATGAATTATCTTCATCTTACATATCCCCCCTCTTCGAAAAAAGAAACGCGTCAGTGTTTCTTGATTACATCGTCACTCTCTTTACGACTAAGAAAGTCAGCACCGATGTTCTCCTTGCCTTTGAAATAGTTTCCTTTCAACTTATTCTCAATCTCTATCTCTCTGCGTGCTGTGTCAACAGGGCGGGCATCTCCGAAGATTGCCGAATTCAACTTTCCAACTTTCCCCACCCCTCCATGTTGGCCTCTAGGCAGAAGATTGAGCCTTGGTCTTTCTTTTGGCGGATTCAAAGCTTGAACTTTTGCCTCAACTTTATTTCCTACTTTTGAAATGGCAGACGTGTTTCTTTCCTTGCTTTGATACAGCTCCGAGTTAGCCGACGATTTTCCAAAATTTACCTGATCATTCCTCTGAGTGCTGTCGTAGTTGGAAGCGGATTTCTGTGGTTTCCGACCAAAGCGTTTTCCTGCCGCCATTGCATCAAAACCTCTTACCCCTTCAACATTTCCCAGCACGAGATCGCAAAGTAGGTTTTTCATGCAGACCACCTCTCTAGTTCCTCTGAACCAGTCTGTTTTGATTTTTACCACTGCTGTTGGAGCTACTCGAACTGTGCCGTCGATCAAAACACAGGGTCTTGTTCTTCCGGTCATCTGACGCGGGTGCACTAATGATTCCTTTACTATTATGGAAGTACAGCCAGTGTCCCTCAAAACTTTTACCGGTTTTCTGTTCACAAACCCTCTGGTTAATTTAAATTTTTCTCCTGAGTGCAAACAACCATCCGCAATGACAGGAAAAATGCATCCACACTTCAATTCCACCTCATCCATTTTTTCTTCCATCACCATGGCAGCGCATGCATTCACAACACCGGAATCCTTGCATGGTGCTGACGTAGTCGTCTCTTTCCGTGTTTGAAAAAGTACAGGATTACTAGGGCTACTCTGCCGACACTCTCTTGCCATGTGCCCCGTTTGATGACAGTTGTAGCAGCGAGGTTCAACCATTTTGGCGTCACTGACCGACTGACCCCGGTTCCAACCCATCCTGCTATTGCTGTCCAATTTTGCCAACCTCTTCTCTGGATGGGCTTGGCTGTACTTGTTTACCCAAAGGCACAGCTCATTGACATCTATGCTCTCTTTATCCAACAAGTATTCGACCATTCCCGCCGGGCACTTTCCGAAAAACTGCTCTTTCAGAAACAAAAACAACAGATTTTGTTTGCCCGCGAGATCTACCCAGCGCCTGAGGTGGCTATCTAGCCGCACTAGATAATGTTCCCAGGTCTCCTCCGGTTCAGGCTTTGACTCTCGAAACATTATGCGATAGTCTTCCGCTGACTTCCCAAAACGACGAAGGAGTGCCTCCTTTGCCGTTCTGTAGTCCTGCATCTGACTATCGCTAAGTTGGCCAAACACTTCCAAAGTCTTCGCACTAAGCAACGACCCTAGAAGCATTCCCCAATCCTTCTGAGGGTGACCATTGGCTTTTGCCAATGACTCAAATCTCAGCAAAAATGCGTCGATGTCATCACCTTCAGAAAACTTTGGATAAGGAATCTTTGTTGCCTCTACCTTTGGCTCTTTTTTCGTTAGGGCCTCTAATTCCAGCTTTTTCAATTCCAATTCATGCTGCCTCTGTCTCTCTGCCTCTTCACGTTCCCGTTCCCGCTCTTCTTTAGCTTCTTGAGTCTTCTTCTCTTCGTGTTCACGTTCTTGTTTTTTTTCTTCACGTTCTTCTAATCTCCTAACTCTTTCTTCATCCTTTAACTCTTTGACATAATTCCTTAAATCTTCTCCGGAATAGCCTAGGGCCTGTCCCATCGCAATGAATTTCTCGTCAGACATCTTTCACAAAAGAAAAAAAAATTCGGTCACTTGTGATCAAACAACTTCAGAAAAAATATATTTACGTATGAAAATGCGTAAATACGTCGAGGTCACCAATGTAAACGTAGAGGAATATGCTTTCTAGCGATTCGTAACGTTAAAGTCGAAGTTATTTATATCACAATATTTCTCGAATTTATTTTAACTTAATTATTCTCCCTTGAAAAATAAATCTTTTAACTGGACTCAAATAAAACTGAATTCTCTCACTTTGTAGAATTTCGCACGGTTCTAACAAATCTTTTGTAAATTCCAATTTCTCTCTGCAGCACGTCTCTTTAAACTTTTATTTTTCTTCTCGAACACTCAACTTTATAACACACTGTCTAGTTTCTCAAAATTCATACACAAAATAATATTTACATTCTTACCAATCAAAATCAGGAAAAAGATACATATATATATATATATATATATATATATATATATATATAATTTCTAGATAAAAAAATTAGTAAATACGCACACACATACACACATACATATATATAAAAACATATATATATATACATATATATATATATATATATACACATACATATACATATATATATGACTTATTGTTACGAAATATCCAATCCTAATAAAATGCACACATAATAAAATAAAATAAACAAATACTATGAAAAATACGTAAGATGAATTATCTTCATCTTACAGTATCTTTTTTAACAAATTTAATAAATTTGATCTTGAATTTCATCACGAAATTATAACTTTACGAAAACGGAGGAAACTCGACAAACAGTCGTTATAACTATTACCAGGCCGGTAGCCGGGGCAATAAGCGGTAAAAGTGCTGTAGTCCTGTCGGTTTTGCCAAAACGATTGATTCTTCGATTAATTAATTAGGATGTACATATTTTCTAAAGAGTTATGGTTAGAGTAAGGGATTAATTTTAGACTTGTTTTACTTTTTTAGGTAGACTGCCGGCGCAGTAGCCAGTAGTAATTTTAACTAATTTTACCGATTGCAAGCGCGACGAACCGCCGAGGCAATAGCAGCGACCAAAAACAGCGGCAACCCTTACAAAAACAGCGCTTTTTAGACAAAAAAGCGGCAACATCTTCAAATAGTAATCCAGATATGCATCAATTAGATTTCATTTAAAATTTAAGTTATAATAAAAAAATCAAATTAAATAAACACGTACATTAATATATAAGTGTACTTTACTACTTGAGAAAAACGTTCTCCCGCTCTCACTCGCTTTCCCAATCCCGCTTGCTCTTCCGCTCCCGCTCGTTCTCCGCTTGCTTTCCCCACTCCCTTTCTTTTTTCATCTCCCTCCTAATTTTCTTTGCCCATGAAACGTAAAAATTTTTGGCCTAGGAGGTTTTTCGCTCAGAAAAAATGAAATAATAAACCGATTTTTAAAAAATAGATAAAAACTCTCTCCATAATGATTACCATTTGGTGTCAAAATTTCGTAGCATTTGGTCCAGCCGTTCTCGAGTTTAGCGCTTGGCTAAACATTTGTATGTGATGCTTATTATAAAAATAATAATTAATTTAAATGTGCACCTCGGCTACCATGGACGAAACGAAATCGTCGATGTTCTCTTCTTCACGTGAATTAATAGCAGTTTTGAAACAAGAAATAAAAAACAATAACTTATATTTTAGTTTTTCAACATAATTCAGATTTAGAAACCATGTATTATTTTTTTATGGAGCTTCTTCGCGATTCGTAATTTGAAACTGCACTATCGCTACGGAAAACGATGGGGCCTGGAAAAAGTATTTCCAGTAAGATTTGGAGGCTGAATTTTTTATATGCTTTAGAAAAGGTACAAATGAGTCACGTCATCAAGTTAGATTTGTGAATAACTTTATAAAATTTGAATAAATCATCAAAAGATGCGTTTACGAAATTTTGTACAGAACACTGACTTTGTGTCACACTGATACATAAGCTGTTTCAAGCGAGTTTTCTCGAGTTGCTGAAAAAATAATTAAATTTGAAACCAAATAATAAGGTGATAATAGACCTATACATTCATTAACCAAACTATTATGTAAAACACTTCCATAGGGACCTTATTATTAGACGTGGTCGCCATAGTCTTATTACCAAGTCAAAATTAATTAAAAATTTTTTAAAAAATTTCAATGAAATTGTTTTATTTTAATTAATCATTGACATAAATTTCGTTTCAAAATAACAAAATCCAATTTTTATAACTTTTATTTAGTAGAGGTAGCCTTAGTGCAATCCGTAATATGATTCAACTTTTAATAATAATAATAATAATAATAATAATAATAATAATAGTAATAATAATAATAATAATAATAATAATAATAATAATAATAATAATAATAATAATAATAATCCAACTCATTAATACCCACCTTTGCAAGGCTTCTAGCATGAGTGGAGACATCATGACATTCAAAGAATCTTTCAGTTTAATCACAACGATCCAATCATTTACTTGAATCTCACTCTTCTCACATGCTGAACCTCAAATGAAACCATAATAAATTAATTATAAGAATATAATTATAAAATTACAAAAAATTTCCAACGATTCAAATCAGATAAAATACAAACTGAAGTCAAAGGTGAGAGTGTCACTTGTGTGCCTTCTGAAGAAATGTCCAACACAATTTCTGAGAGACTGCTCTTCCAAACGCTGAGAAGAATCCTCAGAAGTCCCTCGTGATCTCTTTGATACTTTGGTCATACTATCAAAACCTCTGCTGAAATATGTAAAGTTCGGGACAAAGTTGTCAAATTGTTCACATTTTTCATTGATGCAATACTGAGACGAATAAGGTGAAAAATCTTCTTGAGGCCTCAACCCCCGGTTCAAACTAGACACAGGGGCAGAAGATGACCAGTTTGAACAGTGCAACTGACTCAGGTAGCACTTATAGCACTCCATCAATAAAGTTGAACTCAATGCTGATTGACTAACGGACGTCTGTATTTCTAGGTAGGATGGAGGTTTCGGTGGTAGAAACGTGGAGGGAGGCCTAACTGTTTCGCTGAGATCGAGAGCTTCCAATTTTGGAAGAGCAGTACCACTGAAGAACACTGTATCCACAGTACCCACTGGAATAACGGGAACAGAGAAAGTTTCAAGCCCACAATTCCCTGGAGAAGAAGATATAGCAGACACAAAGGAATCATTGTCACTTGGCAAAGTCTCCTCTAGGGACTGGAAAGCATTTTCATAGACACTGCCCTTGCTAGATGTCAATTTCTGAAAAACAAAATACAAGTATAATGCAATTGCACGCAAAAAGCAAGCAATATGGTGTGAACCTGAATAAAGGATATCTTTCAATATCCAGGAAAAAGTGCATAACAAATTTGAAGTGAAAATGACTTATAAATAGCAAATTCCTCAGAACAATTCGCAACTAAACCTTATAACTGATTGCAGCTTTCAGGCTTTAAACATTAAAATAATACAAATAACACTAAAAATCATATTATATCACACTACACATCAAAATATTGAATAATATCAAATTATTGAGATATATCAAGTCAAGTATGTTTAAAAAACAAGAAGACAAATCATACATACATACATACATACATACATACATACATACATACATACATACATACATACATACATACATACATACATACATAGATACATACATACATACATACATACACACACAAACACGCACACATACGCACACATACATACACACATACACACATACACACATACATACATACATACATACATACATACATACATACATACATACATACATACATACACACACAAACACACATACATACGCACACATACATACACACATACACACATACACACATACATACATACATACATACATACATACATACATGCATACATACATACATACATACATACATACAACAAAACCAAAATTTACTTCTTTCGACAAAGATAACGAGCCGAGCATGCTGGACGAGTTCTTCTTCACCGAACTCAATTCCTTTTCCGACTGCCACTTCTGGAAAGGATTGTTGGAAAGGCTGAACCTTCTCGACGGACGAAACTTGTCAATCAACGATGACAACTTTGATAGATTCGTGAGCTTACTCCTTCTCTGAGTTGGAAAATCAATGGCCGAAGTGTGAGACCCTCGCAATCCTCGACTTCTCTTGAATGAAGACAAGTTATTTCTGGAACTCTCGCTGAAATGATAATAAACAAAATGAAACAACAAGAACTTGAACAAACACTCAGGATTATAAGATCTTGTGTTGGTCTCACCTTACAGTTTCATTTGGTAGAGCACTCACTGCTTCAATTCTACCGAGATCATCTGGATCAATTTCGATGCTCAATTTATCAGAGATGGTAATTCTACTTCTGAGGTCCGACTTGCTATCTCCGGTATACTTAACGTCTCGCGACCCGTACGAATCGCGGCTTTCTTTCGAAACCATTTTCTCGGAAACATCATCGCAGCTTCCCGGGACCCTCGAGGAAACTTCCGTGTCCAACCGGATATTCTCCCCGTCCAATCTGGCATCAAAGTCGACTTGGGCATAATCATTCTCGTGCTTGGTTTTAAAGATTTCGTGAAAATATTTTGCAGCCGAAAATGGTGGCTGACTGAAAATGTACTGATTCTCTCTAAGAAGGCTTTCCCCAAATCCTAAGTTATTACCTTTTTCGGCCAGCGAACACAAGTAAGGAACAGCCACGTTATAACTTTTAGAAAAATCATCAGGAGAAGGTTCAAAAAATGTTGGACCATTTCTGTTGTTTCCAAAAAATTTGCATCCACCAACGCAACCGCACCTGTCAGAGTTCCAGAGAAAATGCAATCTTTGAAATCGCTGGTCGTGCAGCCTCAAAAACTCTTGTTGTGCATATAATAATGGCACACTGGAGAGTGCCTTGCTCAAATCAATATTGAGGGGACCAAAATTTAGCCCCCCAGATTCAAGCCACTGGTTACCCTCTTTAGTTTTATCAGTATCTAATGATTCCGATAGAACGAAATGCTTCAAGATAAATTGTGGTAGAAGAATTGTAACACCTGACATGGTTTTTTGATTGAACAGACTACACTTGGAAAGTCTTATAGGATATATCTGAAATTCATTCAAATTTTGTCTTTAGTAAAACATTCAAATTCATTTAATTTTGTATAATATATGTATATAATATATATATATATATATATATATATATATATATATATATATATTATATTTTATAAATGTTTTCCGACTAGCCTGCAGACATAGAGCTGATCCAGATTCGACCAAATAAACATCAATGCAGTCAACTGATATTCTTAGAAATTCATATTTGAGGTCAGAAACAGTTGGACATGGCTGCACTAGGTTGCTACCTGCTCTGGTGCAAGTGTTTTGAGGAGTCATGTGCTGGCACAGCGGATAGGGATTGGGACATACCAATTCATTCTCCTTGTCTTCAACCATGCAAACAAAAGTTTGAAGAAATTCCACAAAGCTTTGTAACTGAAAACCAAGAATAAATTAGAAACAAATTTGTACCAAATCTCTTTCTCATAACCATCAAACTCATCATCTTTATCATCATAAGTAAGCATTTATCTTCAAAAGATCACTTTCTTATTCTAGTTGGACAATTCTTCAAATGGGGTTATGGGTTTAAAAAAAAAATTGTAACAAAATTCATTTAAAGTTAACCTCCCATCCTTATAACAATACCTATAAGAGGCTCATATAAACATATAACAAATTGTTTTAAATAAAATTAAGCTATATTATTAAAATAAATTAAGCTCATAAATACCTATAAGAAATTGTTTAAATAAAAATAAACTATATTATTTTGTATAATTTATATTTCACCTGAGATGCAGTTAGTCTCCCAACAAGATCTCCGATGGTCATCTCGATGAGCCATGCGTATTCAAGAGTTTCAGAAGAAAGAGGTAATCCTTGATGAGAAAACATTGCATGACCTCTAATCTGCAGGGCTGATAAGGTCAAATTGCCACTTTCAATGTGCTTGTGGGGCTTTGGTCTCTGAAAGATTCATTGAAATTTATTTAGATATTTTCAATATTTTGTTTCTAAATTAACGACAACAAGTTATCAACCTTGAATTTGTCCTTGCAAACAACTAGTATGGGTGAAAAATAAACTTGAAGTTTCGTTTCGTGATATCTCTTGTCTAACTCAAAGACCATTCGTTCAAAGAACACACAGGGACATGGTTCACCATCTTTAGAGCAGTTCTACAAATCCAAAACAAAAACAAAGATATTATTATAGATGCTATAAAAAAAAATTTGAAATAGCAATTTATGCACCTTGACAAGATGTCCTTGAACGTCATGAAGGGTCAAATGGAAGATGACACCGAACGGACGATACATGCGACAGTCGAAAGGTCCGACGGGCGTGTTAGATGGTTCGACATTCACCGATGTCGTCCCACTGATGTCGATATTTTTTTCGAAATCAGAAAACTTTTGATATTCTCCAAAATAGTTTTCCTGTTTGTGAATTTAATTTCATTAAGATATTAATTGTTCATCTTTTATAATTATTTTAAAAAACAGCCAATCTCATGTAATTTAAAATTTCAAACGTTTTAAAAAAAAACTCAGTTGTATATAGCTGAAAAGTATAATTATGAAAAAAATAACCTTCAGATGCAGGAAGTTTCTAACAAGAGAACCGTAAGCATAAATGACAGAAGATCCGACTTCTATCTCAACAGAAACAACATCGGGATCCATATTCAAAGGATCAAAGCTCTCTTCGTCTTCAACTTCAAATTTGACAGTAGGCGACGTGTTTTTCTTTTTCTTCTGAGGAGCTTGAGACCTGAGCGGTCGAAGAGGAACCAGTTTGACGGGAATGAGAAGAGCTTCTTCGGCATCGACTTCCTCCACGTTCACTGCCGAGTCCTTGCTGAAGATCGGAGGCATGGGATGGTAGGTATAAACGAGACTGAGTGCAACCATTGGTGACGTTACGGCTTCAACCCAACCGTCTCTGCGAAAGTGAATGTTTTCAATTAAACAACAATTTTATTTAAAAGTATAACTATAAAAAAAAATGTTTCAAAGAAGAAATCACTCAATGGAAATCAATTCACTTTTTCGAGCACGCATGGAACCATTTTTCTTTTTTCAACTCGTCGTTCTGCTTCGCGACTCCTCCGTCTCTCGTTAATAAATTGAGATTCTCCGACAAACCGATCAGCATGTGTCGGTTCGTGTTTGTTTCCGGTAAGTAAATAAGCGCTTCTGCTGATTCTCCCTGCGTTACAAAAATGCAGTTTCGTGACCAATCGGATTACCGCATCATGCATGCTAAATACAAATGACGAACCCTAATAAATAGCTTAACAGCAACTGTGTCTGGAAGAAATTCCGTAAATGGAAGTGTGAAGGTCAAATCGAAAGTTTCTCCGCAGACAGCAATGTTACCTGAAAAAATATAAAATGCAACATTACAACAACATTATAACAACATCATAGAGGTAGCCCATCAAAAATGGTGCTGGTAGCAGAGCGGCAGAGCTTTCGCCTGTCGATCATTAGGTCGGCAGTTCGACCCTCACCGGCGTCACCAGCGTAACTCCCTTAAGCAAGGAGTTCACTCGCATTGCTGAAAGGGTAGGCGCCTATAAATGGCTGCCTTTGCAAGGACCCTTTCTTGCCTTTGTGCAAGACTTGTCTTGGAAAAGGCGTGTTAAATCTTAGTAAAAAAATCACAGATGCTTTTAATTTTTATATTTTATTTTGCGATTACACCACCACTTTTTTTATCTTTAGGACTGACAATGTACAACTGTATAATAAATTTTATTACACACTTGTACATAGCCATTTTATCAACTGCTGACCCCTACGGCCGCCGTGTTATGCAAAATTGCTAACATACATACATGCATGCATACAGACATCAGTAAATATACTTTAAAACATAACCACATTATGGGAACGTTGTGACAAACTTATAACAGCATTATAACAACATCACGACAATATTATAACAACATTATGACAACATTATAACAACATTATAACAACATTATGACAACATTATAACATCATGACATCATTATAACAACATCATGACAACACTAAAACAACATTATAATAATACTATGACAACACTATACATACAACAAACAAACAAAACTGGATCCATTACTGACTGGCGAATGATGTAAAACAACTTACTATTTTCTGCAAAAGTTCCAAAGCAGTCAATCCAGTTCCATTGATTAGTGAGAGTGATCAACTCAAAATCTTTCAATAATAAATTCACCTTGATGATGTAAGGCACAAACGAATAAATATCCGGACGAGATTTGTTCGACCAATCCTCACACAGATCTAAATGATTTTTAATAAAAACAACAATAAGCTTTAAACTTGAAAAAAAGAATACAAAATTAATTTTTTAATACGTCGAAATTCATTAATTAAATCAGCAACCTGCAAAAAATGACTTGTGGAAGAAAATCAATGATCCTGTTGCTTTACAAGCTGTAAAGTTGTATGTTATTTCTTGCAGATCATTCCAATTAGAAAGATACTTTGCAGAAACATTAAACTGTAAAAACGGTCAAAATATTTTTAATCATTTTTGTAAAAAAACATTTTCTTCAATTATTAAAAAAAAAAAGTTTTATTGAAAAACAAAACAAAAGCAAAGATCAACCAACCTGTAAAGTTTCACACTCAACCAAAGATCTGAATTTGAGACTCGTACTCGAATCCACGTGCATCAATGTTCCGTTCATTGTAAACGTATAACCAGCTTCTTTGAGAAACATCGGAACTGTGAACTCGACGTTAGAACCCGGCTTGCAGTTCATGTGGATGGCCTGGGTCTCCTGATGTTATAATAAAAAAAAAATAATTAATACAATTTGACCTCGAATACAATTATTTTACATGGCAAATTTATTAAATCATTAAAACGAAACTCAAATAAATAAAAAAAAGTTAAAAGACAAGCATTAAATTTGGCAATGCATAAAATAATAACAAATAAGCCTACTTTTGATTTAGTAAATAAGAGATCAATAGTGACATCACTCTGCATGACCATCTTGAAATCAAAATTCTCAATTACTCTTAACTGCCCGGGCCTCGGCAGCTCGTGCTTTGCCATTGGTCGATAGTCCGGAGGGAAGAAGAACTTCCACAAAAACTCTCTTAATAAAGAAAGTATGACTTATTAATATACAACTAGTTATTATTATAATTTAAAAAACAAATAATCACATCTTGTTTGTTAACAGGATTTGAGTACCACTTCTCAATAAGGAAATAATTTAATTGCAAACTATTGTACAAATGAGGTCACGAAATGAAAAACTATCACGACTCCATTAGTTGTTAAAAAACTTATTTATATTATTACAACTGACATAAAATCTACTTTACAGGAAATCATATGAAACTTGTTTTCAAGCTGAATACAGTCTCCAATGCTATAAAGAAGATCGAATAATTAAAACAAACCTCTGTCTTTCACACCAAGGACCATAACTGAAGTCTGTCTTTTTGCCGCATCTGACATCCATGCCCCAGCAAGGAAACGATGGACCTGTAGTGACATCTCCATTTGCCAGTCGCCTGTACTCAGGCTCTTGTGGCACCAATCCTATTTTTAAAAATTAACATGATAGTCATTAAACAATTTCATTATTCAAATTGATAAAGTTTAAACAAATTAAAAATAAGTAACATCCGTTTCTTTTGTTTTTTATTTAGTCAAATTAAACCATAGCCATGTGGGGCAGGTACAGCTAGTAGTATTAAAATAGAACAATAAAAACCTGGTTCGTCTTGATAGTAATAAAATTCAACTTCGTTGCTTTGGACGATTGCAAAACCTTCCCCCATGCATCGAGGTGGTCTGAGTGAACATTTCAATATTAAATATCACTCATATTTATGCAAAGTAACAAAAAGATTTTGAAAAAATAAATACAAACTCGTCTGCTTTGCCCGAATATTTTGGACTTGGTACCAACATGACTTTAAAATTGTCGGCCTTACACTTCACCATGTGCATGAACAAATCAAATTCTGAATTTGCCGTTTTTGTACTGTACGTCAAATGCATTTCTCGAGAGCTTAAAAGCAGACTTTGCGGCATCAGGTGATTTCCAAAAACTATTCTGCTCTGGAATTTATAAAAAAAGTTTTAAACTTGAAAATAAAAACAGTCAAATAGCATTACTATAAAAAAAAATAAATAAAATAAAAATAAAAACATATAATTATTTATGAATAAAAAAACTCAACTGTGTTAATTTCTATTTTTATGACTGGTATCAAATCTCTCCATTCCCATTTCTTTTTATTCAAATCCGATTTTGACCTAGGAGATAAAAAAAACACCATATTAATATCAAATAAGCAGCCAGATTACTATCAAATCTTTCTTCTTTTCCGGTTTTACATCCGTTTTTCCGTGCTTGCACAGGTTGGGTGGTTTGTTCAAATTCAGCCTCCTCCATTCATCTCTATCTTGCGCCATCTCAGACCTAAGGACCAGACTGAGCAGATCATGACTGACACATCCCCCCCCCCCCAGGCCTTCTTGCATCTGCCCCTCCTACTCGACCCAGTCTCTACAAGCAGAGACCCAATTATCTCTGCTTTTTCGCCTCACAACATTTGCAACCTCCTCCAAAGCCAGTCGCCCATACAGTTTGGTACTGCGTGTTCTGTTTTTGAGACTCACACCACACATCCACAGGATCATCATTCGTTCTGTTCTTTCCATGCGGTGCAAATCCTCTGTCTTCACTGGCCAGCTCTCACTGCCATATACCAGCACTGTTTGTATGCAAGTTCTGTAAACCTGACCTTTAACTTTCAGCGATGCTCCTCTTGAGGTTAAGATTGGAGCCAACTCCTTGAAATTTGCCCATGCACATCTAATTCTTGCTCTTGATGCTTCTCCAGCTCCACCTCCTGCTGCAATTATATCCCCCAGGTAGCAGAATCTGTTGATGCATTCCAATTTCTGACCCTCTCCCAGTGATATTTGTTGCAGCACATCAGGACTCACAAGATTTCCTTCTTGTCATTTTGCACAGCAGAAGTTACTAATTTCTTTCAGTTTTCCCTTAATATTTCTGCACTTCCTGTGGACCCATGCATGGCATGAGGTGTATTTGATGGAGTTTGAACCTACTCCTTTACTACACACCCCACACGGGTACTTTCCTGACTTAGCTGGTTGATCCAAATCAACATCCCGACATCTCATGACTTTAGTTTTGCCCAGATTTACTCTTAGTCCTTTTTCTTCCAAACCTGTTTTCCACTTCTTTATCTTCTCAACTAACATTTCTTCTGAGTCTGCCAGCAGAACCAGATCATCTGCATACAATAGCTCCATAGATAGGCCACCTCTGAATGTCCTGGATAATGACTTAACACAATGATGAATAACAATGGACTGAGTACAGAGCCTTGATGAACCCCAACTTTCACAGCAAACCCCTTGCTCACTTTATCATTCAACTTCACCATTGTTGATCTATCTGCATACATGGCTCTTATTACAAATAAACAACCATAATTGCTATCAAATAAAAACAATAATTGCTATCAAATAAACAGCACTTTATAAGTTGACAACACAAACTACACTACAAGCATTAAACTGAATAAACTCAAAACCATCTATTTTAGTAACTTTACTGAACCAACTCCAAATTTTATTGTAAACAGAAACCTGATGGAATGTGTTTTAGTAATATCATTTGAAACTCGCTAGTCTGAAATTGTCCACTGCAGTCATGGCTCAAAATCATTGTTTGAGACTCTAGACTAGCATGCGATGGCTCTTGCCTCTCAGATGACCTATTTATGATAGACCTCAGATGACCTATTTATGACAGGCCTCAGATGACCTATTAATAATAAATTTTAGACCTGCTGCCTAGAATGTACTTCCCTGAATCCTGCATCTTCACCGACATAACAAGAATCATTTACATGGTGCATTAAGGAAACATTTGATTTGAAAAGTATAATAAACGTTTTGTGAAGTCATATCGGTGGAATAGAAAATAAGGGAATTTAGAAATTCCATCTACATAATATCCTAATAAAGCAATATCTACCATTTAAAAGAGACTAAAATAGTCAAATTAACCTATCTAAAATAATACCATAAAATTTTCATAAATTTGCTTTCAAACTAAAAAACTTACAATTTGCTGCTAAGCCTGCCAGGTGATGTACTTTTATTCGGTGGTATAATGCTTTCATCCAAACCAAATATTTTTTCCAGTTTCGAGAAATTTGATGAATAATTATATACATGAAATTCAAAGTTTTCTAAATACATTGACAATCTTGTGTCAGAATGAGATAAGTCTGTCAAGAATTTTATAAAAAAATTAGTAAAGTATCTGAACACGGCATAAGCCATCATCATTAGGGATATGGTGAAGAAACTACTCAAATAACTTAAGGCGTGTTTACATGGGCAAAAATTGACTGGCACCAGATGCTAATGGTGCAAGAGATTATAAAAACACACGTGTAATGGCTCTCATGCATGCCAATGACATCTTGTCAGCCAAGAGCTTTAAATGTTGGCTGCCTTCAGAGTTGTCCATGGGTCAAATTTTCAGGACCCAACCCGACCTATGACCTGATCCGCTTCGACCAGAACCGACCCAACTCGACTTTACCCATACCTATTGAATTTGTTTTAATTTTTTTCCAAAATGTTTATTTAGAATAAAATTTCAATTTTGCAATAGTCCAGCTTGCAGTCCCCATCTCACAATCTGACAATCTCTATTGATTCAACTTTTGCAGCCGATAGTCGGGAACGAAGTCTTGCCCCAACTGTGCTGAAATTGCAGAAATGCTGTACAATACATGCGATCGACGACTTAAGCAAGTAATAGTTTTTCTTCTGTTTCTTTCCTCCAATATTCTAATGGGTTTGTACTATTGACTGAAAATCGAAGAAATTTATATGCTTCAAGTTCATCTTCATAGGAATGTTCATTGCTGCCTTTTTTTGTCGTGGATGACTCTGTATCATGCAAACTGGCAAATGGATCCAGTCGAGTTCTCTTAGGTGGGGGAGAAGATTCCTCTGTTTCTCCAATGTCAATTTCACACAGTAGCCACATTTTTAACTGGTTCACCATTTAGCAGCGACTATTCTGTATCCGTCCTATTTATCTTACCCTAGTCTGCTGTCGAGAGCAGGGTGAAGTTGTTCCTATTTGTCAAGACCTTCATTCTGTCATTACAGCAACTGATTGCATTCAATGAACAAACAGCTCCGCTACGGTATTAGATTAGCATTCAGGCCTACCCTGTGTTTATGTTGAGTCTGATAAAGAGCCCACTTGCCTTTATTATTAAATTTATAAAATTGTAGTTAAAAGCAGTTGTAAAAATGTCATCTCTATCACATGCATCATCCATATTTCCTTCTTTCATAGAACTTGGAAAACTAACTGCAACCAATATTAATAAATTTTTGTACCAAAGTGACATCTATTAAGTCGTAAAGTTTACCATTATTTTTGCGACACAAATTGATTCAACCTTTGAATGATATTCTTTCATTTAGAAGTCATTAATTTTCATCTTCTTCGCTTGCATCTTCCTTTTATAAACATGTTTTGAACATGTCCCACTGGAATTGACAAAACATCTTTGGCAATATAGCTGAACTAAATTGACCTGATTTCGTATCTTCAGTCAGAACTTGATGAATGAAAAATTTTCTACTGCCTGGCAAGCTTATGAGTTTGTAAAATCTAGCACCTCAGTTTCATTTGCTCTAAATTGTTGTCCAGAATTAGTCAGAATCTATAGACCATTAATGCTCCATGTTTGGTTCAGGAATGCACAACTTTTTGAATTGGGCAAATCGCAAATGGCAAAAGCCCAAAATTGGTTGTCTGCATGATCACCCGATTCTAGCAGAAACTGAATTTCTGGATGTATTTATTCAAAGATAGAATATGCTAGACCATTTCAGTTTATAAAAAGACTACATTGCTCCAGACGATATTGCAGTTACAAAACAATGATAAATCAATTAAAAAATCCCTGTTTTTTCGGGTTATCACTAATAATAATATCAAATTTAGGCAGTTCCAATATTTATTAGTAAGTTAGGAAGTGAATAATTGCTGAATTTGTTTGTTTTTAATTAAATGAGACAAATACAAATGTATCTACCAATTAACAAAAATTGAAAGTACACAGTGCCATACATTTTAGTCAAAACATGAAATTTTTTTTATATCAACCCTTATTAGTCACATAGTTTGACATCTTTACTTAACCCCTTAAGACCAATTGGGTCACAGGCGACCCATAGACTAATTCATTATTTACGACTGCACCAATTTGAGAAATTACCATGTTTTTGTCTTATTCAATGCTGAAGAAGTGTACAAACATTTAAAAAAAATAAATTTAACTTTTGAAAAGAACAGGATTTTTGGCAGAAATCAAAAGCCAAAATTTGATGAAGAAAAAAAATCCATGTTTTCAATGGTCTTTGTTGCATATTATCACCGGTTCGGACGCAACGCGTTACTGTAACATCGTTACAATTTTCGGTAACTATTAATTTAACGCTTTACTTTTGAAAAATGTAACTAAGTAACAAAATGCAGCTACTTTTTTTAAGTAAATTAATGTTTTTTCATTACAGTTTACTTTAATTTAAAAAAACTGAGCTACTGGAAGCTGGATTTACCTCATAAAGAGCAGGTTATGAGGTGGCAGAGCTATAGCAAAACATAGCAAATCATTTACTCAAGGCGAGTTTGTCAAAGAATGTGTGATGAGCGCTCAAGCTATATTCTTAATATTAATTATTATAAAAATAAAATACAATTTTAATAACAGAAGAAAATGGGAAATAGTCTTTTCTATGGTTTTCAATAAATAAAATATCTTCAAAATAATTTATTTTTATTCGCAGAATGCACGACTATGACGACTAATCATATTGCTTGTTAAATGAGTAATGTGGCTGAGTGCATAAATAAATTATTCAGTGATGCATTGAAAGTTAGAAGGTAACCAGCATTCAAAACTCTTGGCTGCCAAGATGTCATTGTCATGCGTGAGAGCGTTCACACATGCATTTTTCTCATTTTTAACGACATTGGCGTTTGGCGCCAGTGAATCTTTGCCTGTGTAAACAGGCCTTAAATGTTAATATGATTGGGGTTAGTTCTAACTCCAATCAGAAACTCTATGCAAATAAAACAATATTGTAGATAGTGCAAACTGAAATGAAAACAAGCATAATAAGAAGCTTGTGCTCAAGAAACACATTTGGGCACTTATGCATATGTTTACCTTCATTATAATCTTTCTTGGTTAGAGGTTGCCACCACCTGAATATTGTATATCCTAGTTTTATTCTAATTGAATAATCTTCTGTGATCCAACGAAAATCTCTGAACATAACTTTCCCTGACAATACTGATATGCTAAACGACCCTATGAGAAAAAAAACGAGTCATGTGTTTTTTAATCCTGAAATTTGTTATAGTTATAATAATGATGTGATATGTATGATAACTATGATATAATTATAATCTATTATATCATAACATCTTCAGCAAAAGCATTCCTACCAAAATTAATGTGGCCATATTTTATGAAACGATTTAGAAAAACCGTTATGATGAGACCAAATACTCGAGAATTATAATACGTGAGGTAAACAATCCAAATTATGCTTGCTAGTATCGATATGAGCAGCCAGTAATAAGTAGACTGAGCTTTAGAAAGTTCATCGTTTAGTCTTAATATTATATCAGACATATTTGTCATCTTTGATACGTATTTTTTAAGTATTTCATGAAGATATCAAACAGTCAAAGACCAGTAAATACGCCTCCTGGCCGACGATCAAAAATTCCCATAATATTTAATTGTTTACTTTAACACAATGTTTCTAAACTTTGAACAGAGTAGTAGAGCCTGTTCTCTAAAAGCACAATTTAATTATTTATTTTAAAAAAATAAATTAATATTAAAACATTTATTAAAAATTTAATTTTACAATTTGAAGCGGTTTCACTAATGCTCACAGTCAGTACTAGATTGTGCCAAAATTACCCACAAGGCTGACGAGGCCGTGACTGGATTATAGAGGGTTCTCAACCTCAAACTTCCAAAATGTAAATTGTTTACTACTTAAGCAGCAGCTTTTGTTTGTCATTTCTTTAATTGTTTCAACTATTGATATCAAACGCATCGATCTGTCATATAGGATATTGGCAGTGGCGGATCCATCGAAATTCCTGGTGGATGGAATCAGCGACGGATCCATGGGGGATGGGGGGATGCATACCCCACCAGATTACTAAACAAAATTTTTATATGCTAAAAAATGTTTTTTAAGCCCCACCAAATTTAGCGACGAATCCAGTAGGAATTCGGGGTTATGAACACCTCGCTAGATTAGCTACTGTGAAACGAGAGTGCACACCGGCATGGGAATCCAATTACTACATATACAGCTGAACGGAGCTTCAGTGCCATGAAGATATTGAAAAGCTCATTGCGCAACAGAACCAGGGGTGCAACTAGTCGGGCTTTTTTTCTATCCTTAATAAATTATTAAAGATATCAAAAAAAAACTGCAGACTGAAAATAGTCGAAAAAAATTTTTTGCCTGCTGCGGGCTTTCTTCTCTTTCCGAACTTCAGCACCTCCGGCATTTTTTCTGGTTATGCCCCTGAACAGAATCACAGATGAGCGTTTAACTGGCCCAACATTATTATATATCCATAACACATTGCCTTTAGAAACAGATGATGTTATTGATAGATTTGCAGCCAGCAAGAATAAGCGTCTTGATTTTGCACTGTAGATTTTTTATTCTAGAAATTTTACTTCTGCTTTGAATGTTGTCTATGTTGTCTTTGTGCATACAGTTTCTTTTGTAACTTATAAAAAAATCCCTTTGTCAAGTTTTGGTTAGATCATCCCCCCACCAGAAAATCCTAGATCCGTAGCTGGATGGAATACACTTCCCAAATTTTTTAGACTCTTTCCCAAAAAAGCTGATGACCGGAGGGGGAAAGTTTGAAAAATTTGTGAAACCGATATCGATGATTTTTTCAAAATTCTGAAATTTCAAAAAATCCAATTTTCTGTCAAATTTCAGATCCCACGTTCATCTTTTCATGTTTTTCAGTTTTGACAGACCTAAATCCTTTGACTAAATCATTTTTCAAGTAAATCTGAAAACTTTAAAGAAATGGAAAAATTTGTGATACCGCGCGGTATCGCTTATTTTTTTAAAATTCTGAAATTCCAAAAAATCCAATTTTTTGTCAAGTTTCAGATCCCACGTTCATTTTTTTATGTTTTTTGGTATTGCAAGACCTAAATCCTTTGATTTAATCATTTTTCGAAAAAATTGGAGAATTTTGAAAAATTGGAAAAATTTGTGATACAGGTATCGCTGAATTTGTCAAAATTCTAAAATTTCGAAAAATTTAATTTTCTGTCAAGTTTCACATTCCACATCCAACTTTCATGTATTTTGGTATTGCGAGACCTAAATCCTTTGATTTAATCATTTTTCAAGTAAATCTGAAAACTTAAAAAAATGGAAAAATTTCTGATAACGGTATCGCTGAATTTTAAAAAATTCTGAAATTCCGAAAAATCCAATTTTCTGTCAAATTTCACATCCCACATCCAACTTTCATGCATTTTGGTATTGCGAGACCTAAATCCCATGCCAAATCCTTTGATTTAATCATTTTTCGATAAAATTGGAAAATTTGGAAAAAAATGGAAAAATTTGTGATAAAATTTGCTGATTTTTTCAAAATTCTGAAATTCCAAAAAATCCAATTTTCTGTCAAATTTCAGATCCCACGTTCATCTTTTCATGTTTTTCAGTTTTGACAGACCTAAATCCTTTGATTTAATCATTTTTCAAGTAAATCTGAAAACTTAAAAAAATGGAAAAATTTGTGATATTGGTATGGCTGATTTTTTAAAAATTCTGAAATTCCAAAAAATCAAATTTTCTGTCAAGTTTCACATCCCACATCCAACTTTTCATGTATTTTGGTATTGCAAGGCCTAAATCCTTTGATTTAATCATTTCTTGAGAAAATTGGAAAACTTTGAAAAATTGGAAAAATTTGTGATACCGTATCGCTGAATTTTTTTAAAATTCTGAAATTCAGTAAAATCCAATTTTCTGTCAAGTTTCACATCCCATATCCAACTTTTCATGTATTTTGGCATTGCGAGGCCTGAATGCTTTGATTTAATCATTTTTCGAGAAAGTTGGAGAACTTTGAAAAATTGGAAAAATTTGTGATACAAATGATTTGTCCATAGCCGGTATCGCTGAATTTTTCAAAATTCTGAAATTTGGAAAAATCCAATTTTTTTGTCAAGTTTCACATCTCACATCCAACTTTTCATGTATTTTGGTATTGCTAGGCCTAAATCATTTTTCGAGAAAATTGGAAACTTTCGTTAAGCCTTGACTTTTGTGGGTCGTAAATTTCTAACTTCGGAATAAAAAGTAAAGCTTTTTTTCTGAGGTTTTGGATACATTATATAGATTTTAGAGCACTCAACCAGAATGAGATTTTGAGATTTTGTTTTAGTCACATCTTTCAATATAAACTAGCCATCACCTTGCTTTTATTTACGTTTACGTTAATAAACTATTAAAGTGCCCGGCTGGTATATATTTTATATATAGAATACATATGGTTTGTATATATACTAAGATACTAGATACTAGTACTAGACTATACTATACTATAATACTATAGTAGTGAGTGGCTGAACTTTCGTTTTTAGTTATATTGTTATATGCGTTGAACTTTAATTTTAATTTTAGGTCAGGACAGGTAGAGAAGGCGGTTACTAGTAGTATAACTAGTAACTAGTTAGTAGTATGATATCCAACGATGACGATGAGCTTGGAGAGGGCATTTGTGTGAACAACATTTTAATATTTCCCCATGAAGTGCAAGATGCCATTAATCAAGTTAGTATACTAAATTATAGTTACTATTATAATAATAGTAACAGTTAGTCTCTGTGTTCTAGTACTTTTTTTTATAAATTCGTTTCTTTTTAATTCTTAGCCTGACTGGTTACTTATTTCTGAGAGAATAAGAAAGTAATCTTTAACATAAACGCCCGCTGTGTGAAAGAATAATACATTTCCGGCTATAGTTAGCTATAAACACGATGAAAAGTGATAATTAGGGTTTGGATTAGGGTTATGGTTAGGGTTAAGGTTGTAACAAAATAGGACTATTTTATTTGAAGATTCGGCTCGGGCCGTTTATGTGAAAGATAACCGAATAAGAGTACTAGGTAATCTTTCACTTTAACGGCCAGATGTGTGAAAGATTAATACATTCTTGGCTATAATTAGCTAATTAGGGTTAGGGTTAAAATAGAACTATTTCATTGAAAAAATTGGCCCCTACCGCTAAAGTGAAAGATAACCGAGTACTTGTTCAAATATTAAATTTACTTGGCTAATTTATTATTTCAACTGAAATAATTAAAAGTTGGTAAAGGTGGAGAATAGTGTAATTCATTCCGGTGTTTTTAATAATATTTGTAGTATAAAATTTATATAATTACATTATTAAATGTTATTAAATGTAAATTTATAATGCGCTTTTTTTAAAAAGTCACAAAGCGCGTCGCGTCAAATCATAAATTTAGGAATAAAGTTCGGTCTTAAGCAGCTTCCTGAAACCGCCGAGGTCCAAAGCTGGATTCCTCAGGTCAGCAGATAGGCTGTTCCAAACAACTGGACCAGCAGTGGAGAATCCGCGCCTGCCGAGAGTCGTTGTCTTTGACGATGGAACGAACAAGTCGCCAGCCGCCGCCGATCGAAGGTGGGACCGACCAGCAAGCGTTGAGATCGGTACACACAATTGCTGCAGGTAGACCGGAGCCGTGTGGTGGAGGCACTTGTATACCATCAGACCCAACTTGAACTGAATTCTCTGCGGGAAAGGAAGCCAGTGAAGTTGCGTCCGCATGAGATCTGATACGGGAGACCAGCCGGGCAGCTGAAGAACAAGACGAGCGGCTGCTCGGAAAATGGATTGGAGCCTGTTGATTTGAAACTGTCTAAGTCCGGCCATGACACCATTACAGTAATCAAGCCGGCTGTGCACGAGTGCTCTGATGAGTGAATGGGCGGAGTCCATGGTGAGGCTACGACGGACGACGCGCAGTTGACGGAGATGATAGAAGCATGAACGAGTAAGATGAGAGATGTGTGCCTCCATAGACAAGCTACTGTCGACCATCACGCCAAGATTACGAACATAAGTGGAGGGCCTGACTGAGACACCAGCGATGACCAGATCCCCCTTCGGACAGAAGCTGAGTCGACCAGGCGAGCCCAACCAGATCACTTCGGTCTTAGAAGGATTGAGTTGCAAGCGATTGCTCGCCATCCAAGTGCCAATCTCGCTGATACATGCAGACATCCTAGGGACCAGATCGGAACACGACGCTGGCGGGGAGTGATCGTAAATCTGCAGGTCGTCAGCATAAGAATGGACAGAAAACCGATGTTTCGTGGCAATATGTAGGACGTCCGCGGAATAGAGAAGAAACAACAACGGGCCCAGAACGGATCCCTGCGGGACGCCACACAGGACAGAGGTAGGCGTGGACAAAACACCTCCAGAGCGGATGCAGTGGGACCGATCAGTCAAATAGGAACGAAACCATTCGAGGACGACGTCTCCGAAACCATACGAGAAATGGAGCCTGTTGACCAAAATTTGATGGTCAACAGTGTCGAAAGCAGCGGAGAGGTCCAGAAGTCCCAGTAGCGTGATCCGACCCGAATCAGCCGCAAAGAAAAATAAATTACTAATAGATTTATCTAATCACTTTTCTTAAATTATATTTAAACAAGTAAAGGAAAAAACGAGTTTTTCAACACAAACTTTTATTTCAAATACACTAGATTTAGAAATACGAAAGATATTCAAAATAAGTTTGTTTTTTTTTTATTGAATCATGTATTGACATCCAATATAAAGCTATGCTGAAAGTTTCAGCTTCCTAGCTAGTCAAAAAGCTGGTTAAATTTTATTTGCAAGATTTGTGTACAGAGAAAGACACCCACAAACAGAGATTGTAACTTGAATAAAAGTTTGTAAAAAGAAGTTAACAACAGAAAACCATCAGGTAGTAGCTAAAAAATAAACTCATAAATAAAAAGCTAACTAAAGGTAAAGTGGAATGCAAAGAAATTAACAAACAAATTATGCTTTTTCTGAAGAACTTCTCTGAAATAGATCAACAATCATTACTTCTGCAACAAATTTGATTTCAGACTGTGTAAGTAATATTTTTTCTTGAGTACTGCAGGGACCTTGGTTTTTAGGGTTTTCAAATGGCCGGGCTTAAAGTCAAGGCAGGCTAAGCTGAGATTTTTGTGCCTAGTATAGAAAGTTTAGGCCTATAAAAACAAGCCAGACTGGGTCAAGCTGAAATTGGACCGGGCTGCAAAACATTGGCATGTTTAATTACATTCATGCTTTTCTTGTTTCACTTTTATCTTGTTTCCAATTAAGCCATATTTTTAAATTTCTCGTGCTTGCGATTCTCAGTGTTAAACCAGTATCTCCTACTTGAAGTAGGAGTCAATTGAATAGAGTTAAACATTAGGATGGAGTGAGCCTAGAGCTATTGGAGCTATTGATGCTATGTTATTCAAACAATTACAGTAAAAAAACAATGAATCATCATTGGTTATTTGGTCAAATTTTCAATTAAAAATTCTAAAAAAATAAAAAACTAGTTGGATCACTAAATTGGTAAGGTTATTGTGATTCTAAATATATAGTTATTAAAATGAAAATAAAATTAAAAACACCGGAAATAATTTATTACGCTATTCTCCACCTTTATCTAAAAATGTATGATTCTGATTGTTTGCATTGATAGACCATCTAAAACAAGGAAAACTAATCATCCATTTTTTGCTTTATATGTATAACAGGTTATTCCAAGTAGTGATAGTTTGGACAAGCTAGATTTTGATGTAGTGGACTACATTAACAATCTTTTCCCTACTGAGCAGTCTTTATCAAACATTGACGATGTCATTGAAAAGATTAGACTCAAAATCAAGTAATAACTTGTATTATAATGATTTACCTGCGATATTACAAACCAATATGATATTGGTATTTTTAGGTGTTTGGATGACGAGATTGGTTCGGTGGTTAGAGGTCAGTCCAATGTAGCGGAAGAAGGAAAACGAGCACTGGAAGTGGCTCAGAAATCTATTTTGCAGTTGTTTGCACAAATAAAAGACATAAAAGAAAAGGCAGATAGGTCAGAGACTATGGTATGTTTTTTCAGCTGATGTTGAATTTGTGTGTCATGTTTATTTGTTTTATTTTGATTTTTATTAAACATGTTTTTATATTGTGTTTTTGAATTGGTGAAAGTTAGCTTTCATTATGGGTGTCATAAGTACTTGAGCCTTACTCTAAAGTTGGTACTAACCTGTTTTTTTTAAATCCGTTGTATTAACTTCACTACCGGCCTTTCTTGCTTCACTGTTTGCAAACCTTGAAAGTAAAATCTAACTAACTTCTTGTCATCCAATCGAGCTGAAATTTAAAATATAAGCTTGCTCCTCATGACAATGTATTCTGTTAAAGTTTAAAGATTTTATAACAAAAAGTTTTCAAAACAAAAACAAATCAAACTTAAATATATAGAGGCTTAAATATATCAATTTAAAAAGTTTTGTTTAAAAATAAAAAAAATTGCAATAAATGAAAAGCCAGCAATTCCTGAAATATAAGGGATTTGGGAAAAAAACCTCGTTTTTTATGGCCTACTTGCTTTATATTTGAAGATGAAAATTGTAAACACAAACCCAAAAAGTATAGCATGGCCTTTTTGTACTACCGAAACAGAACCAAAAGTTTGGTACTTCCAGATCTTTTTTTATACCAAAATCCAAAGTTTTGAAAATTTAGAACCCAAGCACTAAAATTTGCAAAAACAACCCTAGCTTAAAATGCTTAAAATTGTGAACCTGAAAACCCACAAAGTTGAACCTGTTACACCTCTATTGTTAATACACACAGTTAAAGCACAGTTGTTTATTAGTCGAGCCTTCAATATCTATGCTTGTGGTTCAGTTCATGCAGCAGAGAAGTTTCACATTGCAAAACTTCCTTGAGCAAGATATTCACTCAGGTAGACTCAGCCTTTCATCCACTTGTGCTAGTCAAATGAGAAGACTGAGTAACTTGTGTTTTTGTCGAGGGTAGAGAGAGAGAGAGAGAGAGAGAGAGAGAGAGAGAGAGAGAGAGAGAGAAGGACTGATCCCGCATGCTTATATTTTAGTGATCTAAAGTCTAATAATGATTGACGATATTGTTGCTATAATCTTATTGGAACTTTTGTTTTCAGGTAAAAGAAATAACTCGAGATATCAAGCAACTGGATCACGCAAAAAGAAATTTGACAACTTCCATTACAACTCTTAATCATCTTCATATGCTTGTTGGAGGAGTTGATTCAACTGAGTTTGTCAATTTTTATATGAGCATTTTTATGCATTGTCTTTTGTATGCAATATTGTGCTAGTCGATCAATATTGGTTTTCTATTGATAATAATGAATTATTAGAAAAATGTTAGCTATGGACTATACTTGGAAGTTTTTAATTGAAATAAATAGAATTGTAAGATTTTGGGTTTAAGAAAAATTTGTTTTAAGCAACCATTAACAACCATGTCACATAGGTGCTTGAAAAGTAGTAGTTGAAAACTCTAAAATTAAGTAAGTTTGACTAATCACGAATAACCTGAATATTGTTTCAGGTCATTAACTACAAAAAGACAATATAATGAAGTGGCTAATTTGTTGGAAGGTGTAACTAATGTCCTGGACCAATTCAGTAATTATAAGAACATTCCACAGATTTGTCAACTTGCTGAAAGGTAAATTTTTATTTTTCAAAATTCAGAGGTGCGCAAAATACTGACTGCAAGATATTTAAAATACCAAATACTAAATACTTGAGAAAAGTATTTAAAATACCAAATACTAAAACACTTGAGAAAAGTATTTAAAATACTAAAAAAAATGAATTTAATGAAAAGTCAAGGAATCCTGAAATAAAATGGATTTGTGATTTGTGAAAAAGCCTCTCAGCTGGTGCAGAAGATTGTAAATGGTATTTCAGTGTTGTATTTGAAAAAAAGTCACTTAACTGTGTTAAATCTCAAGTGAATTAGACTTGTCAACGTATTGAAGAAGAATTTCAACATCTATAAAGATTTCATTTGATGAACTTACTAGGCTCTCAAAAAACAAAAAATTATTCTCCAACCCACCTTTTTGTCAACAGGCGAATGATTTACAGCAATACCATCAGCGCTCCTGTATGGTGCGGACAATATGTCATATCTTCTATAAACAAATCAATTTGTCTTGAATGCGCAACATGCTGGCTACGATTGTCCCATATAACAATTCTGATCACCTTGGAAGTAATTGCAAGTGATCTAGGCTATCTGTAATTGGCTGCATGTATTTCAACATATTCAGCTACGAAGTTATTTTCTCTCATTTTCAAGTTTTTGCTCATGATCTAAGTTAGAAAAGAAACCACCCAATTAAAGAAAAACAGGAAACCTAAAGACCAAAACCGGATTAAAAGCATGTAACTTAACGAGTCAAGATTCTATCCAAAAAGTTTTGTTTTAAAAAATTTAAACACAAAATTATTCTGAAAAAAAAAGTATTTTGAATTTTTTTTATACTCTGAAATAAGCATTTAAAATTACAAAATACTTTCTTACCGGTATTTCAATACTAAATAAAATATGTATTATATTTTAAAAATATGTATTTTAAATACTCGTAATTGAAATACTGCCCACTTCTGTCAAAATTTAGAAATTTTTTCAATATGAAATTCATTATGATTGAATGTTGGGTAAAAAATAGTCTACCATTCAACTTGTTTGTTGGATGTTCATTGATTCATAATCAATTAGTTGTATCAGATTGTGTGCTGTTCTATTAGAGAATTTTTCATCTGTATAGGAAAACAGCAAGTTCTCTCATCTTTAAACATTTGAAAGTTACAAACGTTTTTGCAGAGTAGCCACAATTAAAGCCAACTTAGCTGCTCAGATCAAAGGAGATTTTGAAGAAGCATTCCAAGGACCAAATTCTAAAGTTGTTAAAAAATTTATAATTAGTTTAATATCATTTTTTGATAATGAATTATTAAATTTAAATTGAATGTAGTACGGTCAGATGAACCAGTCGTTGTTGGCGGAGGCATGTTTTGTTCTGAATGTTCTCGATCCGAAAGTGAAAAAGGAAATTTTGAATTGGTTTGTGAAGCATCAATTGGCTGAATATTTTGTTTTATTCGCTGAGGACCAAGAGGTTTTTCATTATTTTTTCATGCTGCTTTCTCACTATATATTTATAAAGTCTTTCTCGTAAAAACTTGAAATGAAAATCAAAGTTTTCAAACATTTAATTCCGGCTCCACATGTCTTTTGTTAATTTAAATTGTAGATGATGCAGCTAATTTTTACCATGTTGATAATCTAACTCTTAAAACTTAGTTAATTATTTTAATTAAAAAAAAGAATTGTAAATAGTATTAGAAAATTCCAGCTCTATTTAGGAATAACAAATTATTTTGATTTTTTTTATTTTTTTATTATATTCTTGTCAGATTGCTTGGTTGGATAAAATAGACCACAGATATGCTTGGATAAAAAAGACGTTAATGGAATTTGAAGAAAAGTTTGGTCGTATGTTTCCACCTTCGTGGGAGGTCTCGGAAAGAATTTGCGTTGAGTTTTGTTACATCACCAGGTGGCATTGTTGTTATTCTTAAGTAAGTCTCACTTCAATGATTTTGTCTATTTTTAAAACTATGAATCTCTTCAACTCAGAAAGGAATTGTCAAGGTTGATGTCCCGAAGAACATCTGCAATTGATGTTAAGTTGTTGTTATATGCAATCCAGAGAACTATGAATTTTGAATCTCTCTGTGCCAAAAGATTTTCTGGTCGTACATTGCTGATGGAAGCAGTAAGCTAGCTTGTTATAAATTGATTGCCAGTTTTGCATATGTTACATTCTTTAGCCAACATTATTAAGGATACTTCAGGAAATAATCAGTCTTCAGCTGTCATAGAATCACATGTATCTACCAATCCATTTGAAGAAATTCACTACAAATCTCCACCTTCAAATTCAATCAGTGACAAACAAGTAAATATTTTTCATTTATAAATTTTTGTTATTTTTCACAATAATGAACATGTATTTTTTATCATTCATCTTTTACAGAAGCAGCTGCCTAAAATTGAACAATCTCCATTCATTGGTCTTATATCGAAATGTTTTGAACCACATTTGAATATTTATATTGAATCACAAGACAGGTTTTTTGCAGTTTTTTTGTTTGTGATAATTTACAATTTATGAATTTGTAGCTTTTTCTAACAGGAATCTTGCAGATATGATGGACCGGTTTGCTGAGGATTTTGCACGTTCGAAAACTTCAGAGAGTTCTGTTAAGGGAGATAGCAATATTCTGTCCAGTTGTGCTGACTTGTTTGTTTACTACAAGAAATGTATGATCCAGTGCTTCCAACTCTCTTCAGGGCAGCCAATGATCTTGTTGACAAAAACATTTCAGAAATATTTAAAAGAATATGCCGGCAGAATACTTATCAATAATCTTCCTAAGTCAGTATTTTATATTCTTCAGACTGTTTCTATTTGTGATCAATTTGGTTTTTTGATATTGCAGGCTTGCCAAGCAGGAAAGTATTGGTGGCTCATTGGCTAGGTTTTCAAAACAAGAGCCTACAATTGCTTCTGCAAGCAGTTTGATACAGAGTATTCTCAAGGTTATTTATACTCTTGTTTGTTGAAATTGCTCGACATTATGTTGTTTATCTTCATAAGAAGTTATAATTCTTCTTATTGACAGGAAGGAGACCTGATAAAATTGTCTGAAGATGAACAAGCACGAATTTGTAGCATTTTGTGCACGGCTGAATATTGCCTAGAGACAGTCCAGCAATTAGAAGAAAAATTGAAAGAGAAAGTTGACCCCGATCTTTCAGATAAAATTGATCTACAAAATGAGCAGGATTTATTTCATAGGTGTCTTTTTAGCATTACACACATAATTTAAACTATTAAAGCCATTAGTTATTTAATGCTTATATAATGTTATGCATTTCCTCAGCGTGATAGCAAGTTCCATTCAACTTCTTGTTCAAGATTTGGAAGGTGCATGTGATCCTGCTTTAATGGCAATGTCCAAAGTAGTATACAAGAAGTGTTTCATGATTGCTTATATATCTATGTTTTGATTCATTGATTTGATTGAATTTGCAGCTACCATGGCAAAATATTGAATCTGTTGGAGATCAAAGTAGTTACGTAAATGCAATAGTAAATCATCTCAAAAGTAACTTGGTTATTATTGGTCAGAACCTTGTAACTTCTAGGAAATATTTTACACAGTTTTGCATCAAATTTGCCACGTTAGTATTGCCATAATTTATAAGTATTTAATCAAATTTAGTTATTATAAACCTATACAGTAAAAACTTATTTACAATATTTTTCAGTCCATTTTAACAAAGTTGTACTGTATTTTCTCTACATAATTCAAAATAAAATGGTTTTGCCATTTATTAATATTCATTAAGGTTTGCATTTGTATGTTTATTTTACAGTTCATTCATACAGAAATTTGTTAATGCACTATTCAAATGCAAGCCTATAAGTACGGTTGGTGCTGAACAGGTAAGATGTTGCTTATTTTTAATAAAGTTATCCACAGAAGCTTATTAAAATAAATAAATTAATTTAGTTGTTACTCGACACCCATTCTTTGAAGACAATTCTACAAGAATTACCATCGAGAGGATTGAAAGATGAGAGACAAGCCCCTGTTAGGTTTGTAGTAATTTTGAAGAGTTCTGAAAAAAAATTTATTTGAAATATTCATTGAATTCATTGTGGGAACAGCTACACCAGGATCGTAATTAAGGGAATGACAAGAGCTGAGATGATATTAAAGGTTGGTACAGCTGCTCTACATGTAATAGTTTCAGTAATCTGAATATGTTATGCACTTCTAAATGCTGTGAATTTTTTAGTCTTAGAAGAATACAAATTGATACAAGTTTGGGTTTTTATGCTATATAATGTGTAGAATTTATATAACTTGTCAACGGATGACAATAAGACGTGTTTGCTTTTCTACTGATCACAAATGTAACACTTAGTTTTATAATGTAGAGTTTTAAAGTGTAGATAAACATTCATCTTCAGTTTTGATTGGTAGGTTGTCATGTCTCCACACGAGCCTCTCAATGCTTTTGTTGACAACTACATTAAATTACTTCCTGAGAGTGATGCATCAGAATTACAGAAAATCCTGGAGATGAAGGTGATGACCAAAGACAGTAAATTTTCTGTTGATTTAGTTAGATTTGTTTGATAGTGGTTTATCATTTCAGGGACTGAGGAGAATCGATCAGAACACAGTGATGGACATTTACAGACCACGAGCACCGCAGGCTTGCCAATCTTCAAATTCATACGATAAGCAAGCACTTGTGGCACCGGAATCCACAGAACAGGAGTCGAGCAGGATCAGGAAACTCGAAAAACTTATTAAAAAGAGATTATAATTAATTTACATTATAACCGTTATATCACGTCCAATGATTTACGTGATAACTGTAATATCACATTCAACTATTTACTTAATAATTGTAATATCACATTAAACAATTTACTTGATAACTTTAATATTACATTTAACAATTTCCATATTTTAAGAATATATTCTCAATTGGTTTCAATTGTACAATGACTATTTGTAACCAAATTGTTATTTCTTGAAGTTGATTATATTAAGAAACTGTCAGTTGTGTTATTATTTGCAGAACAGTTAAATTCAAAATTTAAACTTGTGTAGCAGTTTTAGTCATGTGCCAGATATATCTCTAACAGCTGCATAGCCAGAAAATCTTTGTTTAATTTGTCTGTAAAAAGTTTGAAAAGTTGATAGATCGTTGAGCCGTGGCTTTTCTTCGGCATAGACACGTCATTTTCTAGTGACTTGAAACAAGTGCTGCTTAGTGTTACTAGCTATATTAACAGAAAAATCGGTGTGATTTTAGTTTCAACAAACTGTCAGCCCTCCGAATTCTACATGTTTGACTAGTACAGGTAAATAAAAAGCTGAGTTCACCCGAACCACAAGAGTTAAAAGCTTGCCTGGGCTTTTTTCCACAAGAATTGAACGGAAGACATTAGGATTAAAAGTTGAAGAATTTGCTGTTTAACCACTATACTTCTTTTAAACTGTACAACTCTCTCACTACTATCTAGTTGCCCGTATTTGTGCAGGTATACCATTAACTGCAGCCAATCCAAAATTTACTATATTAAAAACCAAAAATGGCCTAATTAGTTGCATAATTCTGTCTCTCCAACATAATATTTACATGTGATAAAACGGAACGGATAGCAATGAAACAGTTATTATAGTAAAGTCTCTTCATTTCTCAAATATTCTCCGTTGTCTGCTTGGTGGAAAACTACTATGCTTGTAACATCAGTGTGCCTACATTCAGTAGTTGACTTGGCAGCAACTCCAAAACCCTTTCAATGTAAAAAGAAAAATAATTAGCCAAATTTTTCCCACAAAAATTTGTACAAAAAACTGTTTCCAATAATAAAATATTCATATAACTACCAGTGGCAAATCATTCATGGAATAAACGATGACTCCTTGATACTGAGATGTGTTTTCAGTTATTCGACCAAGACCTGACTTTAACACGTGTTCTCCTGATAAAAACCTGTGCTCAAATGCCGGCTTGACCCAAACTTTGTGCTAGATTTAAAATATGCAATGATTTACAATAAATAAAAAAAAACAACTTATGTTTAGTAGAGTTTGGATTTAATAATGTTGAGTCTTACAAAAGTTTTGGCTAGCATTTCAAGCACTTTCTTTGAAATTATCAACATGAATTGGCACTAAACTTTAAATTTCACAGCAATAAGGCCACTAGAATAAATTTTTTTGCTTAGTATGTACATGCAATTCATATATTCTACAGAGCAGATTCAGAAAATATGTGTCCCATTATTTATTACCAGCACTTGACACACGCTTCGCGCGCGTGTGAGTTTTTACATATTAATAATAAAATTAGTCGCACTCAAATCGCACTCTAAGCCAAGCTAAAAAACAACACCTATGCGCTATTAACTATTATATTAATAATTTACGCACGCTTTGCAAGCGAAGCGTGTGACTATTATAGCCAGTTGCATATGAACACGTTTTATAAAATAGTAAATTGTCGTTAATAATAATAATTTACAACTTGTTTAAAATTGGGAAAAACCCGCCGACTACTACTTCGGTGATTTATTTATTTTCAACATGTTTATATTGAGTTATGGCGTATTCCAATAATAGGAATAATATTAGCAAATTAATTAATTTTCGTAATTAATAATATTATTAATAATTAAAATAAAAGGAATAATAATAACAAAATAGAAAAATGTCGTTAATAATAATTTCATTAAATAATTCCGCAAAGCGTCGAACTTTCCAATAATAGAAATAATATTAGCAAAATAGTTAATCTTCGTTATTATTAATAATTAAAATAAGAGGAATAATAATTGCAAAATAGTAAATTGTCGTTAATAGTAATTTACATAAATAAAAAACCCGCCGACTACTACTTCGGTGATTTATTTATTTTCAACTTGTCTATATTTAGCGATGACGTACGATGCTATATATATCCGCAAAGCCACACAGCGTCCAACTTTCCAATAATAGGAATAATATTAGCAAATTAGTTAATTTTCGTAATTAATAATATTATTAATTAAAATAAGAGGAATAATAATTACAAAATAGAAAAATGTCGTTAATAATAATTTCATTAAATATTTCCGCAAAGCGTCGAACTTTCCAATAATAGAAATAATATTAGCAAAATAGTTAATCTTCGTTATTAATAATAATTAAAATAAGAGGAATAATAATTGCAAAATAGTAAATTGTCGTTAATAATAATTTAAATAAATAAAAACCCGCCGACTACTACTTCGGTGATTTATTTATTTTCAACTTGTCTATATTTAGCGATGACGAACGATGCTATATTTATCCGCAAAGCGTTAGACTTTCGCGGCTAATAACTTTTTATTTAAACAGTTTAATAAAAAAGTGCCCTAACAAACCGTGTTCAGCGTCTCATAATCTATCAACGTGAGTTTTTTCAGACCTGCAGATGCTAATCGGGTGACATACTACATCATTGCGCTTTTATAGTAGGGAATTACGATAATTTGTCGTCCCACATTATGCACGCATTATATGACACTAATGTTTCCTAATCAACTAGAGCTACAATCATGTACTAAATAAATCCTGTACTTGCCATGACAGGTGAACATGAAAACATTATAAAATCCATTAAAATAAAATAATAAGAAGCAAGGCCATAATTGATATTTGTGTACTATCATTATGCTTAGTTTAATCATTTATTGCAATAAAACTAAGTTTAGAGTTGTACATAACATACATAACACACAATAAAACACATTAAAAATATTTGATAATAATAACAGTAATGTAATGTTTCCTAACATTTGCAATTTAAATATGAATATAGAAGCAACTAACTTTGGCATACGGCGCTAAATAATCCAATGCTGTGATGTGGAGACGAAACCGCCTTGTCTTTGTGAACTTACCGAAGCACGTTCCAAAACAGACCAGGCTGTCTTTTGGAAAATGAGCGGCTTTCTTCATTATAGATTCACTGAATAAAATTAGTTTACAAACAATTTAACTTTTATATAATTATATAAAAATTAAACGTCTTAAACAAGATAAATGTACTGCATACCTGACATAATAAACCCTTTCTCTGGCCAATCGAAAGCAATATGTTCCATCGGACCTGTTAATGAGTGCCTCCAAATTTTCTCCAATGCTAGCAACAAAATTTTTTTAATGAAAAAAGTTGTCCACATGAAAATAACTTTAAAACTTTAAACTACTTGATTCGTGCTCATTATGAATCTTCTTTTCAGGTTTGAATTTGCTCAAATAAACCTTTAACCCATAATCTTTCAGCCTAATTGCTTGACTCTTGAATGATTGATTACATAAGTTAATACTACAGGGGTGCTGGTGATATAGTGAGGCCCCCCCTGTATACCCATAGATCAGATGTTTAAATCTCACCGGCCTTGAGGTCCAAACATTGTCTAACGTTACTTATAACTTTGCAGCCTCACTTGTTAACCAAATAGATTGAAATAACTAAACAGTGCTCCAGTCTCTAGATCTACTCTTTTTATAACTAACTAAATCCAGATTAGCCCATCAAGTAAATGATCACCAGAAAAATGTTTCTATAAATTCCTAATAATGAAAAATGATGCGTAAAATTTCGTTCGGTTTCAACAAACGTAGAACCATTTAAATAAAAACCCACTATTTTGATAATTTTTCAAACAGAGTTTTAGTTTCTTCATCTGTGAGTGGCCTCATTTTATCTCGGTTAGTTTAAAAAAACACGTGAAAATGCGTAAGCAGCTTGGGCGACTATATGAAATTGAGATAGGACCAATGAACAAACAGCTATTTTCTAAAACGGTAGCATAAACATTAAACACATTAAAAACGTATTACGTACATTACTTTTATAAACAAAATTCATCTACAATTATTTTGTAATACTTAAAATAAATAAAAAAAATAATTAATCAGGTTTGAAATTGGAGCAGTGCTGTAAGAGGCCATCAGCATATGACGTCACACCATTTTTGACCTCTCCTTTCCCGTCTTCATAAAAACTTAGATCCCTCACATCGAATATGACGTCAGCGACGTCGGAATGTTTTGGTCTCCCTCCAGGAAGTAAATTGGGGAAGGGAGATTTTGCCCACCCCCTTGATTTTCAGAATTAATTTTTTTCACTTTAGAGTTTACTATATATAACTTTCTTATTCAGAGGCGGTGATTCAACAAAATCTTGGGGTGAGGCAAAGATTTTTTAAATTCAACCTAGAAAATCTTCAAACTCAAATGACCATGCAATATATACTAGTATATGTGTATTTTCATGTAAAACATCATATTAATTAAAAAAAACCCGTATACAAAAACATCAACTTTTATTTAATACTAGCGGGGTTACCCAGCGTTGCCCGGGGTTTTTAGAGGTTTTTCTAATGTTTGTCTCTCTCGCTCCCGTTTCCTTCTCCACTTTCCCGGTCGCTTTTCCGCTCTCGGTCGTTTTCCAGCTCCCGGTCGCTTTCCCGCTCAGAAGTTTTGTTATCAATTTTCTCTCTTGCTCGTGTTTCCTTCCAAGCTTGCTCTCCCGATTCCAGTCGCTTTCCGCGTTCCCGGTCGCTTTCCGCGTTTCCGGTCGCTTTCCCGTTCCCGGTCGCTTTCCCGTTCTCGGTCGCTTTCCCGTTCCCGGTCGCTTTCCCGTTCCCGCTCACGCTTGCTCTCCCGTTCCCGGTCATGCTTGCTCTCCCATTCCCGGTCACGGTTGCTCTCCCGTTCCCGTTCCCGTTCACGCTCATTTTCTCTTTTCCATTCTTTCATAACTTCTGTGAGCCTATAAAACGTAAAATAGATTTGCTAAGACTATATATATATATGAATGTTTGTGGGTTAGTTTGTCTATTATAGAAACGGGAAAGCGACCCGGAACGGACAGCGAGCGGGAACGGAAAAGCAAGCGTGAGCGGGAATGGGAGAGCAAACGTGAGCGGGAACGGGAAAACGACCGGGAGCGGGAAAGCGACCGGGAGCGGAAAAACGACCGAAAACGGGAAAGCGAACAGGAGTGGGAAAGCAGGTGGAAAGGAAACGGGAGAGAAAGAAACAAACATTAGAAAAACTTCTAAAAAACCCGGGCAACGCCGGGTATCTCCGCTAGTACATACATAAACACACACACAGACACACATACATGCACATACACATACATACATACATACACACATACATACGCACATACATATATATATAGTTACCGCTCGCTCACCCGCTCCGCTCCGCTTATTTTGTGACGGATTTCAAAAATTTTTTTTCTATATTTGATTCCCCTTGACTCTCAAGGTTGTGTGAAAATTTCATTACGATCGGATGAATGGTGTAGCAATGCATAAAGGACATGAATATATATATATATACATATATACATACAAACATTCATTTTTATATATATAGATTGATTGCAAAACAAAATAAAACGCTTAAATTATGAATGTAACAAAAGATATCTAAAAGATTGAAAAATATTTTAGCAGAGATATATGATAAAACTAAGTAGATATAATTCAAAATGTATAAAAAATACAACATTTATCAACTAATCTAAATAAATAAACTAATAAAGATATTTTTTATTTGGGGGAAAAAATCTTAAGGGGGCGTCGTCTCCCCCAGCCCCCTCAATCGCCGCTTCTGTTTTTAGTCCAACTTTGCTCAGAAACGTAAATTCAGCATTTTACAGGGGGGGGGGGGGTAATTTTTTTTCACCATTATATAAGTTACTGGCAGGGTTACCCTGAGTTGTCCACGGCTTTTTTTGCTTAGTTTTTTTGGCACAAACATAAAAAGTAAATTTTATTAACAGGAATATTTACAAAACTTAATCTATAGTGGAATGCTTGATTCAAGAAAGTGTTGAGGTGTATATCCCTTTCTTCTGATCTATCTTCACAAATGGATGAAACTCCACCCCATCAGAAATTACACGCTCAGTACCGTTTACCTAACTCACCTGAATCTTGAAAACATTTTTTTTATTATTTAAACTTGTAATCATCACATAAACAGACGTTTTATTTCTAATAAAATAGTTTAATAACAAAAACAGTTTCTGCATGAAATAATAAAAAACAAGTTCTTACAAGAGATATCACTTTACCAATACTAGAAATGATATAAATACATGCTAAAAACACAGCCTACCTACCTGGTGTAGCACCATATCAAAAATCAACACCTCCAAGCTATATTAGGTATAAACTAAAGCATGAAAGACAACGAACAGGTCAAACTAAGCCAATCAAAGGAATATCAAGGAATGGATAATACTAATACTTTCGTGTAATAGAGAGATACATTCAACATCAATCTTAACATTAAAGATTCTCTTCAGCTCTCAAAGTATACTGTAACTCTCTTAAGTCTCTTAACAGCTCTATTTGTTTCTGCTTGACAGTATTCTGTAAAACTGTTCGTGGAGTACAAGAGAAATTGCCATGTGTACCAGTCTTGATGTTCCCTGACATGCATCTTCTAATTGTGGCTGATTTCATTTGATGTTCGCACGGATTTTGACCTGTCCTCGAATCCTTTAGTAAATACAAAAAACTTCTTTCATTGGAATTTTAACAATACCCAAACAGTACTGAATTTGATTAAATGTAAAATTATCTACTTATGATAAACTATCTATAATCACAAACACTACTCAAACAACATATTTTTGATAAAAAATTCTCACCTTCTTCTTGCAATTGAGTAAATTGTTCAACTGATCTCTCTTCATCTTTAGCTGTTTTTCTAACCGATCCATTTTAGAACTGAGATCTTCATTCAATGATTGTGACTTAGCCATGGCCTTGTGCTTTTGCAGTTCCTCATATTTTCTGAATCGGACAAAAACGTTTTTAAGAATTACAACAAAAACCACTATTTAATTACCTTTAAAAACAAATTACTTGAAATCTTGAAGATCATCAAAAAGATTCAGTATTATTAATTGACAATTTAATGCAAACTATAGCTAGATTTCCTTTCTTAAAAAAGTTATAAATTGATTTTTTTTTAAAATCTAGCTACAAGTTTAAAACTGGAAATAAATTATTCAACCTAGTATAGAACAAAACTCTTTAATAAGATCACTAATTTTAACATTAATAAGTGAAGCAAGCTATCATCTATTCACTATTGGATAAGCTCTGTTACTAATGTTTCAGCAATGAAAAAATTTCATAACAAAAATCTAGCACATTCAGAAATAAAAAAAAGAAAAAATTATGTTGATATTTTATAACACAAAATAACACACACTCCAAAACTCACACTCTCAGATGCATCATATCATCATTGAGTTGAGAAATGAGATCTTCAAAATGATCGTTGCAATCTTCATCTGATGGAGAGTATACAGTATGATGTGAACCAACGAGAGAAATGTGCTTTGATTGTCGCTGCTTGTTATTTGAAACTTTTGTGCACAGTTTTGAATTGTGAGATTTTATAAGTGAAAGAACTTCTTGGAAATTTGCAGCCAATGAATGACTTTTCCCTGTGGACTGAAATTAAAGAGACTATTTAGCAGAACAGCTTAATGAATTAACTAATTTATTTTAATCACCTTTCCTGCAATGAAAGGAATTTTATTCAAATTAAGCTTGTAATGTCTGACGCAATTTTCCAGCTCTCCGGCATTCAGAGTATCTGTGTGAGGTTTTGAAACTGTTTTTACTTTTGAATTCACTTCTGCATCATCTGGCTTTTTCTTTTTCCATTTTTTAGAAGCGACTTCGCAATCCGATTGCATTGTAAAAGACCTGCTCTACAGATAAAATTACAAGTTGACAAAATTATTTTATAATACTTTTATTAAAAGCCTACCTCTGATATTTGCTGGGCACCATCATCGCTGTTTACTCCACTAGATAATTTATCTTCTATTTCTTGAAGTCTATTCTGTTTTGAAAACAAATTACAGAATAAAACAACTAAAACTATCAGGCAATGGGTGTACAATCATCAAGATGTTAATTACCTGTACTAATTTTTGAGCTAACGACAGTTTTAAATTATTCATGTTCAATTTAGAGATTTTGGAACTTTGATCCTCCAAGACATTTTCTTGTTTTTTAATAGTTGATAAAAGATATTTTAACTCATTTGGTTCAGTTGAGGTTTCATATTGTTTAACTCTTTCCCAGCTATCAATGTTATCAACATTGCTCGATCTTTTGTTTTCTTCTTCTAGACTATGGAACTGAGTTTGTATTCCTGGCCAATAAATAAACTCTTGCTTATACATTTATATTTCATGACCCCAACCATCTCAAACCATATTCAAGATTCTATAACATATTCTATCATTACATGATTGAAGAATATCTAATATAGAGATTATAGACTATCTAATGTATCTATTCCATTTGAACAGTTAAACAGTTCAGTTTTTTAATATGCACTTACTTATGACCATCAGACAATTTTACTGGGAGAAATAATAACAATGCTATGCTATGCGATGCTTAACACTTTTATTGATCCAAATGCCTGAATATGAAAATTAGTAATAATGATTTGAGTTTCCAGAAACCTGTGTCCTTGCAATTTTCAAAAACCTTTGATGTTCTAGCATCATGGTTGCATCTTTCACAATAATTGTCTCTTTTTGTTACGAGGCAATCAATTTCTTTTTGAAGAATCTGTAGAGCTTTTTGTAGAGCTAAAAGCAAATAAATACATATAGAAAAACATAATTGCATTAAGTATTTCTAAAAAATTTAATTTTAATGCAGATAGCTTTTTATTTTCAAGTCTTTAATATGACCCAATTGAAATTTCTTTGTTTGAAAAAATTAGCAAAAATGACACTATGATGGCTTTACATAGCCAGAGATTGCACCGATGTAAGTACCAGATAAGTTTGAACAAAATTAAAGTTACACATGTATATTTTGATATGAATTGATTCTGGTAATCTCATAGTATAGCATCTGGAGTCAATTTCAATAAAAAGTAACACAAACAGTTTAATATTTAAAAATACCAACAGCAGGCATATTGCAAACTTTACCTCCAAGCCTCCTTTGCGGGATACAGGGGGCACATGCAAATTAGTTAGTAAGGATTACTGTTATTACCAGAAAATAACTC